>NW_024121177.1:7895176-8329827 GCF_016745375.1 Pimephales promelas | reverse complement strand
CCACAAATCCTTTTGTCGATTTATGTGTACAGTGTGTCACTGACAAGGTAAATAAAACACCGAAACAGAGTCATTCATTCCCAGCCACTGACCTCTGTTTTAGTGTTCTGTTTATCCTGCAACAGCTTTGGACCTAGTGTCCACTACATAGTCAGTCACTTTAAAAAGTGTTTCTTCTTTTTTTTTGAGAACAGAGTCGCTTTGCAGTAGTTTTAGGAGTATGACCGAGTGTTTCTCTCTCTCTCTCTCTCTGTAAATAAACTGTAGGATTTGTCACTGTGAGGGGGATGATGAGAGTCCACTGATAACCCCCTGTCACTGCACTGGGAGTTTGAGGTTTGTCCATCAGGGCTGCCTGCAGCAGTGGATCAAGAGCTCAGACACACGCTGCTGCGAGCTCTGCAAGTATGACTTCATCATGGAGACCAAGCTCAAGCCCCTCCGCAAGGTAATGTCACAGACATATATATAGATGCTTGATGCTTTGAATCACCTGTTTAAAAAAAAAAAAAAAAACGAACAGAGGAGAGAAAAAAAGAGAATGTGACAGAGCTTGTGATAAAGTATCAACATTGGCTTGGCTTTTTGAATGGAAGACTGGGGGAATTGAAATGATGGTGTTTTTATCACTCAACAATTTTTCATTTAACTGGTTACATCTCCTAGTAGTGAATGTTTTATGAACAGTAAAATAGTCTCTCTCTCTTTAGGCAGAATATCAGTTATAAATTAAAGCTGCAAGCAGCATTTAGCGGTGTTCAAGCAGTTAAGGCCTTTAAGCACAAAAGCATCAAAAGACATTAAGTTTTATGTAGTAAGCATGATTTACCATGATATACCACATTTCAGTGTGATATTACATGAATAACCATGTTCCAATACTATTTACCATGTTATAGAATGATTTATCATGATTTACCATATTCCAATATGAACCTAAATGAACCTGTTGTAGCCAGCCAAATGCAAACACCTGCAAACACTTTCGTGCTTGAACACCTAATGACAATGAGACCTTTTTGACGATTATAGTGCCACCTATGATCCAATCCTCACGAAAGGATGTTAACCATGTTAGGACACATATGCTCATCAATTTTTGACTTTTTCTTTGGGATTTATTGGCTTTTGGCTGTATTTTGCCAGGGACCACATGACCCTGTTGTAGCCAACCAAATGCAAAATTTAAAAATTTCGTGCTTGAACACCTAAAAATTGCAGCGTTTGACCATATCAGTGTTTCCAGTTAGTCAAAACAATGGCATAAAACATGTACAGATGACACCATAGATTTCCATGTGTAACAGGTGCAGGTAACACAATGCATGCAGTTTTGTTTTTAACTGCTAGAGAGTTACCTTTTAATGTTTGTTAACATTAGTTAATTAAAAATAGTTCATAACTGTTCGTTTTTTAGTTCTGATGGATGGATGGACTATATTGAAGAATTCATTTGAATTCCTATGGTGAAAATGATTGGAACAAAAATAATTTGGAAACTGCCATCACTGTGTCACTCTATGAATGATGCTGTTGCTGCTCTTCAACCATAAATAGCCTAATTTTGGTGCTTTATGGAAGAACTGTTCATTCTGGGTATTACAAATGTTATCTTTGATCACATTGTTGCATAAAAACAGCACCACTCAAAGCCATGTATAATGAAGTAATGAGCCACAAGAGGCTGTGAGTGACTTTAATTTTGACCACAGGTTACAAAACCTATTAGGTTTAGGGGAACTGGGTTGCAACATTTGACACAATTAAAACACTACATGTACTGGAAGGTAATCAAGCAACAAGAGTTTAACTAATGTACTTTAATGGTACTCTGCTTCATGTTATTTTGTATGCAGATACAATAGCTGATCAGTGTAGACGAGAAACAACCTGTCCTTTGAGATGATTAAAAACAAGTTGGTCCATAAAGCCTGCAGGAGGTTTTTATAATTAATTGTTATAATTAATTCTTTTTGAGTGGCATGGACTTGATGAAAGTCCAGTGTTCAGTGTCCACCGCTTCCTCTTTTAATTAAATTTCTGATGCTGTCACTCAAATTGGGCTTAAAATAGGACATCTCTAGGACAGCTTTTATGTCACCATAGAGATTGTGCTTAAGCAGACGAAAGAGAGAGAGAGAGATTCCCAGGTGTTTTCAAGATTCTCTTGATGAACTGAGACGCAAACCCAGCTGACCATTAACCAGCACGCTCTATTGGTCGAATTTATCACTGACTTTCAATTGACATTTGAGCCATTGTTCTGTTGAATAGATTATGAATGTGGTTATGTTGGCAGGTGTTATTGTTGACAAATGAACACAGCATGTCAAGGTCAGCATCCTTCCAGAAGAAATCTCAACTAGAAATAAACGTGAATGATCACGTTCACAACCACAGACACATTCTGGGAGAAACATCCCCCAAGTATTCAGATAATTGTGGCAATGGTTGATTGTTAAAAAAAGTACTTTTGGTCCAACTTATTCCTCAGTACTTGGTTAAATCATTGCTCATGTCCCATTTAGTTGTACCTGGGTCTGGTGCATCAGGTGCAGTGTTGTTGTTTTTTTCAGAACCTATTATCGGCTCCCAATGTGATACATTTTTAAAAACTGAAATAGCTTAGTTTTAACATAGACGAAATAAGAAATGTTGAACATTCCATTCTTTCTCTGTTTGAAAAATTCCAAGCTATGTCAACATTGTAAACATGCTGTCTGCTCTTTTAATAGAGTCTCCTGTTTTATAACATCATTTTATGAAATGTTTTATGGCTGTGCAAACAAAAACTGACATGCTTATGTAACCATACAAAAACTGGCAAGCTTATATAATCATTTGCCATTGACTATAACATGGCCAAAAGTGTGTGCACAGCAAAGCATCACATCCATATGTGCTGGAAAGCATTTCATTTCAAAATCATAGATGCTACAAGGGAGTTTGTCCTTCCTTTGCCTCTGTAATAGTTTCCAGGTTTCTGGACAGTTTTTCCTCTAGATTTTGAAATACGTTTGGTTTGCGGGTGTTTACTCCCTTTCAGTTGCAAGAGCGTCAGGAAGGGTCACAGTCGACTCTGTTCAGGTCTGGGTTTGTCAGGTTTTTTTCAAACCAGTAAATCGTTTCGTTGACAGTTACTGAGATGTTTGGTACTTCCCATTCTGCTGAAAATGTTTGTCTAAAGATTGAATGGTGATATGCTTGAGTTGATGCATCTGTCAGCTGTATGTTTTGCTAAAATAGCCACATTACCATTAATTAGGAATATTTTTTTTCACCCTCATGTCTTTCTTTCTTCTGACATAGATGCATAGATTGATAGATTTCTGTTATAGATTTTTTTTTTTTTTTTTTGCCATTACAATGGAAGTTAGAGATCACCAAAATGGTTTGGTTACCAACATTCTTCAAAATATCTGCACAGGAGAAAGAAAGTTGAGTTTGGAAACAATGTCAGCGAGAGTAGATTTTTTTGGTGGGGTTGAACTATCACTTTAAACGGGCTTTTAACCGTGTAATTTGAGCAAAATATTAAAGTGATCACTAGAATTTCACAGAGATCTCCAAACTCCAACACACGTTTTCAGGTTATCAGCAGAGAGAATGCGTGCACATGGTTGCCAGGTTGGGAAGATAAAGCACTGGACAGAAAATGTATCCACTTAAGAGTAAAGATGTGTTTGGGGGATTTAAACACTTGGTATCTGTTAAAAATACAAGATATCACAAATGTCAAATCAAATTGAAAACAGGATAAATAACCAGTGGGCAAATATCGCACACAATTATGCTTAATTGAGAGAAAGCAGAAATTGAGATCACTATTAAAGTATGATTTATCATGCAGCCCTAACTGTGTAGTATATTTGGCGTTTTAATTGGATTACATGTGTATTACAGTTAAAATAAACACAAATGAATTGATTATTCTTTGTTAATATAATTCTATTCTGGTAAATGTGGAAATTTGAAATGGATTCTGGCTCTTAGCTTGACATAGAGACATTCACTGAATGGCTAAAATGGAGTCCTGAGATCACTCTCTCTAACACATGAAATATATACAGGAACTCTGAAGAATATAGACTATTATATTGAACAATCAAAGATTAAATGTGTTTTTAATATCTCTGTCTGCAGTGGGAGAAGCTTCAGATGACCGCCAGCGAGAGGAGGAAGATCATGTGCTCGGTCACTTTTCACGTCATCGCCATCACATGTGTCGTCTGGTCGCTCTACGTCCTCATTGACCGCACGGCAGAGGAGATCAAACTAGGTTAGCCACACCCACCATTCACCAGCCAATTAAACACTACTCTACCTCTCACTTCCTCATCCAGCACCGTCTGCCTGCTTCCCCCCTCCGTACCATACAGCTGTCCTTGCGTTCCCCCCGGATTGTTCTGTTGCTTACGGAACAATCACATTCCTCTGACTGACAGCTATTGTTGTATTCAGTGATGCATATCTTGATGTATTCATTACCTATATGCAGATGGTTTATCCGTTCTTTGAGATACGGGTAACTTAATATGGGTGTCTCATTCTCAGATGGCATATTAACAGCTTGGGCACGATTCTTTTATTGATCATTCAATACATATTAGGGGCTGTTTACACGACACAGTCTTCAACTAAAAAGAGAAAACTTTTATGCCTTTTGGCCATTCATTTCATTTACACGACAATAGCGTTTTGGGAGCCTGAAAACACAAACTTTTCAAAACGGGTTTCAAGGTGCAACTTTTTGAAAATGATACCGTTATTATCTCTGTGTAAACTACAAAAACGTGAATTTGTGAAAACGGTGGTGGCATTCGCATGCGTGTTACGTTCAGCCTATAGGCTTGTAGTGTTTCTTTACAAAGTGACGTCGCCAACTACTGGCCTGTCAGCATAATACAGCGCTTTTAATCGCTTTCACGTATCCGTGTGAATGAGGATAGTTTTGACAACGTTGTCGTCTGTATGTAGGGTTGGGTATCGTTTGAATTTGAACGATTCTGATTCCGATTCCTTGTTTCGATTCCGGTTCCTAACGATTCTCGATTTCGATTCTTTTAAGAGGCAGGGTCAAAAAAGTTTAGCTAACCTTGCTAACTAACGGTCTTTCTGAAGGAAATACTCATTCTGTCACAAATACTTGTCACAAATTTAGCATTTTGCCGAGATTTTTTTAATTTTTAGAAAAGTGAAGCCACACTTTGGACCGCCGACGTAAGCTACTCATGTTCGACTCGCGTGGTTATGCCATCACTTCCGGTAGACGCTTCTTCGTTGGTGTTGTTCAGCGGTTTCTTCTTTCGCTCGGCGGACTGTGAATATCGAAACTAGGAATTGAAATTTTAACTTTTGAACGATTCCGGGAAAAACTAAAAGTCCCGGTTCCAATCGATACTCGATTCTTGATACCCAACCCTATCTGTATGCAAAAAATGCAAAGGAAAAACTTTTCTGTTTTTAGTACTTTGTCATGTAAGGGTACCCTCAGACACACAACTGGAAAACTCTAATCTGATGGGCTGATTTTAGGAAACTTCCGATCTATACTTCCCCACAATAAAGTATTCTAAGAGAAATACGTTAAATACATGTAAATATGCAGTTGGTGAACAATACATGGATAATGTACACTTAACTATCCAATTAGACCACAGAAAAGTTACAAATAAAGGTAAACAATTTAAAGCACAACTTTTTTTTCAAGTTTAAGTGCTAAACATACCAAGAAAGTTGTTCTTTGTAGTTAAAGTGTACTTGTTTAACAACTGAAAAACAAGTTGTTCTCTTTGAAATTAATTTTTGATGTTTTAGCTTACCTCAAGGCCATCCAAGATGTAGGTGTCTTTGTTTCCGCTGTATTTTCAATTTTGACATTTTTAGGCGAACCGTTCGTGTCTGTCAGTCATATAATGGAGGTCTATGGGGTCCACCTCAAAGAGCATGCACAGAGACGTCCAAATTAAACTTGATTTAATGACTCGTAAATGTAAGTACACATTGATGGCCTGAGACACGAAACAAGCAGTTTGTGTGATAAAACAAACAGTATTTATATCGTTTTTACCTCTTGTAACCACAGCCACGTCCAAGTGATCTGAGGCCGCGGACGCTGGCTGTGGTTACATGAGGTAATCGTTTAAAGCCCTTTGAACAGTTTGCACTCAAACTGTCTTTTGGACCTTGAACCGTTTGGTTCCCATTGCAGTCCATAATAAAAAAATCCTGGAATGTTTTCATCAAAAACCTTAATTTCTTTTCGACTGAAGAAAGAAAGACCTGTATATCTTGGATGACATGGGGGTGGGTAAATTATCAGCAAAAGTTTTTTTTTTTTTTTTTAAGTGAACTACTCCTTTAGTCTACATGGGAGACTAGTACACTAATAATAGAGTAGATTTACTCCCAGGTCATCCCTCAAACTCCACTGAATCGATACCATTAGAGAGCTGTGGAGCGCAAGGACCGGATGTCTCCGGAAAATATATGCCGGCAATGGTTTTTATTTCCATATTGGATTTGAGCTGGGATGCAAGCGTGTGATTGACTAAAACACGCCAATCCTTTTACCGCACTATCCTCGACCCGTACGCTGATGGGTGTCTGACAGCAGGCACTTTACTGATTTGCTCCCTAACATTAAGAACCCATTCACACGCGCCTCATTGTACAAGAACTGTAGCTTCGAGGGAGATCTTTGATCACGGTTACCATGGTTACGCCATTGACTTTTCTTCATCATGCATGGTAAGGCTTGAGCAGAGTCAATAGGCAGTGCATGCACACACCTGAATGTTTCCCCATGTCATTCCTCATCTTTTCCCATTCGTAACCAGCAGTTATCTTAAGATATGATTCTCATCCGCCTGCACCCCTGACCCTCCACCCCCTATCAGTGGCTTCACCTTTTGCCAATAGTGAAATAGTAACAAACTCTTTTTAACCATGCAGCGGGGAGAATACCAGGTAAACGCTTTTACATTTACCGTTCTTTCCTCCTAACTCTTTCCTCCAACTGTAATTATTTCTTTGAAGGTTCCTCTCTCCCTCCCCCAGCTACACCAGCCATCTCTAGCATGAATGCTGGCAATAATGCTTCACAGCGAGAACACGCTCCGAACGCAGTGTGCACGCCTGCCCCACACTGTCAGATGTGAATATGCTGGACAAAGACAATTTCAGGCTTGATGGCCACTTATCACAGCCTGACCTCTTTTTTTCCCCCTTAAATCTATTTTCTGGATATATTCAGGCACAAAGAAATTAAAGAGAAAGCAATTGTGCATGGCTGTGGAGGTAATGCGTGGAACAAAGAGGCGAGCGCTGCATTTGAATGGACCGTGGCGTGTTTTTAATCGAATTCGAAACTGACATAAATCTGCATCGATCTGCTCTCCTCTGATATTGCTCAGGCAAATGTGTAGTTGTCAGTGTAATGAATGAGATGGACCAATCAAACCGGTCCTTTGTATATAATCAGCTATATTGTAATACACAAGATATTGATTTTGAAAAGGCCACTTCTATCAGTAGAAATGCAAGCAGGTTGGCAAAAATGCCAAAAACTGTCCCGTAAGTGCGGCACTAACCTAGTTTTTTCCCCCTTTGCCTTTTGATAATCATGTCAGGTGGACTAAAGCTGCACCCCGGCCTGACTTACGGAGCCTCCGAAAGCAGTACAGTATTCCTTGTCCAAAAGCCTCGTGCTTGAACAGACCGTAGCATTTAGAGATGTACTGTAGTAGCACATGGCAATTCCCTCACACTTGATCTTTCCTGACATTTCCAAACGCTTCTTTCTAGAGAGGAAAGCACCTGTAAACAACTCAAAGGTTGGCGGAATTTATTTCCACTAAAGGTGGACTGAGAAACACCTGAAATGGCTTTGCTCCTGGTCTCACTTTCTCAGACATTTCTAATGATTTTGGTAAAATGGTCAAGGGTGAAAATGCTGTATTTGCATTCTGAGTCTTATAGCCCTGTGTCCATTTCTGGCTCTTTAGAAGCTTGGGTGGGATATCAGGACTCCAGCCGCCTGTCTTTGCATCCCTGCTCCTGTGTTTGCCCCAGTGTTGTGCTTGATGCATATTTTAGATCTTGTAATCCAGAATCAGTTCATATGCACATAGTTTGTACAATATTGCTGTAGGAGAATGTATTAATGCAATCTTGTGTTCGGATTGGTGCATATGGGTCAATGAGATTTTTTTGGTTTTGTTTTTATCCAGGAAAGGTCTTTTAATTTATTCAGAATTACATTAAAAATGCAATTCATACGCACAACTACCTGAATAAACCTCTATGATGGGGATTAAAAAAAAAAAAAAAACATTTTTAAATGTTGAAAATTAAATGTTACATTTTTTTTTTTGGGGGGGGGGGGGGGGTATCAAGATGGATCGTCCTGAAATAATGAAGTAAAAGCCTCATTAAAAGAATGAAAGTCTTGAAAAGAAACCTTAAAGTAAAAGAAAAGTGGTTTGATAAAATAACTTAATTCATAGGAAAGAAAAAAGTTTCAACAAAACTGGTTATTAATATTTAAAAAACCTTTGACAACCAAATCAAAGTCATTTGATGTGACACAACAAAATTCATGTGGTTTAACATGCAGAAAAAAATATATAAAGCAGGAAATTATATTTTGGAGCAATGTCAAGTTCAGCAAGTCCCTTAAAATATCTTTTATGACAAGGCATATTAAAAAAATATGGTGTGACATAATGACATAAAAATGAAAGATATTTATGAATTATTCATAATATTTGTAAATATATACTTTAATATTTATTGAAATCATTAGAAAAATAAGCTTTAAGATGTAAACATCCAAATGTATTCTATAGATAGATAGATAAACTAAAAATAAAATGTCATTAAATGTGTTCCTGAATTTGTTTTTGTATTACTTTTTTCTGCATTTATTTTCAACTTATTTATTTTTATGTGTTCATTTTTTTTATTTTTATTTATCTATAGTATTATATACATTTTTACTTGACAGATACACCAAATGTCTTTTTACTTATTAAAACATTGTAAGTTGCTTTTTAAAATCCCATGAAATGAACATGACAAGCACATAAAGTGCACATTTCCAAAAACTGAAATCAAAAAATCAAATTTCTTCATCACGGTCGTTCGTATTTGTCACTGACCCTTATGTTTGATCCTTGTAATGTAAGCAGATATTCATATCAGAATGGAAAATAAGCATTGAAATGTGTGTGACATACTTCCAGCGATTTACTCAATTGATTTCTCCCTTTCGTTTATCGCACAGGACTATTGCAATGGCCTTTTTGGACCAAGCTGGTGGTGGTGGCCATAGGCTTCACTGGCGGACTGGTGTTCATGTACGTGCAATGCAAGGTCTACATCCAGTTGTGGAAGAGACTCAAGGCCTACAACAGAGTAATATATGTGCAGAACCGCCCAGAGACCTGTAAAAAGAGTGTTTTTGAGAAGCCCTCTGTCCTGGAGCCCAACTTGGAGAATAAAGAGGCGCTCGGGCCGGCGCATTCGGACACAAACTCTTCCCAGTACACAGAGACAGAGGACTACAGTATGGAGATCCTGCACGTGTGATCGCTCTTGCCCCACATATACCCTCCCCAACTCCCCCCCTTAGAGGACCGGCTGGGGGCGTCGCATGCTCCGGGACACGTGGATGCCACACAGCACTGGGCAAGAGGACTGAGACTGGACTTGTTTTGTCGTTTAGATGTTATTTTCTCTTCGTTCGTTTGTCCGATCTGTTCCTGTAAGTTGTTGGCTAACCATAACGAATCGGTGTGCTCTAGATCTCGGATCATTCCAACCACTGCCATTGTACTGCTGTCGTACAAGAGTTGAAATCCACGTGTGGACGCGTCTCCGTCTGGTTCTGATGGAGTCGACGCATATAAGCACTTTTTATTTCCCCGTCCTAAAGACCCCTGTTTTAATAATATATTCAGTTACTTTCTACCTGGATAAGACATTAAAACAAACTTGAAGTTTTGTGGGCGACACATCTCACATTTTATAGTTGCATTTGTATCTCCACAGACCCGCTCGGATGGAACAAAAAAAAAAAAGGAGCAATGAGGGAACATTTATGTATTGTTATGTATCTTCTTTAGAAAACTATTTCATCTTTATGAATTCAGTCATTGTGAAATTTACACGACATTATCAGCTGATAAGGAAACGATCTGGTTCGTTTGATTACGGTATTTATCCGATCAAGGGCTAGATTTACTAAAGTGCGACGCTACGGTTCTTAGCTTGTGCAAAAATGATACCATACTGTGACTAGTCACTGTCTGTGCTGCTGTTTTTTGCATTTGCTGGAGACTTGAGTGCATCAGTGAAAGACTTTAGTAAATCAGGCCTTAATGTAGTGTATGTCGCGAATGTAAAGAATTCAAATCTCTCCCTGAGGGAAATGAACTCAATTGTAGCATCTTGAATCATGAAAGAGATTTACCTTCATTGGGAATTTGACCGGCGGGAAACTTGGAAGGTAATTAAATAATAAAGTTTTTCGATTCATTTAATTTCATTTCTCTTTTCTTTCAAGAAATGGATCATCAAATATCTGCCCGCTTCTGGCATTCCTGCACCTCTTCGGAGTTTATTTTTAACTTGAATAACAGAAATGGTGTTTTAGCAATGATGACATGAACTACTTAGCAGGACTGTTAAAACGTTCTGCTTGTTTTGGTTTGAAAAACAATCATAGCAAATTTCCCATAGGTGTTTTTTTCAGGTTCTATATTTATTCTGAATATTGTATAGCTTTTCAATGGCTTTAAATGTTGGAAAATAGCCATGTTAGTTTTGGCCCTCATTCTAACATAATGCTTTTTTTTAGCGACCTGAACACACGACTTTGATTGACGTCCTTGGCAGTGATCACGTACATGGGCGGCGCTTCTTATAAACTCTATTGGGAATGAATAATTTCATGATCTGATATGTTCACAAGGTATAGGATACGTCTGCCATCTAGAGCTACTGCACAGACAATGCACATTTTCTTTCTTTTTTCTGACTCTTCTGACTGGCTCTGTGCCGTTTGACCAATAAAATATGTTCACAGTGCTAATTGCATAGCTTTTGTATTCCTTATCAAGTCTATCTTTTTGTGAAGCTCATCTTCCTAAGTTGGGTCTGTCTGTGTGCGACCAAGCATAATGTGCACTACAACAATGAATTAATGCAACCCTGTTAACTCGATATATGAAAATATTTAGAATAAAACTACTGTCGTTGGGCTCGGCACTTAAATGGTTTGCCAGGCCTCCTCGTGTAAATCCTTAATTAAATCCCCATAGCTGAGAGATATTTGACATTTTCTCAAGATTCAGTGGAAAACTAGTTTTGTTTCTTTGATAGCATATTTGTAAAACAACGGGAGCTGGCTCCTTTTACTAGCTAGTGGTGGAAACACCTTAATAGATGCACATTTTTCCAAAATCTCTTTTTAGCACTGCTTCATATTTTGATGGACGTGTTTTAAAGCGCAGTCATTATTCGTTTTGTTTCAAAGTGTTCAGTGCATCAAACTTGCAGTGCATTACTACTGAATTGGCTTGAACATGAAAAACATGACTGTTTCTTGCATCTCCTTGTAATTTTTCTCTAGTCGTAAATAGTTTCTCTAAGCATTTTTGAGGATTAAAAAAAAAACAACCAAATAAAGGAAATGTAGAATTTTTCACCAGCCTTGTGTTGTATAAGATGTTTTTTGTTTTATTTTTTAAATGACTGTAATAACAGTGATTAAAGGTCTGAAAAATGCCTGGATATGTTGAAAATTATTTCCCATCGGAAAATTCAATGAAACTCTCATTTATACGTGTCGTCAAGGCCTTTTATAAGCACTGTGTCAACTAGATAACATCGGTGGATTTGATCAATTTCACTTTGTGGCTTTCTCAGTGGATAAATACTGGTTTTGTGAAACTGGAAAGGCTGTAATTTACATGTATAGTTTTGTATTTTATGTATGTTTCTCTTTTTTCTCCTCAGTATTACCACCTTTATCCGGATGATTTTAGTTCCTTCGCTGAGATATGAGTGACTACATTTGTGCTGTGTTTTTAAGGGAGACTGAGTGGAGCAATAAAAGAAATCTTAAATTAGCCAATGTCGAACTAATCGGTTTTATTTGTCACTGACTCGTGAGTTTTGTTTTCTCTGCTGTTAGAAGTTCTTATGTCATTTTGTAATTACATTGACATACTAATTTAAGTTAATTGTCATAACAGTGCAAAGTCCTTTTTTTACCAGCAATTTAATATGAAGCATTGAATTATCATTCACTGTGCATGAGTCATATGAGTGGATATAAGCCCAGGGGTCATAAGGTTCAATCAGCTTACATATAAAATCCTGTTAGCTCCATGCTTTTGTCTTTAGCGCCCCCTTTGGCAGGACACAGAATACTGTGAATTTAAGTTACATAAGACATTTTCAAATAAAGTTTGGTGTGAAATGTATATATAAACATAATGTGCCTTACCGTAAAACTTCCAAATGCTCCTTCAAAATTCACGTGAAGAAAATAAAATTCATTTCATAAAACCGCCACTGAAAACTGACCTTACATCCAACCCTTCTAGCGTTGATCTAATAGCGTCTTAATAATATTCACTTAAAATAATTATGCCTATATCTGAATTGCATATCATTTACACCTATTTATATTACACATTTTTAACAAACTAACATTTAAACAGGACTAAATCAGCACTAAGTACTGTTATAATATGAACAGGATGCTCAATGCTTTGAGTCAAATTTTTTGTCAAATCTGCCTCTTCTACATTCGCATAACTAATGCAAAGCTGCACTATAACAAATAAGTTAAAGGTCATTTATTATTTTGCTCTATGTTGAGCATTAAGAATCACCTTTCAAATGAAGGTTTACAAAAACACAGTTACACAGTGATAAATCTGGCAGTCATCGGGGACCAAGAACTCATGCAGACAATTAGTACTTTTCAAACATAATTTATTTATTTATTTATTTATTTATTTATTTATTTATTTTTAACACCACAGTCCATATGGAATCAAATGGTTTAGTTGGTGTCAAAAGAGACAACCAAATTCCAAATGAAATCCATCTGTTGTGTGGATTAATGTTAAAATACTCGGATGTAGATTTGGATGTCATATTTAAATTAGTGAGGTTATCATTTGCTGCTCAAAATTGTGTGGCACTTTATTATGATTTTATATAATATGTGGCCTTCTAACCTTTAAAACTTCAATGTGCAATGTTTTGTAGAACCAATATAATTGGTAATTTACAAGTGGAGTAATAATTGCATTTCATCAAAAACAATTAATTAAATAAATAAATAAAAAGAAAAAGAAAGGCCACCTACCCTATCATGTTATCAGGGATAAAATACCACATAGAATCTTCAGTTTTTCTTCAATTTTATGTTTATTTATCAAGATTTTTACAATGCGTCTTGGATAAAAAAAAAAATCTCTTTGAAGCCAACTATTAAATTTTTTTTTTTTTTTTTTTTTGGATATGTGAGGTGAAAAAAATCAGGTGCCATCTACTAATAAAAAAAATATTGATGAAATAACCCAAGTACTTTTACTTGGAATATTCTAAATCTCATTCATTCTACGTGTGGTATTAACAAATCATTTCACATTTAGATAAATTGAGAGCCGTCTTGTTAAGCCTACTTTTTTATTAACCAGAGAAATTTTATAGTAGGCTATACAGTTGCATACAGAATGTACATATTAATGATCCGTCTTCTTTACTTCCGTTCTCCACTCATTACATAACACAAAATAGTAGTCCTAATTCACGCATGAATACAACAAAATACAATAGCATTTTAGCGCTTTCAGGTATTGTGTGTCATTTTATTAATAACTAGATGAAGCAATATCGTGTAAAACATCTCAACATAATACAAACTAGCTGAAAGTAGCGCCCCCCCCCCCCCCCATCCATGTTTTTTTTTTAAGTTTTATGAGAGATGCTTTAGCACCCCCAATAGGCCAGTGAATGCATTGCTCCTGCTCGTGCTCGTGAGTCATCATCAAGCTCTTCAATCCAACTTACTTGAAAGTGAAGTGAAATGACACTCAAACTCTTTGGAAACACAAAGAAACCCCTATTATTCTAGCAGAGTAAATGGCAACATGTTCTCTATTTAAAATAGCTAATATATTAAGCTAAATAGCAATGTTTATAGCTTCAAGAATCAGATTTGTAACTCAAGTTTAACAATCATTTCCACGAATTTCCACACTTTCGTTTTTTACCTTCACTGAAATGAAAGCCAGAAAGCTGTGCTATCAAGCACTGACTAATAAAGTGAAATAAAAAATAGGTAAGTTAATTAAAATAAAGCTGAAACAAAGTATACATATTAGATTTTATAAAATTACATTTTATTTATTTAAACTTATTTGAAGTTTTATTACATTTTTAACTCAAACAAAATTGTCTTAACAATTAACATAAGGGAAGATGCAATGTGCATTTACTTTTAAAATGTGTAGCCTAAATAAGATGTGGTGATAATGATGCAACATTTGCTAATTTAGCTGTAAAACGATTCGGCCGTCCCACTACTGAGGTTTTACCCCATCCACCCTAACTTAGTTAAGTATTACAGAACTAGAATGACTAAAACTGAAATAAAAATAAATCTCATTATTACTTTTAATACCGGTTTGCTTATGTTATCAAAACGTAATGTTCAGTATTCTCAAGGATTTTATTCTACTGAATAATAATAATAACAACAACAAATGTTTAAGGGTAATTTTGTTCAAATGTCAAACAAGCAATGCTCAATAATATAAATGATACAGTACAAGTCACATCTTTTCTTGGCTGTTGACATTTACCGTCAGGCACCGATGAGACAGCCTGGGGTCCTTTGAGCAGGAGGCTTTCGGCACGGGTGTGTTACATTACAGTCTCCTTCATTTCGCCCTCCAACTGGCCAGACCCTCCACATTGGCTCAGCGCTGGGAATAACTTCAGCAGGCGTACTTGAATAACTCCACTCCACTCATTTAGACAGGTAAGTCAGTGTTCTCCCACGAATCATATATTACGCACATATCAGCTGCGGAGTTGTTAATTTGCCTGCTTTCTACTTTGTGCTAGCGCATTAGCTCGCATTAGCCGAATCACTCAGAGCTGGGACTACCGGCCTGTTCTAATGTCACGCCGTCAGAGAGACTCAGCCACAGCCTGAGGTCTGCAATAGCGTGACAAGAGCTCGAGTCAGCAGCTTTACAGCCTCATCTACAGTGTAGCTTTAATTGACCAGTGTTGTGTGCGCTTAGCTTCCGCAGACTGCCATGAGTGCAGCCTCACAGTCAGTGCTAGAGAGCCTGTCTCAAACAGATCTTTTTTGCTGATATTTTGTCACTGTATTGCTTTAAATTTAACCATAGGTCGTGCTGTAAGTTAACTTTGTCTGGTTTTGTCAAGACGTGTTACGTTTGACCACCATGCGTGTTTCCTGCGGCTAACGTTAGTTCAAATCGGGAAGGAGGTCCGCAAATAGCCTTGCCCTTACTTTGCCCTTTATAATAAAGCAGTTCTCAAACCCCAGCTAAATTTATTATTAATCGATGAGATTTCTGCACGTACATTTCCCCCCTAGGCTTTCCGTTTTTACGTTAGAAAGACTAGTATGGATTTGTTTCAATGCTGGAAGGATATTTCATATGTGATTTACTACTTCCTGAACAGAGAGACATAGAAACGCCTGTCATGTCTACAGGACAAAACATTACTACCACATTACCTGTATGATAAAGGTCACAGTGATTAATTATTTTATGACATTGGTAATAGTGAGCTCTATTTGGAAATCATTTTAGTCTATTTCCTAATACTAATGGTCTCAGCATTACTTGCAGGTGTAATTGTACTGCTTTTCCTCCAACATTCTGGTTAGATGTTTTTCCCCATGTTGATAAAGTGGGAGTGTTAAAGCCAGGGAGACCAGATTGGCCAGTCAGAGGAAATGGAATGTTGTGTATATTTATTATAAATTATTTATCCATGCACAGCACACCATTATTATTTTTAAAGTAGTGTGACATCTCTTCTCTGATGATGTGTTTAACTGGCGAGAGAGCTGGATAATCTGGTAATCCTTTTTTTGAGAAATATTCACTCTGATATAAGTCACAAAAGGGAAGAAAAAACTTCAACATCCATTTCATTCCAATTCAAATATGGCTTTGTAGGAACTTAATTGGTCAAAAGAAATCTGTTTAATTTGATTCTGTTGCATAGAACTGAATGAAAAATATATTGATATTTAATAGTAATTTATTAAATGTAACACATTTATTTAATTAAATGCTTTTTAAAAGTTCTAAAAAAATTGTTTTTCCAACCAAGTGCATCCAGAAGTTTCGCTTTCGGCCCAGAATTCTCATTTCGGTGCATCCCAGCTTATTTCTAATGTGAGCACAGCTTTACAGGGGTAGAAACTTACAGATTCATGTAATCAATGTCTCCATAATTTTTCATTCTGACTTCTGTTTTAAAAATAATAATAATAATAATAATTTATTATACATCTATACTGCATTGTGAGTAGTCTCTTAATTGGTGTTGCATGATGAAACGAATTGATCTCTTTGCATATATTCAACCATTTTAATCAGTGGTGTCCAAACCTGCTCCTGAAATGCTACTGTCCTGAATTTATCTCCTCCTTGCCTCAACACGAGTCACGACTGCCTGAAAGATTACAGTACGCTTAGTTAGTAAGACTTTGATTATCTGGTTCAGGTGTGTTTAATTGAGTTTGGAGCTAAACCGTGCAGGACAGTGGCCTTCCAGGAGCAATATTGGACCCCCCCTGATTTAGACACAGCCTTTATATGCACAGTTTCTGTGTTCCTCATACACAGCCAACAGAAAACAAGCATTTGAACAGTTTATGCAGTCCTTATACCAAAGATTAAATCCTAGGCTTTTTTTTTTTTAAGGTGCCTCCACCCCTCACCTCCATTCACATAATCGCTTCTCATGCTGACTTGCACACATGTTCCACACATGTAGGTCAGTGTGTGTGAGTCACTTCCCGACGCAGTGACTCGGTTAGGTGTGGCCTGCTGTCAGTTCAGATTAGCCTGAGCAGAGCAGCTGCATTCAGGATGGGGCATTTATCAAACCGACATGACACTGTCTCACTACGATTAACCATGGAAAGCTAGAGATACCGTAGACCACCCAAAACGTCCTAAAACTATTGACTGGTTACCATTTAAAGTTGTTGATCTCTGTTCTGAACAGGTGTATTAATGTTGTGATGTTCTCCTGACCCACTAATTATTCCTACGTGTTTGTTTTTATAGATAAAATGGCTGTTCCCCCAACATATGCTGATCTTGGCAAGTCTGCCAAAGATATCTTCAACAAAGGATATGGTAACGTTTTTAAAACTCCACTGCTTCAAATGACCATTAGTTTTCTCTTTTTCCTCCATAATCGTTTCCTTTGGTTTATTTTCTGAAAGGTTTCGGTATGGTGAAGCTCGATGTCAAGACAAAATCAAACAGTGGAGTGGTGAGACTTTTATTTTCATTAAATATGTAACCACTGCTTTTGTCACTTCCTGGGTGTTTAATTCCATATACATGAAGCCTATTCCTTATGTCGGCATTTAACACAAACCCACTATGAATTATTGGATAAAACCAAACGCCTGTGCCCCGAGTTTGAGCTGAAATATTTCTATTTCCTGTCTCTATAGGAATTTAAGACCTCCGGTTCCTCCAACACTGACACCAGCAAAGTGGTAGGGAGCCTGGAAACCAAATACAAGAGGTCTGAGTATGGTCTGACCTTCACAGAGAAGTGGAATACTGACAACACCCTGGGCACAGAGATCACCATTGAAGACCAGGTCTCAATGCATGTTTATTCATTGAATGGTCACCGAACATAGTGTATTTCTTTTAGTGTGGATAATAATTTTTTTTTGTTTGTCACTTTTTCCAGATTGCAAAGGGACTGAAGCTGACCTTTGACACAACCTTCTCACCAAACACAGGGTAAGTAATTCCTTTTCTGGCTCCAAAGCTTCAGATTTGGATGGAAACACTGATTTCTCTGTGCACGCATGTAGTTCAGTTATAGAGTTGCTATATTGTCTCTCACGGTGGAATGTAACTCAATACTGTATTGAGCAATTTAAGTGCCGCCACGTGACTGACAAAGTTAGTTGTTTTTGTTGTGCATTGATGCATCAAGGTTCAAGAATCAAGGTTACTTTCACTCAAGCTGGACATGGCAGCACTCATGTTCTGAGAAGTGTAAATGTTTCCGGAGAGAGGCACCTGTCTGCTGTCATTAGGGTCTGTGCTCTCAGATGACGGTCGTGCTGACATGGCCTTTGCTGATGTATAGGCTCATGATAGGGACTTTGCATCGTGTAGCAGAGGAGTGAAGAGCAGTTGATTTATTCACTGTTATATATTGTTCAAAAGCTTGAGGTTGGTCATTTATTTTTATAACAGTTGTAAACATCACTGGGAATACAAGGGTTCTGATCAGGTAAGAGCTTTAGGATCCATGTTAATATTAGAACAGCTTTCTGGTAGACCTAAGCTGGAAGGCCTGAAAACCGATGCCAAGGTTGTGTATTTCTTCTCCATTCATGTGTAATATTTGCTGTTTCACAGAACCAAGATTTGTTGTAATGTTAGCTTTAGTAACAGGACAGTTTTAAGTGCTGTTTGTCTGGAGCTGGGGTGGAGCGTTTGTTTGGGTAGATTTCAGATATCAAGTGTTTCTCAGAAATTGCTTACTGCACCTTTAATATGTTTTTTTTTTTTTGTGGAAACCATGATTTTTTTTTTTTTTTTCAGGATGCTTTCATTAATATAAAGTTCAAAAGAACAGATCTTTGTTGTAGAAATATTTTGTAACTAATTGTCTTTACTGTCATTGTTTAGATCACTTTAATGCATCCTTGCTGAATAAGTGTTAATTTCAAATTTTGAATGGTAGTGTATTTCACCAGCACTGCTGTTTGCTGTTTTATTGTGCAGGCAATGCAAAATGGGCTGTTTTTTTGCTAGCTTCAGCTCAGTATAAGCTGTGACTTGCGCTTTAAGTTGTTTATAAATGGTGCTGTGAATGAAATCGTATGACCAAGGCATGACTTTGTCCTTCACTACTGTATCTGAATCTGGATTTGGATTGTCTTGAAATCAGATGGTTTTTTTTTTTTTTTTTTTTTTTGGATCATGATAGAAGCAAATTATTATTTTACATTTTTGGCCTAAATAGATGATGCAGTCCAAAATAGATATTATAATAAAATATCACATGGCATTTTTTTAAAGATCACGTAAGCACACTTTTCAAGCTAAATATTCACAAAAGGTTGACGGGTTTAAAAAAAAAACAAAAACAAAAAACAGTTAATATGCAAAATTAAGACAAAGTGTTCTCTTTCTGGTTGTCCAATGTTAGTGGATCATATTCATATAAAATGTGATAAACTAAACTGACTTAATACATCCATTAAAATCACCTGGCCATCAGCTGGGTAAAAAAAAATGGCTTAGAAAATTCTGAAAATGGCTTATTAACTAAAACAAACAATGTTTTCATTAATTGAAATTAAACTGAAAGAAAATAAGAATATAAATATTAGAATAAATTTTGCTTTGGCAGCTAACTGACTTAAAATAAGTACTAACATTACAGTTAAAACTAAAATAAAAGCAAAACAAAGATATTGAAGTTAAAATGGAAATATAAACAAAAGCAAATTAAAAATATAAATGCTGTAATAGTATATAAATATTACAAAAAGAGGTGGTTTAGAATCTAGTTAATTGCTGCTTGATTTATGTTATCTAAAGCAGTGAAATTAATATTTTTAGTGTAGTTTTGTCCGAATACTTTCCAAGAGAACTGCATGCTTATTTCATGTTAAGTTATTTATTACACAAATGTATCACTTTGAAGGGAGGGAACATTACCAATCTAAACAGTTTATATTTCTGCAGATCAGGATTTTGGGTTATGGCTAGTCAAAAGGCAAATAATCCATATGTTTAAAAACATCTCGTAAACAAATGTAATTCCACTAAAGAGGATGCTAAATTGTTTATTTTCCTTCATGAACAGAAAGAAGAGTGGAAAAGTCAAGACTGCATACAAGCGCGAGTACGTCAACCTGGGCTGTGATGTTGACTTCGACTTTGCCGGCCCGACCATTCACGGCGCTGCAGTGGTGGGCTATGAGGGATGGCTCGCTGGTTACCAGATGTCCTTCGACACTGCCAAGTCCAAGATGACCCAGAACAACTTTGCTGTAGGCTACAAAACAGGAGACTTCCAGCTGCACACTAATGTGTAAGTCTTGAAGCGTCACTACATCATTCTAAGTGCATGTGACTTGGACCTGGTTTATTTTAGTGGAGGCAAGTGTTGATATTATGAGAAATTATGTACACAGAGCTGGCTTAATACACGTCAGGAATTATGCTATGTTTTCCCTGGAATGATGCATTGTGTTTCTATAAATATGCCAGGCTATTGACAACCTGGACATATGAAAGGATATTTCAAAATTTTTTATGTATAGTTATGAAATATTAAGTCATGGTAACTTCTACAGTTAAGAGACACATTTTTTTCTCTAAAATATTTTGTGTCTAGTAATTCTTTGTGAGTGCAATCTCTATAAAATCTGAATGGCAAGAGAAACTCTTTGTAGAGTTAATGTGCATTTATAAATGATTCATTTATTGCAATTTAAAGGTGCAATGTGTAACTTTGGCCCTTGGTTTAAACTATAATAATTTTGTCTATCCCTCCAGTAATGATGGCGCAGAGTTTGGTGGCTCCATCTACCAGAAAGTGAGTGATAAACTGGAGACAGCGGTGAATCTGGCCTGGACAGCAGGAAACAACAGCACTCGCTTCGGCATCGCTGCCAAGTATCAGCTGGACAAAGACGCCTCCATCTGTGTGAGTAAACTCGTATTGCTTTTGCAGAAATCACAAGTTAGGGCACCTGTTCTAGATTTCTAAGGGGCCGTTTACACTCTGCCATTATCAACTTAAAATGAAAAGTTTATGCGTTTTTGCTGTTCATTTACCCGACAACAGCGTTTTGGGGGCCTGAAAACCCAAATATGTGTTCAGCCTAGGCTTGTTGTTTCTTTACAAAGTCACATCGCCAACTACTGGCCTGACAGCAGAATGCAGCATTTTTAGTCGTATTTCGCGGATCCGTGTGCACCGGGATCGTTTTGACAACTTTGTCGTCTCTGTAAAAAATGCAAAGGAAAAACGTATCCATTTTTAGTACATCGTTGTTGTGTAAATATTGTGTGAATATTATTAATATTCACTGTACTTTATGCCATTAAAATATATTTTGCATCATGACGGACACAATGTATCCCACTCAATTATTGATCAATAGTCCTCATTCACAGCCAAAGATGTGTGCTGATCGACCATTATAAAGTTTAGTGCTGCTGTGATTAAAAAAAAAAAAAAAAGCCGCAGAGCCACCTCTGATTTCTATTGGCCATCAGAGCACACATATTTTAGTACAGCTTTTATATCGATTCTTTGCACAGAATTTGGCATCGACCCATTGCCAAAGATCTGTGCCCGTCTGCTGTTGAGGATCAGATGGCAACTCTGTGAACCGAAGTACAATTCATGAGGCGCTACTAAACTAAAAGTACAGCTTTTGGTTAAAGGAGTAGTTCACTTTTAAAAACTTTTGCTGATAATTGACTCACCCCCATGTCATCCAAGATGTCCACGTCTTTCTTTCTGCAGTCGAAAAGAAATTAAGGTTTTTGATGAAAACATTCCAGGATTTTCTGGAATTTTCAATGGGAACCAAACGGTTCAAGGTCCAAACGAGAGTTTCAGTGCAGCTTCAGAGGGCTTTAAACGACACCAGACGATGAATAAAGGTCTTATCTCGATCGGTCATTTAAAAAATAAATTAAAAAGAAAAAAAGTTTTATATGCTCAAATGCTGCTTGCTCTGTTCTGTGATGAGTGTTCGTGACTCTCCTGTTCAAACTCAAAATGAACAAATCTTTTTTCAAGTCATGACTAGAAGGGTCCTAGATAAGACCCTTATTCATCGTCTGGTGTCGTTTAAAGCCTTTTGAAGCTGCACTGAAGCTCTCATTTGGACCTTGAACCGTTTGGTTCCCAATGGAGAAAATCCTGGAATGTTTTCATCAAAAACCATAATTTCTTTTCGACTGAAGAAAGAAAGACGTGGACATCTTGGATGACATGGGGGTGAGTAAATTATCAGCAAAAGTTTTTTAAAAGTGAACTACTCCTTTAAGAGACTGGAACTCAGGCTCCTCGCGATTGCGTTTGTTACATTTGTGTGTGTGTTTGAATGTTACATTTGGCTCTGCATGTTCACACAATGTCTTCAGAAATGAGTCAATGTTTTCTCATTTCTACAGGCTAAAGTGAATAACACCAGCCTTGTCGGTGTTGGTTATACTCAGACTCTGAGACCAGGTACAGTCTTGCATTTCCTCTTAACACATGAGAATTTCTGTTAAAGGCATTGTTTGTTTGTTTTATTCCTCACAATAGTTTATAGTTGGTATCTGTTCACCACAAAATATGCTTGACTTCAGCTTTGAAGACTGATAAAACAAATTGTTTTGGAAATATTTGAAACATGAAACACCCTTTTAATAATTTCGTTTTTATGTAGTTAGGATGCTGTAAAACAGGGTTCTGTTCCTGTTCAAACTTACTTGCCTGTGATTAAAGGATTACTCCACTTTTTTTGGAATTAGGCTCATTTTTCCACTTCCCCAGAGTTAAGCAGTTGAGTTTTACCATTTTCGAATGTATTCAGCCGATTTTCTGATATTTAGAAGAATATCAGTAAACCAGACAGTTTCTGGTCTTATTGACTTCCATAGTATTTTTTTTTCCTACTATTGAAGTCAATGTGACCAGAAACTGTCTGGTTACTGATATGCTTCTAAATATAAAAAAATCGGCTGAATAGAGTTCGAAAACGTAAGATGAGCCTATTTCCCCAAAAAAGTGGAGTATCCCTTTAACTCTGAAGACTGATTGGCTTGTCCAGGTGTGTTCGATTAGGTCTGGAACTAAACTCTGCAGATCAGGAACCCTGCTGTAAAAGAACCAGTGATTAAATCTGTGGTGGTTTTCAGGCATCAAGTTGACCCTGTCTGCCCTGGTTGATGGAAAGAGCATCAATTCCGGTGGCCACAAGCTGGGCTTGGGCCTGGAGCTGGAGGCCTAAACCTGCTCCTGCTTAACATCAGGGACAAGGGAATATCAGAGAAATCTGGCCTTAAATCTAACTCCAACAGCAACCAGCAGGGGGATCCAGGATGGGATGTGTGCAAAGGCTCATCAAAAGCAGTCATGTCATGTCATGGTGTTTCTTTTTTGTCCCCTTCTGGTCCAAATGCCCTTGTTTGTATCTGTTTGTAGTTGTTCTCTTATAGACATTCAGCTGCAAATCAAGTTCCTCATCTGTCTCCAGCACTGCCGCAGTAATTCAAAACTCTCTGGGACGGAGGGCGTCTGTGGCATCCTGTTGTTCTTTTCTCAGTTAGACGGTGGTGGGTTTGTGACAAAACTGTCCCTGATTTCATCATTTGTATTGTATCTGATATTCCTTAGTCGTCTGAATGCGATTCATGCAACTACTTAACTCTATATTAAAGGTTATACCTGATATTATTTAAATACTGTTATACCGTTTTCTTCTTTCCATGCACGCAAGGACGAGCTTGAGCAGTTTACTTTTCCTTCGGCAGCCAACCAGAGTAACCGTTGTACGTGAAGTCTGCCCTTGAACTGAGCAGTTTTTGGGTAGGCTAGTGGGGAGATGAACGCTGGTGCTCCAGAGCTGGCATGGCTGGCCTTTTAGTTTTCATTTGCAGCACAGATGACTCCCGCAGCTCACCGTGAAGCTGTGGAACAGGTGGTTTGAGTTCAGTACCTTTTGCTCCCGGTGTTGCATTATGACCCTGGTTCCCTGAGGCCAAGCTTTCTCAATACCTCGGAGGTCCTAATGTGTATGTTTGAACTTTCCAATAAACTATTTAAACTCGTTTATGATACAGTTCTTGATTACAAAGCAAATGTGTTTTCATTTATAAACTCTAGTTCAAAAATGTGTTGGCAACCCAAACATGGGTCAAACAGAATTGTGGACACAGAGGAAAAATGGTTACTTAATGTTCACAACCGATTTGGAAGCAAATTTAAAGGGCTTGTTCACTTTTGAAAGGTAGAATAAAAGCTTTTTGGATCTTTTGCAGTTCAGTCAAAAATGTTTGGGCAGAAAGTAATGTCACTTGGTAAAAACATGGTACACTGCTTGTTTTCTCACATCTGATATACTCCACCCATTTGTATTGACCTATTGAACATAACTGGATTAAAATGGATGTTTTAGTTTTCTGTGTAATTAGGCGAACAAGGACAGGGTTAGTGCTTAAACAACCCAGACTTCATTTTTTGTGGGTTTATGGTTACGGGAAATGCTATTTTGCGTGTAAAAACCATAATTTTACGTAATCTATATAAATGTCTGTTTTAGTCTACAATGCATGGTAATAGTCATTTTATTATTTTGTAGGTTTACTTTAATACGTTAAAAAAAAAAAAATACTGTCTTTGGTCACCATCTTAAACTGTTCAAATTTTTGGGGTCAACTTTTTTGTTTTTTTGAAAGTGTTATGCTCACCAAGGCTGCATTTATTTGATTAATATATATATTGTAAAATTGTGTTGGTTTAAAATTCGTTTTCTTGTTTGATTTTTGAAATGTATCAAATTCCACTAATTTTTTGTGGAAACTGATACATTTTTATCAGAATTATTTTATCAACAGAAAGTTCAAAAGAACATTGTTTGAAATGGAAATCTTTTGTAACAAATGACCATCACTTTTCAATTTAATACATCCTTTCTGACCCCTAACTTTTGAACAGTGTTTATGTGGGACTTTGGAACATGAAGCAAAATCACTCGAGGCTCTGCTCTTTAGACCTAGTAATGTCACACTCCTAGTTTTCAGCACTGAGACGGGCTTTGGTAATCTGGATGTCATTTTATAGCCCTTCAGATTAAGATGATATACTTCAGCCTCAAAGTAGAGACATCTTAAAATATCAAGCAGTCTAGGGTTTTTCTGGGTAAGTCTTAAGTGAGTTTTTAGGTAAATGCATATACTAATTAAATGCCCTATGATCCTTTATAGATGAATAGCTGCTATGTTGACTAAAGAGAATATGGAAGTGCTGGTTGGCAAGTGTTGGAACCAAGGATAAGAAGTGGAGCATCAGACACCACATTAAAATCAGTAGGCCATAGTTCCTCTGTAGGAAAACCGTTTGAATTAATACACTAGGAAACACTGATATGCTGGAATATTTATTAAGTTAATATATAGCCCTACTTTAATACATTACATACATATGGCTGATCAGATGTAGCAAAATAAAATCTTATACATTCCTCAAGATTCACACATTCATGTACACGTAGATCACAGAGTACGCATGCATCTGCGTCGGAAACGTCAGAAAGCGGTTTCTAAATTCCATGCTAAACTGAGATCATCTCTCACGTCACGCGGGTGTGAGTAATTTATATTGCATTCATCAAAGCTTATTTAAACAGTTTTCTCGTTCTCATGTCAAATTTTCTTAAGGGTAGCTGTTATTCTACACTACATTAGTGGGTTTAGTTGTTTCCTCTGGACCTTTGGTGTCCACGCTGTCCTTCGTGCTGCTCTCTTTGACCTGCTCTGTCTTCTCCAGAGCTTTATCTCTTGTTTTGGTAGGCTTCACTTCATGTTCACTGTCTGATTCTTTGTGTTTTGAGACAGTTTCTTCACTTTTAACATCCTTGCTAGTTCCACTGCCGTTGGTCATCACACTATCCTCTTCTTCAGCTTTCTCAAACGTCTTGTTTTCTTTAGTATCCTTTTGCTCAGGCTTTGCATCAGATTTTGTTTCCTTGGCTTTGGGGGATTGATTGCTCAGTGTTTCATCAACCTGTTTCTCTGTGACTTTAACTTCCCCTCCGCTTGTCACACTTTCCACACTGCTGTCGCTTTTGCTGTCCTCCTGTATCTGTGACTTTTCAGGTTGTGATTTTTCTTCCGTAACTTTTTTCGAAACGTCCTCTTGTGTCACTTCTGTTTCTTTAGGCTTAGCAAGTTCAACCTTTTCAGTTTTGACGGTGTCTACACTGCCGCTTTTGCTGTCCTCTTGTATCTGTGACTTTTCAGGTAGTGATTTTTCTTCCGTAACTTTTTTCGAAACGTCCTCTTGTGTCACTTCTGTTTCTTTAGGCTTAGCAAGTTCAACCTTTTCAGTTTTGACGGTGTCTACACTGCCGCTTTTGCTGTCCTCTTGTATCTGGGACTTTTCAGGTTGTGATTTTTCTTCCGTAGCTTTTTTCGAAACATCCTCTTGTGTCACTTCTGTTTCTTTAGGCTTAGCAAGTTCAACCTTTTCAGTTTTGACGGTGTCTACACTGCCGCTTTTGCTGTCCTCTTGTATCTGTGACTTTTCAGGTAGTGATTTTTCTTCCGTAACTTTTTTCGAAACGTCCTCTTGTGTCACTTCTGTTTCTTTAGGCTTAGCAAGTTCAACCTTTTCAGTTTTGACGGTGTCTACACTGCCGCTTTTGCTGTCCTCTTGTATCTGTGACTTTTCAGGTAGTGATTTTTCTTCCGTAACTTTTTTCGAAACGTCCTCTTGTGTCACTTCTGTTTCTTTAGGCTTAGCAAGTTCAACCTTTTCAGTTTTGACGGTGTCTACACTGCTGCTTTTGCTGTCCTCTTGTATCTGTGACTTTTCAGGTAGTGATTTTTCTTCCGTAACTTTTTTCGAAACGTCCTCTTGTGTCACTTCTGTTTCTTTAGGCTTAGCAAGTTCAACCTCTTCAGTTTTGACGGTGTCTACACTGTCGCTTTTGTTGTCCTCCTGTAACTTTGACTTTTCAGGTTGTGATTTTTCTTCCGTAACTTCTTTGGAAATGTCCTTTTCTGTCTTTTCTGTTTCTTTAGGCTTAGCAAGTTCCTGTTCCTTTGACTTTTCAGGTTGTGATTTTTCTTCCGTAGCTTTTTTCGAAACATCCTCTTGTGTCTTTTCTGTTTCTTTAGGCTTAGTAAGTTCAACCTCTTCTGTTTTGACGGTGTCTACGCTGTCGCTTTTGTTGTCCTCCTGTTCCTTTGACTTTTCAGGTTGTGATTTTTCTTCTGCAGCTTTGGAAAGGTTTTCTTGTGTCTTTTCTGTTTCTTTAGGCTTAGCAAGTTCAACCTCTTCAGTTTTGACGGTGTCTACACTGTCGCTTTTGCTGTCCTCCTGTATCTGTGACTTTTCAGGCTGTGATTTTTCTTTGGAAATGTCCTTTTGTGTCTTTTCGGTTTCTTTAGGCTTAGCAAGTTCCTGTTCCTCTGACTTTTCAGGTTGTGATTTTTCTTCTGCAGCTTTGGAAAGGTTTTCTTGTGTCTTTTCTGTTTCTTTAGGCTTGATACTTTCACCTTTTTTTGTTTTCACATTGTCTACCAGTTCAACAACTTTGCTATCTTTAACAAACTCCTCAGGTTTTTGTTCCTTTTCCTCTGTCTTTGATTGAGCCTCTTGCTTCTTCTCCACATGTTTCTCTGTTAGTTTGTTGTTATCCTCTTGGTCTTTTCCCAAAGGCTCGGACTGTACAGCATCAGAAATATCTTTTGTGTCCTCTCCAGTAGTCTGTTTTCCACTCTCAGCAGGTTCAGCAGCTGCTGGTTTATCTGGTTTGGGAGAATCTTCCTCTACAGATTGAACTGGAGTTGTTTCTTTCTCTTTCTCTGGTGAGATTTTAGCATCTTTGTGTGTATCATCTTCAGTTCTTGGAGAAGTTACCTCCACAGTTTGTCCACTGGGCTTAGCGTTTACTTCAGTTGTTGCTTCAGGACTTTGTGGCTCCTGAGATGGTTTGTCTTTTGATCCAGTTTCTGATTTCTCTGGAATTTGTTGATTTTCTAACATATCTGGTTTGGGGACATCTTTCTCTGTCTCTTTAGCTGGTTTATCTGTCTTTTTCACACATTCTTCTTTAGGTCCATCAACTTTTCCATTCAACAGGTCTTTCTGCTCTGTGTGTTTTGTGTCAGTTTCCTCATATTTATCTTGTTCATCAATGGCCTTTTCTGTAGAGTCTTGAGATGGTTCAGAGTCGGCATCTTTTTGTACCTCAGAATCAACTGGAGTAATTTTAACTGGTTCATCCTCTTTTTCTGTCTCTATCTCAGGACTGTGCTCATCACCATTCTCCAAAGCTGGTTCTTCAATATCTTCAGCTTCTTGAGGAGTTTCATTTTTCTCACTGCTCTCCTCATCTGGTTTGTCTCCCTCTCTCCCCTCCCCACTCTTCTCAGAGCCAGAGTCTGATATCTCCACATCTTCTCTGGTTGTCTCTGTAATAATCTCTTCAACAAATTTGTACTGAGGCTCTGCTTTTCGAGTTGCTCCCCCCTGCCTTTTGACACAAGGGAGAGTATAGATGGGTGACTGTCTGTAAATGTATGGTACTGAAATATGTGCATCTGAGATTGTAGAGTACCTTGACTCTTCACCCTCCAAAAGTTTCCTGATAAAAAAAGAAAACAAAACAATTTAGAATAATATTCAGATTCATTATGCTAGTGACAAGCCATGTATTTTACATCTAAGCATTAAGAAACTATAAATCGGAAATGCTTTTGACAGCATTCATTACAGTGCTGTCACAGACCCTGATTTCACCAAGTACAGCATGTTCCTATATCAACGTCTTTGTCGATTCTGGAACAGCATTCCAATAACCAATCAGATTTGAGTGACGTGTTAAGAGTTTATGTCAAGTTTAGGTTTATAACCTGGGTTAGATGCTTATACATCAGTGTTATTCACCTATAATAAATTTTAAAGGGAAAGTTAATAGGTTTAGGGATAAGGTTACGATTACATTTTCAGACAGGAATGTTGTTCCAGGATCAACAAAATAAGTTGACCCAGGAACGCATCAAACACTGCAAAATCTGGACGTGCAGTGCCGTCACAGCCAAATTATAATATTACTATTATATGGCAATGATGGCATTGCAATGAATATTATATATATAAAATAAAAATTATGATAACTGTTGCAGAGTTCTGTATTTCTCACAAGGGCTCATGAAGTAAAACCTCAGCCAGGTCACTTCTCAGTATCTCCTCTGTCATGGGATGACTGACATGGATGTGGAGACGATTGGCATGTCAACCCTGACGCCCTGCCAGTAGGTATTGGACATTTCTAGTAATACTATAATTTGGTTCTGATGGCAATATAATGAATCTTGTCAAAAATGTGTCCTATTTATTGTTTCTTAATGCAGAGGCTAACTCTCACAAGCATTAACAGACACGGAAGCCGCCAACAAAATCATGAAATGACACCTATTTCTGTTGAAACTTAAACTCGCTGTAATCAAACAACAGATAAATTGAAAACTGGAATAAAAAACACTTAATAATGATTTTTTTTTTTACATACAAATTAGCATTCCTGTTTAATAAACATTTCAGTTAAGTAGAACATATCTCGCTTTGTTCACTCACTAATTCTGTATGTCATATAATAAATGTGCTGCAAGAAGGCTTCTGCAATGACACACAATATCAAGACTAAACCTTCAAGGTACAAATAAAAAATAATTTGCACTGTAAAGGGATTGAAAAGAAATACATTTTAATTGGATAAACATTTGTAACACTACGGACAGAATCAGGAATGGAAAGCGGCTAAAAATACATGAGGTTTAATAAAAACAATTTTCAGACCTGTTATGAAGACTTCGTTGGTCCTGAAAGTTTGCTATGAGGTCACTGTACTGTAAAATCAAAATAATGTAATCAAAGAAGTACCTGTAGGAATAAATTTCAGTATCCAGTGCCACTTTGACATTGAGAAGGTCCTGGTACTCCCTCACATGACTGCTCATGTCATATTTAGCATTTTTCAGCTCGTATTCCAACTCTCTGATTGTATCCTGCACCATGGGCAAAAGAAGAAACACAATGAAAGTGCATTAGAGAGAAAAAAAGCCACATGACATGGTACTGAATTTTTAGATTCTGTAGAATAGGTGTATAGTGCTCAGTGTTGGGGTAGCGGATTACAAGTAACACGAGTTACGTAATACGTTTACTTTTTCAAATAACTAGTAAAGTAACATTAATTTTAAATTTAAAACAATATGTCTGAGTTCTTTTTCAAATAAGTAATGCAAGTTGTTAGTGTTGTCCAAACCATGATGGTTATTGTATTTCCTCGTTTCACTTGCACAAAAACACTTTCAGTACTATTCCTCAGTATGAATAAAAACAGTTAAATGCAAACTCAGAATATTACGTAAAGGTGAGAACAAGTAACGGAAATGTAACGTAACGTTTCTTTCCATAAAAAGTAAATTAGTAATGCGATTACCTTCTTTTTTAGGGAGTAACACAATATTAAAAGTAACTTTCCCCAACACTGATAGTGCTCAGCTTACTGTTTCTTGATTTAAACAGAATTGCTCTTATTTCTAAATTTCCGTACTCTAAATGATTCAAATATTCTAGGCTAAACAGTGCATCCCATTATATTTCCATACCTGGAAGTGATGGATTTCAGCATTGTGCCGTTGCTCGAGGTCATACAGCTGCCTCTCCAGAGCTTCCCTCACACCTTTCACAGAGTCCAGCTCGCTGTTCTTGGACTGCAGCTGTCTCCGGTGTTCATTAATCTCTGCTTTAGTGGCCATGAGAGCTTCTCTGTTGACCTCAGCAGCTTTGGTCAGTTTGGCGAGCTGTGCTCGAAAGCGTTCCTCAGCATATTGGATGTCAGAGTCGGTGTGACCTTCAAGTTGCATCCTGATGTCCCTCAGAGCTGCAGTGACATCACTTCTACTAAAATCCCTTATTTCTGCTGTCACAAGACCCTCTTGGACTTGGGCCATCATTTCTGCTACCTCACTTTCGTGGTTTTTCTTCAAGAGTCCGATCTCCTCTTCGAGAGCTTTGGCTTTTCTGTCCATGTCTTGCTTGGTTAGGTATGCATCATTAATGCATTTCTTCAGTACTGAAATGCTTTCTTCGGCATCAACTCGACCACGAGTCTCTCTTTCATGCTTCTCTCTCAAAGTGTCAAACTCGTCCTCCAGATTCTGACGGTTTATCTCAATCTGATGCTTCTGAAGGCCAATCTCATGAACTTGCTGCCTCAGACCGTTAAGTTCTGATTCATACTCTTTGGACAGAGAGGAAGATGATTTTGCTCTGAGTCGAATGGCTTCAATTTCTCTCTCTAGCGCTCTGTTTTGATTTTCCAGGTGATGAACCTTCTCGATGAATCCCGCGAAGCGGTCATTGAGCCCCTGCAGTAATTCTTTCTCACTAATTTTCCTCAGATTGATTCCACTTGCATATTTGTTTGAAAAATCTAAGCTATCGGCCGGTTTTGCGGCGAATTCGGTAAGGGTTTCATTACCTCTCAGTGGTGCTGTGGACCCAAGGCTAAAGGCAGACCTTGACATGAGTTTCGATGAAGGACGCGGCGTTTGGGACCGGTACTCTTCCCGTGTCCGGCCAGGTGAATGAAGAAAACGTTCCATTGTGAGGCTGGTGCGTTTTCCTTCGCAGTAGTGAAAATGCTCCCCCTTTTATACTGCAATAGATGCTAGGTTAGCGGAATACAGCTGTCCATAGTACAGGTTAAATGCTCTGAATCAGCTGTTCAGCTCAGCATCCTGCGCATTCACTCACTCACTCCTCCACTGATCTCCAGGGAACTGATGTGACGTCACACGAACTCCTCTCGTCCGCAGATTCACAACTCATATTATTTCTAACATTTCTTTTAAGTTACCGAGGCTGGAATAGATATACAATATCATATGCTGTAAAATGTAGCCTATAGTCTTATTGTCATATTTCAAATCAGAAATTCTGGAAAAAGAGGTCTATTATTTTTTTATCTGAGAAAAATATAGCCTATCGACAGTTAAACTAAATTGCCTACGAGGATAACAGGCTCATTAGGCCATATACATTGATATATGATTCAGATACAGGCGTTTAACAGCTTTTTCGAAGATTCCAGTAAACACAAATTAGTGAGAGTAGCCTAGGTTATGCTAAAGAAAAAAAAATGCTCGCGAATTGAGTAGATTTTAATCGTTAGGCTATAAAATTCCTGTAATTACTCAATATGTATCATATGATACAGTAAAATTATGTAATTATTGTTTGTTGTTGATTAACCTTTACTAGCAAATGTTTGCTCCACTTAGTAGCCTAAGGTTTCCCGAAATGATGTGGGCTTCAAGCCTACATAAAAATGTCAAAATCATTCTTTTCTAAAGGACTTTTTATTTTTGATTTATAAATATTTCATTCATTTATTTTTTAAATCACAATATCAATGTAGGGGCTGATCTGTAAGTCAACCCTGTTACTGCCTATACTGAAATATCAGCATTAAATTCTCCTTATAAGACTAATAATATAATTTAATATAAAAACATTCATATTAGGCTTAGAAAAAAGGGTTCTATATATGTAGGGTTCTTTAATCAACTGCAAAGGACCTTTTATGCAGAAAAAAAATGATGATAATGACAAGAAAGAACCCTTTTGACACAAAGGTTCTTCATAGGCTATTATTCATTCATATATTACATTATTCTGCATATTTTGTAGTTGTAATTAAATTATTGTTCATTAAACTGTTAATATCACATTTTAATCATGCTGATTTTTGGAGGCGAAAAACTGAAATGGCACTCTTCATGTGATATTGATTAATTACATTTTTTAACCCCCATATCTTAAATTTTGTGATCATTCACATGCATTGCATTTTAGGGGTTCCAAATACGTAGCACTTTAGAACCTTTTAAGGTTCTATATAGAACCTTTTCTTCTAAGAGTGTACTCAAATTCCTATTCAGCACACATTATTTTCAGCAGAACTGTGACAACTTTATTATATGTTGGTGCTATTTAACATTTCCTCTTATTATAAGATTTGCATGTATTGTACTGCAGTAACACCATCCTTCAAGCTATAAGTACATGTTTGTGCAGCAGAAAAGCACAAGTCAGCTCTCCACTTCAGTCATGCTGAGCGGTCACTGTGAGCTGGACTGAGTTCAACAGCGCAGCTTCCAATAATAAACACACCAGTCTGCCTTATCATCTGAATACATGCGACTTTCACTTTTAACACTTTATTTTTATTGCCTGATATCACTAGTGTTTGTTTTTATTTAGCATATTTGTAATTGTGGTGTGTCACCCATTTGCATTATAACAGTTACAGCAGCAGCATAAACTGTAATAGAAACAGAAAGGAGGCTATGCTCAATGATGGAAGAAAACATCCTGATAACAATAGTGACTATAGGGACAATTAAGGGAAATATTCAATAGGTTTGGACTTTAAAGTAAGCACCTTAAAATGATTTGTTTGTTTGTTTGTTTGTTTGTTTATTTAAAAAATTTGGATAAAGCAACATTCCTGCTAGCCTATTGAAGAAAATATGACTGTGGTGAAAACAAGCAATTCAGCAATCAATCTAAATGTCTGCAGATTTTAAGATTTGAAAGGTTTTATGGGGACTTTCCATAAACATAATGATAGCTCATTGCATTATTGAAGCCTATGTTCTCTCTCAAAAATCTTTGTTCTCCGTTCTAAAGGAAGCAAAGAACATTCGGATCTCGTATGTGTCCCGTCTGTCACGCTGAAGGACTTTTCTCAGTCGGTTTTTGCAACTGGTCCATTCGGTGGACACTCGTCCCAGCCTCATGCCCTGTTTGTATTGCTCGACCGCGGCTCTCTCTGAGCCCAGCCTGTATAGTTGGAAATCCCCATACATGCGATGCCAGGCTTGACGGTCAGCTGGCTTTAGGTCGGGAAGGGCAAACAGCTCAGAGAACTTCTGCTCTGCTTTAGCCGTCTGCTTTAGTTCTGCATACCTCTGTGCCAACTCCAGCTGTGGGTATATGTGACCTGGGTTTAAACTGGCACCCTTCTCTAAATGGTGAACACAAAGGCCCAGCAACTCCGGATTGTGTATGTCGTCAATCTGCATGGCTTTCCAGCGGTAATTGTTAGCGATCTCGAGATGTAAGCGTGATGAGTCTGGCGCTTTCTTCAGCATTTTAATCAACACCTCCAGGGCCGTGTCATAACGCTGCTCTTTCTTCATGAACTTTGCAACATGCAAAACAACGCTGAGGTTATCCGGAGCCATTTTGATGGCCTGAGTCATGTACTGCCATGCCTCTGCATTCTTTTCATTCTTGTAGCACTTCAACCCCAGATACACGTGAATCATTGCATGGTTCGGGTCCAGACTCAGAGCTTTCTTTAACTGGAGCACAGCTGGAGACTCTTCAAAACGCACACGCTTGTGCTGGCCAATCTTCAGTCCCTCCAGACGGAACAGAGAAAAGGCAAAGCCCGTGTTCCATTCCTTGTCATCCGGCTCTTTCTGTAGAGCTTCAAGGAAACTCTCCTGCGCCCTGGCGTAGGACTTTCTCGAAAACTTCAGAAGCGACCAGGCTTTCTCACTCTGAACTTCTCTGTGAAGCTCTGTTGGAGATGAGGTGGGGAAAGCCTTAAGGATTTCATTTACTTTCTCCACGTACTTCTCAGCCTCAGTTGCGTTGCCCATGAGACTGTGCACCCAGGCCAAGTTTCCATACATCACTATCACATGCCTGTCATCCTCCGGATGTTCCTCCTTTGCTAGTTGCAGGTTCTTAAGCGCCTCGTCGTTCAAACCTTGCAAATGTTTAATGAAGGCCAAAAAATTGAAATCTCTTTGTTTCAGGTTTCCTACATACTCGCCTTTTACCGAAAGTTTTTCACGAACTTTCACTTCGAGAAAGTTAAGATCAGCATCCTCCTTTAGCAAGCCCCATGTAAAGTGGCAGGACAACAGTTTAAGATCGTCCTCAGACATTTCAATATTGTTTAAAACACAAAATAGATGCAAATGTTTACACTCTTTCAGTTTTCGTTTCCTTCGAATCCTTACTGTGTTTACAGTAGCCAGTATCTGACTGACCACTTGTTTGCAATTGGATCTAGAAAAACAAAAGTAAATGATCAGTCAAATATAATTTACATCTTAAATAATAATTTAAATTAAATCTTAGTTAGGTTTTTTTTTTTTAGAATCAAAAGTAATCACTGATAGAATTGCAGTTTTTCCCCTCAAAAATAAATAAATAGCAAAGTGGCTTCTATTATTAATGTAAAGCAGCTTATTTTACTTATTTATCGCTACACAAAATGACAGATACAAAATCTTACCTTCTTCCAATCTGTGAGCTCTTCTGGTGTTCATCGAAACAACTTTCTGGGTTTTATATGGTATCGTTAGGTTAGCCCACCAATCATTCCAATCCAATAACAAGCTAAGTTTCACTTTCCACATTTTGCTCTGATTAACGATAAACGAAACTTTATCGAAGGGTATGAGTCCGACGTCAACAACACGTTAAACTGTAACACTACTTTCTTTATTCATGCTAACGAACAATTCTTGAGTAGGTACTAAGGGAAATGTAAAATTGCTATAGAAAGAAATGTTTAACATGTATAGGCAGCCTATCATTATATCAGATATAGCCGATTTAATGATGTATTTAATGTGGATTACTTCAGTTGTAACTTTAAAGATAGCAGGCTACAGTACAAAAATAATTACGTTGCACACAAGTAAATAAGTAACCTGGAGATGTTTTTCTCAAAAGTGAACTAACTTGAAAAGGAAGAGTAATGGCGCCATCTTGTGGACAAACCTACTGACGCTACTAGGCTTAGCAAAACATGCTAGCTTTATAAATATATTAATCATTTTAATGGTTACAGCCTACGTGCCATAGTTTTCAAGAACACCAGACAATTTGGTTGACAATGTGATTATTTATTTAGTGAAAAGTGTATTTAAAATAACAATGGCCTGCAAATGTAGCTCCAACCCTGATAGAACACACCTGAATCAGCAGCACTAGATAATTACAGACAGTTGTGTTGAGTAGAGATGGAGCTGAAGTAGAAGGTAGATCTCCAGGAACAGGATTGTCTTTCTATAGACTATTTATTTTTTGTTAAACAATCTGGGTTATCTTTTGATGGCCAGTGTCAGGCCATCTCCAACAGTGAGCATACTGAGATCAATCCGCTCATCTTTGTATAACTTCTTGTTGAGTTTGTCTATGGTCTGCGAAGAAAGGTCATCTTCAGCTGGGTTGATGACCTTACCACCCCAGAGAACCTGGAGAGCAGAAAAACACCAGTTTACTCACAACCAAAGAGCAAAGGTAGGACAATATTTGCTTTATTTATCTTAATATTTTTAGGACTCCTTATAAATGAATCTGTAAAATATAGCATGCAGTATGTTACGTATGGGCTCGTTTTAATACTATAATAACGTGTACTACTTACATTATCGATAGCTACAATGCCACCCTTTCTAACAAGCTGGAGTGACTTTTCATAGTACGTGTCATAATTCTTCTTGTCAGCGTCAATGAACACAAAGTCATATGTCCCAGCTTCGCCAGCACTTAGGAGTTCATCTGTAAAGACACAAGGATGTTTTTTTTAAATATATATCTCCACTTGAAATAATTACAATAATAATGATAATATTGTATTTCATCTTTACCCAAGGTGTCAACTGCAGGTTTAATATGGATATCTATTTTATCCTCCACTCCAGCCTAAAACAAAGAGAGTTTGTAGTTATTTGTTCTAATTTTACTTTGTTAATTTATAGAGAATAACAAAACATCCCTCAGTCCATTATCTGTTATCTTTGCTTTTTCCAGACATATAAGTTTGCTTTATGATTGGGTGTTATTTAATGACATTTTTATAAAACTATAGAATAAAAAGATAAAAGTGTAGATAAAGCACTTGCTTGGCTTTGTGCAGATATCAGCACTTAGATGTCCAATCACATCAGTCTCAATCAGCAATCAGTGTAAAGTCTGATGGACATTTCTGCATCTCTGCCTTCAATCGTTACTGGTCAGCTGGACTTTATACTGATGACTGTGTTCTTGCATTGGCAGGCAGTAATCAGTATTGAAATTGATATGTGTAGGTGTATGTGTATGAGGAGCAAATTCACTGATACGGTTGTCTAAAGCAGTTCTAATACAAATGACTTCAGCTTTATAGCCTGCATTAAAAGGTACTATTATGGGCTTGGGCTGTGTATCCCAAAACCATTGTGAGATAAGTTGATCGTAGAGAACATTGGTGGTAATGGTCTCCACAATCTACTTGCCTTACAATGCTTTTGGGAAATGCAGCCTTGAATAGTTTTGCAAACTTGGTGGATTGTGTTTTGCTTTGGTTTACCTCTATAAAAAATGGCTTGGCTATTTCCACATATTCCTCATTAATTTCACAGGCCACCACGCGTCCATTCTCAGGAACTACCAGAGCCAAATTTAAGGCGTTGTATCCTGTGTACATCCCTAAGACAGATGCAAAATGTGTGTTTTATAGGTAAGCAGTAAGGTTTTCATTAATTATATTACTTGTACTACTCACCAATCTCAATAGTTTTATTGGATTTTATTAGTTTGGCAAGATTAGCCATAAGCTGAGCCTGTTCAGATGCCACCATCATCAGGTACCAGGGGTCACTCATAGTTCTCTTAAAACAGAAATACACAGATGAAAAAAATGCAGACTTTTTTTCTTCTACTGACCTCTACTGTTAGTGTGTGATACTACACATGAAGACTCGGACAGTATTAGAGATTAAAAGTCACATGAAATTTAAATGTTACCCAAATTTTTGACAAAAGGACATTTATTATATATAAATATCGACACGGCTGTTCCCCTGCCATGATGACCGCGTCCATATTCTTCTCTTTCGCTTCCTCCTCTTTTTTTAGTGCACTTTAACACCACAATTATTGTTTACCATTAGCGCATGCTGCTAATGACGTTTTATTCTTCTATACTAACTTGTATCATAGCCTACATGGTACATAAATCGTGCATTGTACATGTTGTACCCCATTTTACTATATTCATGTTGTACAGTTTGTAATGATCTTTTAGGATTGAAAATCTCACAGACTGTATAGCAGGCATTAGGCACGTAGATGCCGAACTGAGCATCAGAATGGGGAAGAAAGGTGATTTAAGGGACTTTGAACATAGCATGGTTGTTGGTGCCAGATGGGCTGGTTCTGAGTATTGCAGATACTGCTGATCTACTGGGATTTCCATGCACAACCATCCTCAGATGGTTGTGCATGGAAATCCCAGTAAAAAGATGAAGGAATAAAATATTAAGTGAGTGGCAGTTCTGTGAGCGAAAATGCTTTGTTGATGTCAGAGGTCATAGGAGAATGGCCAGACTGGTTTGTGCTGATAGAAAGTTACAACCGAGGTCTTCAGAAGAGCAAAACACGTTGAACCTTGAAAATTAAAATTCTGTTTTTATTTACTCAAACCTCTATGAATTTCTTTCTTCTGCTGAACACAAGGAAGATATTTTAAAGAATGTCGGTAACCAAAAAGTTGATGTACCCCATAGTATTTTTCTTCTTCTATGGAAGTCAATGTTGTCCATCCACTCTCTGGTTACTGACATTCTTTAAAATATCTTCCTTTGTGTTCAGCAAAAGACAGAAATTCATGCAGGTTTGAAACAACATGAGGGTGAGTAAATAAAGACAGAAGTTTCATTTTGAAGTGAACCATTCCTTTAAGTTTTTATTTGATTTCACATGATGAATTTGCTTATTTTGTGGCACGTGCTTTTCTACCCACCAGTCGTAGTTTGGTCAGCACAGGGTGTTCTCTCAGAGAGTTATTCACCACGTACTGCAGCAGAGGATTATCTCCTTTGTGACTCTTGCTGATTAGAGTAGATTGGCACAGTCCTACACATAAAGTGATCTAACATTAGTTAAATAGAATTAACCGTTGCTGGGGAAATGAATGCACATCATTCCAGGATAGGAAAGCCAACAGTGTTATGAAACAGCATTTGTAGAGTTAGTTTATTAGGTTGGCATTTACCTGCTACAAAATTTCAGCTTATTAAAATGCTCATTACCATAACACAGACTAGGTGGCCTATAAAAGGATGTCTTTATACAATTTCTAAGCACCCAAATTAACTTTAATCAATGAGAAGCAGTGTTACCTTCAGGCCAAAGCCCTCCAAAATGTCAAGTAACAGCATTTATCAAGCAAAATATTTCAATGCATTGTCAAATTTCCCATGCGAGCCTAAATAGTCTTAATGCAAGCGGATATAAACATACCTGTTAATGCCAAGAGGAGGATAACAGTACAAAGCATCTTAATGTCAGGTGCCAGACTTAATCAACAGAAACAAAAGAGAAAAATGAAATTGTGACTTGTGCAAGTGAGGCACAAATGTAGACTAGCTGAGGTGGAAAGTCCATGTTTTGTTTGTTTCGCCTTCTCAGATAAATAAGATACTTCTGTTTGCATGGTATTGATTTGATCAAAGTTTTACTCAGAAATTTTGTTCAATGGCTATTGGGTATAGAATGGAAATAACCTGAATAGAAAGCTTGATGCAATCTAGGAAATTGGGGAGTGTGACGTATCATTTGCAAGAGCTGTGGTTTTGAGACATTTCAAGAGGCTTTCAGGCTGGTTTAAATTAATTTCCAATGTCATCACAGATTGAATGGTGAAATGACACAAGAAATCTCTATATTTGCCAAGAAGCCATTCATTATCATGAATTAATGATTTGTCGTAAATTTAATGAATTTCATCACAGTGGACACTCCAGCATGAGGCTTTACCACACATTTTATGATGCTGTTATCCCACAGTGTCTGATTTCAGAAAACTTTTAAAAACCTACTTGTACTCTTTTGCGTTCAGTGTCTTTTGAAAGTTGTTTTTAATCTTTGTATGCATTTAACTATATTTTGTACAGCACTTTGGTCAAGCAAGTTAGTTTTAAAGGGTTAGTTCACCCAAAAATGAAAATTAAGTCATTAATTACTCACCCCCATGTTGTACCAACCCCGTAAGACCTTTGTTCATCTTTGGATCTGAAATGAAGATATTTTTGATTAAATTTGAGAGCTGGATCACTGCTACATAGGCTCGACGAGAATACCTTTTGTGTGGAAATAAAACAAAAATAACGACTTTATTCGACTATTCCTTTTCTTCCTTCTGGGCCTGAGACGAGAGTTCAAGAGATTTCCACGACGCATGTGCGAGAATTGCGCAAGAAGTAGTAGAATAAGAACGCAATTCTCGCACATGCGTCATGGAAATCTCTTGAACTCTCGTCTCAGGCCTACAAGGAAGAAAAGGAATAGTTGAATAAAGTCGTTATTTTTGCTTTATTTGCGCACAAAAAGTATTCTCGTCGCTTGATAAACTTATAGTTGAGCCACTGTAGGCAACATGACATCATCACTTTTGCGTAAACATACACGCCACTTTCGAGTCAAGTGGCGTGTTATCTCTACGCATTTTGAGCTATCCGCGTGTATCCGCGTGTATGTCTACGCCATTAACATCTGATTGATTTCGCTTGTCTGTACACGCCGTCAAATGTCCTCGCGAAACGTAGCAAAATGTAGAACTACATCTGGGGAGCGATCTTTTTTTTTTTCGTAGGATGGTAAGGGAACAGTCATAAATGCCATTAACCCCAGTGACGGTTAGGTTTAGGGATGGGATTGAGGTAAGTCATATATTTTTACATACAGTGATAACGTTAAGTCAACGGCGTTCATAAACACTTTATGCGTCTTGATAGCACGCCAAAAATGGAAATACGAATTGGCAGTGTTGTAGTCCAGACCTCCTTAGTCGAGTCCGAGTCGACACCGAGTCCATAGAGAGTCGAGTCCGAGTCGAGTCCGAGACCAGAGACGGTCGAGTCCGAGACCAGAGACGGTCGAGTCCGGGTCGAGGCCGAGACCAGTGAGGGTTGATTACCTAATTTACTTTTATTTACTTAGAGAAATCCTTTTTTTTTTTTTTTTTTACTGAATTTACTTAGAGTTTAAAAAATATGATCAGTTTAGGGTAAAAAGGCCACATAGTAGGTGGTGTTAAAAGTAATTTCATTACAATTTGTCATGCGCAGTTGCGCACTAGAAAATCACCAATCACTGGGCGTGTCAATCAATTTAAAGAAATATTTTATTAACATACATTAATAATCATGAAAAATATTTTTAATTGAACTCGAGTGGACTCGGGAATAATTTCGAGTCCTAAAAAAAAAAAATGTTCGAGTACGAGACAATTCCGAGTCCAAATGGACACGAGTCCTTGACAAGACCAAGACCATTAAAATATGGTCTCGAGACCGAGTCCGAGACGAGTCCGAGTCTCGAGTACTACAACACTGCGAATTGGCGTGTCATACACGCGCTACTTCATGAGATCAGTCTGCATTGTAAGACAACTTCCTTCCCCCAACAGAACAAGTTGGATGGGCTTGGTGTTATGTCATAGGCAGCCTGGATTAAGTTTATTTGATGGGGCTCGGGTTTCCAGAGCTCAGCCCAAATGATGAAATAATAACCATCCTGCTGGCTCACACTTCTATCCTGGAGCTGAGATATGTCGTTTCTCCTTCCTTTGCTATAGTCAGATGACGTTGCCTGCTCTTCCTAAACTAAATGAGAACGAGAAATGTTTCCTTCGCTGAAATGAAATGCATTTAATTTTGAAAAAATACTTTATGTTATTTTAAATAATGAATAGGCCTATGTTTTTAATGGCTAAATAAAGGTGTTTTAGTACACATAGTGGATGACAGAATGTCTACGCAAACCCTAAACAAAGCGAGAGCATGAGAGGCCGTCTCTGGCTTGTTTTTGCCTGTGAAGTTCAGAGCGTGTTCATTTCAATATTGCCCAACTTAATGAAATGCGTTTTAATTGTCAGTCTTTGTAGTAATGTGCATGCACGTTGCCAGCAGAACATTACCTCCCACACACAGTAATGAACTGAAAGTGTAAGTGTGTCATATGGTAAAATTGTTTACTTCATCTCATTATTGACATTTCGAACGGTACATTTGCCTGTGCGTGTGTTTCACAATGAGAGAGCCGAAGCACAATGCTAAGAAGAACACATTCCCAGTATCAGAGACTGGGTGGTGGGGCGTTCTCAAAGGAGAGGCCTACTTCCTCTGTCGATTCTTTAATTAGGTATTCACGGATGCAAACAAATCTCCCTGCCCACACATAAGTCATCAGCAGTGAAATATGGGGCATGACTACCGCTGTCTTTGAGTCTTGCTCTTGCTGTGTTTAATGACAAGAAGAGATGCCTGTAAATAACAGTTCAAGTCCGCCCGCAGAAAATAAGATGCCGTGTTCTCGTATCCTCTCTCCACCATTGCTCTGGGAATCTTACGTGACGCTAATTGTTCCTGCTACTTGTGCCAAGTACCCACTGTTCTTCGACACAATCTACAGACAGGGCCCGGTCCCTCGGCTGCTCTCGTGTCTGTTTAAGGACTGAAAGGATGCGTCTTGCCATCTGTAGAGAGCGCTTCTCTTCCTGTTCCCGGCCCTGATTGTATTTGCTCTTCCTTTGACTGTCAGTGCATCATCTTGATATATGCTCACAAACCTTCTCGGAGGCTTTGAGTAAGAAAACATGAAAAAAAAAGCCCTCCGCTACCGAAAAAAGAAAGGAAAATACATTCCAAACATTATTATGAAACAAAATAATTCAAGAGGTTGCTCCTTTGGTTTCTTCAAATGTAACAAATAAATAGAGTTGTATTGTTTTTTTGGTTTTTTTTTGAAAATGCATTACTATTACACAAAAGCAATTTTTTATTACAAAAGCACATTTATTATTTGCAATTAGAGCTGGCTGCCTAGTATAGAAAAAAATACACATTTCTATACAGTTGTTGTAAAGTTTTTGTGTTTGTATTTAGAACATATTTCAGTTGTGTGTATTATATACACACACACACATACATTGTTTCATACACCTTTTAGTATATTGTTTCTGGAAGCAGAAAATGCGGTACTTGCTGTCTTGCAGCAAGTGGCAGTGTTGTCTACATAATGTCACAGAAGGAAACGATAACTATAATATGATCACAAAGACAGATAACTCTAACAGAGAGTTTAAGCATGCACAAAACGTGTTCCTGAATAATTGGATATCAAGAAATAGGTTATTATATACATTTTATGTTTTTTTTATGGAGGAATTCAAACATTGGGTTAAAAAATGTCATTTAAAAATGTTTCAAATAATCATATTTGACCCAAAATTGGGTTAAAACAACCCACATCATTTTTATTATTTCGTTTTTTTGTTCTTAAATACTTTTTTTGAACCTCAAAGGCAAAGCAACATTACAGGGTCATGACTTTTGTACACTCTAAAAAATTGCTGGGTTGTTTTAACCCAAATTTGGGTCAAATATGAACAAACTCAACTGTTGGCTTAAAAATGTCATTTAAAAACGACTGGGTTTGTCCATATTTGACCCAAATTAGGGTTAAAACAACCCTGCATTTCTTTTAGAGTGCACTTCATTTTAATTATGCTCTTATAAAATAAACGTAATAGTGTTTTTGTTTACAAAACGGTAACTCGAATAGAAGTAATGATGTTAAGCAAGTAAGCAAACAGTACAAATTAATACCAGTGTTAGATGAGGGCTTGTATACATCAGAAATAAGCTGGTACAATTATTGTATTCTACCTTTTGTATCTCTTCTGCATTGTAACAAAGTGCTGAACCTGTTCTGCATAAAATTACGGGTGAGTGGCAGGTGCAGTTGTTTGACTTTCAAATCACTTAGGCATCTTTTTTTTATTAACCTTGCATGTAAATAAATACAGATTTCAATTTCTATGGAGTTGCACGTGGAAATGACAGTCCTCAAAACATCAAACAAACTGCTTCAGGGCAATCGCACCATCGCAAGCCCTCTAATGTGAAAGGCACTGACACCTGAAGCAAGGTGCAAAAAAGACAAATGTCATTTTTTCAGAAACAATTAGTGAGAGAGCCTTCGGATTTGAGGACGGCTTGTCTTTCCTGGCTGTCGGCTCTTCTGTATGGCAGTGCAAGGATGCTGTGGAGCTCAGGCTTATATCACTCGCTGCTGACATCTCCCTGTCTGAGCAAGGCAGGCCTCTATAGTGCTACATGTACACACACACACTCCTTCACATACTGGAAGAAAACCTTCCTCATCCTGAATATTAAACAGTGCTGAGAATATTAAACATCGCTGTTGCTTTTAAAAATGGTTTTGTTTCTGTGTTTTCTGCTTTATAGGCAGCCGTATTCAGGATTGTACTGTAAGACTGACCTTTTCAGAACAACATCATGAGTCCATTCAGATTTAACTGCTTCTAAAATATATTTTGATATCGATTCAAATGTCGACTCCATGTACAGAAAATGACCAGTACTACAACTAATCTGTTATACATATTGCAAAATGCTCTGATGTCTCTTGGTGGATCTAGCATTCACTTACTGTATGTCGATAGCATCATTTGCATACAGCTAAATGCATACAGACTTTCAGATTATTATGTGTGTGTGCTCTGGGTGTTTATTTTCTTTTAAAAAAAATGTGAAGATTTGTTTTTATACTGTTACATACAAACCAGGGCAGCCAATAATAATACATAATTACAATTATACTCGTCATTTCTGACACTTCTTTATAAAGTAGAATGAAACTGGTAATTTCAAAATAGTTTTAAAACCATTTACACTACCATTTGAAAGTTTAGGATATGATGTTTTTAATGCTTTTGAAATATTTTAAGCTCACTGCATTATTAATTTGATCATGCATACAGTAAAAACAGTAATGAGAATAATTATAGAGAATAAAATATAGAGAATAATAATTGTGAAATTATCTTCGAATATATATATATATATATGAAGAGTTCAGATGCAAAAGCCTCTAAATGCCATTTGAAATTTTCTTCTTTAATGATGATTTTTATCAAACTTGTATATTTAAGTTCAGTAATTTCACTTAAATAACAATTAATAGGTAATTATCATTGCCATTTAAGTGAAATTACTGAACTTAAATATACAAGCTTGGTAAAAATCATCATTAAAGAGGAAAATTTCAAATGGCATTTAGAGGCTTTTGCATCTGAACTCTTCATATATATATACACACACACACACACAGATTATAATATATATAGATTAGAATATATATTCTAATATGCTGATTTGGTGCTTAACATTTCTAAGTTATTACCATCAATACTTTTGTGAAAAATATGATACATTTTTCCAGGATTCTTTGATTAGATAGTTCAAAAGAAAATCATTTTATTTGTAATAAAAATCTTTTTGGAAAGTCTTCACTATCACTTTTAAATGCAGCCTAGCTGAATAAAAGTATTAATTTTTATAGGTAGTGTATATATATCATATATAACTTTAACAGCCATAAAAAGTAGATCGATTAGAAAATCCAACTTGAAATCCCCAGATGCAAAGTATATTCTTGATGTAAATTGTCCCGCCCACTTGTCTGTTACAGAAGCGCTTCCTTGCATAAAGCCGCTAACATATGTGATAGCTTCAGTTCCTTTATCTCCATACTGCTGACACCAGGGCTATTTACACCAAGTGCGTCTGAAATGGATGTCCTTTTGTACAAAGTCAATTCATTTTCCTTCCCCATTATTCTTGGTTCTGCCTGCGAATGTCCAGTAATTGCCATAGTTGAAGTGCTAATGATAATGTTATAACTTGGATCAATTTGCTGTGGCAATTGGACCTTTTTAATTGAGTCGATTATCAAGCCTGTGTGTGTTGAAGCTTGCAGAGCCAGTGCCAGAGAGAGCGCACCCCAGGTCAAGCGTATGTGTGTGTAATGTGGGGTTTAAGTGCCCCGGGCCGCAGATAAGTGTTTGGGGCAGAGATGGAGGAGAAGACGAGGAGACAAGGGCACATCATAGAGCCTCCGATGTAATATTCACTGACACTCGCCACATATGAAGTTAATCCAATCATGAAGAGATGCCTTACTTTTTTATCAGCCTCAGACACACTAGCATGAGGTCAAGAGCAACTTGTATTAGCACAATGATGTCAGAGAGAAATGGTGTAGATAATTGACTTTCAGTTCCTTTCAGAAGAAACCCTGACAGCCAGTCGGCCTTATGCAAAACAGAAACGATTGCCAACCGTGTGCTTAACAACGTCCAAACTCATGGGATGTCGGCTCTTATTCCTCAGTTGTTCTCCGTCTAGAGCAACCGATAGCCTTGTTGAGTTATCTCAAACGGAGCAGGAATGCCAACATGTCGCTATGGTGAAGTATGTCTGAAGACTCAGAGGAAGCATGGCTGCAGGTCTTTGTCATGTCATGCTTGCACTTGTCTGGCGAGTTCCTGCTTCAGAGAGATTGCCATATGATTTGATCTACTTGATTACCAGCTAGAAACGGCTATTCGCGATCATATCCATCATCTTTATGTGTCCTTTTGTTAAAGCTGAAATATATGATTTTTTTAAAAGGGTTAGTTCACCCAAAAATTCTGTCATAATTTACTCACTCGCCTTATGTCGTTCCAAATCAGACTTTCGTTCATCTTAGGAACACAAATAAAGATCTTTTTGGTGAAATCTGAGAGCTTTCTGTCCCTCCATTGACAGACTATGCAACTACCACTTTCAAGTCCCAGAAAGGTAGTAAAGACATTATTAACGTAATCCACGTGACTCCAGCAGATTAACCTAAATTTTCTGAAGGAACACGAGTCCAAAAAGAAAAAAAAACACAATTTACCACTTTATTTACGAAATCTGAACAAAATCGGAACAATGTGTGCTCACATGCCAACGCAACATGCATGTGCCGTGTCGCTCTCGTGAACACGGGTTGAAGATTTTGTATTTTTAGATGGGCTATTTTGTAAACAAAAATAAGATTAAGAATAAGATTTTACTAATTTAGGGAACAAATTAATACAACGATGCCAAGATTGAAATAAAACAAAGAAACAAATAAATTAAATGTCTAAAAAAGTTTATAAAGGTGTGGTCACATTGAAATTTTTCAGAGGCAAAATTTGTCCACTATTGTCAATAGTGATGTGACTGCTAAGTGCGTTTGATATTGTGGTCAGGAATTGAGAATTTGTTCCTACAACTTAAGGTGTTTAGTCATGAAATCAACTTATCTAATGGCCACCATATCTAATGTGTAAGAATCCGTTATAAATATGCCATTTTTAGATTAATTGTCCAAAAAAGTGTACTATAACTCTAAAGCAGGTCTTTAGCTGGAGAAAGCTTTCTTTTAGCATAAATGCTAATCATCCGTGTGAACCTTGAAAAAACAGCCCAACTGCTAAATTTGAGTCGTAATCTGTTTGTTCCACCAATGGCTGATAGAGGAGAAAGCTTTCTTTGGAAAAAGACATTATCTTACTTTTCTGTTTAGTGATGCTAGTGCTAGTGCTAGTTTCATTTCTTCCCTTCCCTATTTGAATGATGATATTAATGTACTGTAGGTAAAACTAGAAACCATGAGAAAAGGCATTGAATGACTCGTGGCACAAATGTGGATTGATATGTTACATTTATACTATACAGTGACGCAGGACTTGTGAAAGGCAGTGCTCTGAAATAAACGTTTTATGGCCTATTTAGAAGAACACATGAGTGAAAATATTCTTCAAAGGGACACTTTCATGATTTTTTTTTTCAATTCCACCATTCACATCCGCAGCAAAGAGGCCTTTGTAAGGATACCGGATTCCGCCTAATGTTCCATGAAGACCATGGTGAATTTATATTGATGGGACTGTTGACTCTGAACTCCATCGGCATGATTTTTTCATAAGCCACGGGGAACAAGAAGTCAGTCAGCTGACAGGTGTTAACACCGAGAATAGCGCTGTGAATAAGAAATGGGACACACATAAGAACGCGGCTGGATTTTCTCTCTCTGAACGCCCCTCAGAACTTGTGTTTTTCTGCACGCGCTGTTAAGAGTATATAGCTAGAGGTTTTACTGGGACTTTGTAAACACCACAATGCATGTCAAATGGGATGAGTCTTGATAGCTGTAAAACACAGGACCGTTCCTGGCTTATTATCTTTTAGTCAAGCTCCGGAGCGACGCGCGTATGCGTTCCTGCACAGCCGAGCCCGCTTGGGAGAGCATTGATTATTTTGCCATGAGCCGAGGAGAGAGAGAAAGAGAGGAGTGATTTTTCTTTTGTGCTCCTTGAAAGAATCAAGAAAAATAAATATTTGTGCTCGCATGTCAGAGGGGGGCAAATACAGTATGTGTTTATGAGGGTTAGTGTCACAGCAGCGCTCCTCTGAGGAACAGTCTGCCAACCCCAGGCTGAGCCGCATTCTCACTAGTCAACTTTACTGCCTTCATTTGGGCTGACGAATGGCTGGCTGACTTATCAGCTCCTCGGCCTGCCGGCTGTAGCGAGTCCCAGGAGCTCCGAAGGACCCGCCGCCTCTGGCCCGATACATCCGCCTCGCACTTGGTTTTCTCTGGCCGCAGCGACAGGAAAGGGGGAGGCCGGCGACTTCAAGAGCCGGGCTTCCTGCAGCTGTTCTGTCATTCAGCGCCTACCCATGGGCTCTTGCTTTCTCAGCAAACATACATCAGACAGATATTAGAGTAATCCAACGGTAATACATTACCCCGCGTGCCAGGGGGACGCTCCGCCGGTAATGGATGTCTGTGCCGCACATCCCCTCTTTCAGCCGCTCCACGACTCCACCAAATTCCACCGCTCAACCTTTCTTGCTTATGTCATTACCTGAATTTATTTGGAGGTAATGCAGCCGGTATTTTATTCTTAATCACACTGCCCAAAGGATTGAGACATATTTTCGAAAGGGAAATACAGCTTGCATGCTCTTATGAAAGCAATATATTACCTGAGCACTTAACAACCCAGAGAGAGGAAATAAAACTAGCCGCACGATTCTTGTAGTATGTTTATAAGACTATATTACTATCTTCGCCGCAGCCCCCTGCGGGCCCGAGGCTGTGCGTTGTGGCAAGTACTCCATCTGCAGTTGCATATTTTACCCTCAGGTTATTACAATTCAGATTTGTTTGCACCAATTTACCGTTTATTGTGTTTTATGGTTCACTCTCTGTAAAACGCTCTTAAACATGCTCTGAGGACTAGTTCATCTCTCGCTCAGAGAGGTGTTATCAGATGAAAGTTGCAAATTGGGTTGCGTGTGCGTGCGAGAGGCTAGCGTCTAGCGTCTGCACGGCAGGCAAATAAGGGGATGGCGAACTTGGAGTCAGGATTCGTAGTCGGCTGCAGACTCCAAAAGGAAGATGATTGCTTTGAAAGGCCCCCATGACATCTCCACATATGGGGGGCCATATGTTTCCTAGATAGACAAGCAAGGGCGAGCGCAGCTCTGCAAAGCACAAACAAGATCTTGGCACTTGGAGCACTCCGCCTATGAACAAAAGGAAACACGACAACAACAGATTCGCAAGTATGCTGAGCATAAAGCTTAAGGGTGGGTTCATATCCGCAGCCAAAGTCTACTAGATCGAAATAGACAGCTGAGAAAACGATACGCTTGTAGACATGCACACGGTGTGAATTTCATTAGTAATCATAGATATTTTTAAGTAAAATGTGCTTTGAAATTTTTTTAAGATGCGGTATGGTTTAGGATAGAGGTGGGTTAGGGGCTTAAAATATAATTACTGTATACAATAGAAATGCATTTCAAATAGAAATATAAAATACACCACCATTCAAAAGTACATTTTTTTTTCTTATTTATTGAAATGACATTTATAATGTTATAAAAGATTTCAGTTTCAAATAAATACTGTTCTTTTTGAACACTATTTGTCAAAGAATCCTGAAAAAATTCACAGCATTTTTCACCAAAATTAAGCAGCACAACTGTTTTCAACCTTGATAATAATAAGAAATGTTTCTTGAGCATCAAATCAGTATATTAGAATGATTTCTGAAGGATCATGTGACACCAGTGGCATAGCCACGAGGGGGCCTGGGTGGGCCTAGGCCCCCTCATTTACATGTCCGGTCCCCTCAGATTTTCTGATTGCTTAAAAAAAAAAGAAGTTGTTTTATTAGGATTGATAGATTGACCAATCAAAATGCTGCGCGGTAAAATGCAGCTTATTTTCAAACTTGATTTGTTTATATAACGTGTTGCGCGTAACGTACTGTCATCTTCATCTTTGCGTGAGAGTTAATATGCCGTGACAATGGCAGGTACTCAAACTCAAAGTACAATATTACACTTTTTTAAAAAAGCACAGAAAGATCAACTTGATATACAGTATATATAAATAATGTTGCCCCCTCATTTAAAGACAGGACCCCCCAAAAATAAAATTCTGGCTACGCCCCTGTGTGACACTGGCAACTGGAGTATAAGGATGCTGAAAATACAGTTTTACCATCAGGAAAAAATTATATATTTTTAAATATTAAAATAGAAATCAGTCTTTTTAAAAGGTAATAATATTTCACAATATTACTATTTTACTGCATTTATGATCAAATAAATGCTGCTTTGGTGTGCATAAGAGACTTCTTTTGAATAAATTATCGACCCAAATCTTTTGAATGGTAAATTATTCATAAATGTTTTTGAATTTTAGATGCTGACATTATGTCCATATGCATTTGAGTGTCTTTTTTTAAATGTTAAAACAAAAAGAACAACAAAACTGGATTAAAATGCTAAATAACCATGTTTATTTCAAACATGATAAACTTGCATATAAAGTTTGACAAATATACAGAAAAAAAATGTTATTCAGAAAACGGAGCTCCAAGTAAAAAAATATTATTCAGCATCACTGAATCCACCTTAATACATTAGGTTACAAAAACGTATATTAAAAAATAAAAGTAATGCCTATCAAAAACAGCTCCTTAAAGTAATAGTGGCAAGTTACCCCTTTTTACATCACAGCTTATGTGTTTAAGTGTAGATGTCCATGTGTGACACTCCTCATTGGCCTGTTGTCCAAAAACAAAAACTGGGTTGAAAATAGACAGTGTGTAAATAGACAACTGGATCACTGACATCTATCCAAACCCTCAGTACAGGTTGTAGAGAGCCAGTCTGTTGTTTCCTGCTCCATATGGGGGGATGCGCTGGTTTCCTCTCTTTCCCCATGTTAGTTCTCCTCAGAGCTGAGTAGAGTCTACGAGACTGACAGCCCTGCTGATGAGAAGATGGCATCAGAAAGCATTGTCTGACAGCTTCTGCTTGACAGGCTTCCTGTCTGAATTTGTGGTGGCTCCCAGTTCTCCTTCTCTCAGCCCTCTAGAAGGAAGAGACATCCCTGGACGAGGGGCAAGTTGAGGCTGTCACTACCTGACAAGTGTTTGGTCATGATGAGCAGAAAATCATAATTGTTCACAGCATTAAAAGGTACATTAAGTACATTAAGTTAGGTCAACTTGAAGCACTGTGTCGATAACCTAAATAAATCATGTCCAGTTTTCTATCAGTGTAGAAAATGATGAAAGAGACAACCTAAATCATTTCCTGGTGATTTTATAAAAGCATGGGTGCGCCATGTGTACCGAGACAGGATGTTTGTTTTGAATTCGTTTTGAGTGAGAACTGTCAATTGGCATCTCAGTGCCATGTTAAAATGACAGGCCCGGAGAGAACAAATACATCAATCACAACACTGTCAGGACAAAAACACACTCCAAAGCAAATACTTTCTTTATACATGTTGCAGCAATACATACAATCCAAGAGTCTACACAAAAAAGCTTTAAAATGTCCATATTTCCAGGGTCCAGAGAGCTCGTTGTGCTTTTAAATCCCAAAGCATCAGCCCTGTTGATATCTTAGTCCACCAAAGACCTCATAAAACGCTGACTTATTTACTTTTAATCAATTCATAAACAAATATTTTAATCTGAATTAAGAATTTATACCTCTTACCCATAAAATTATCGCACTATACATATATTTTCAGCGCAGTCTCATATAACTGACGTCTTGGGACGTCTTGTGGCCATACGTCAACATCCGCCTTTTTAGGGTACCCTTAAACCTCGGTTAGGTGACGTTATCGGATCCTAACCCTACCCCAGACCTAAACCTACCCCGTCACCTAACCGACGTTAAAGGTAAAGCGTCAGTTGTATGACGGCCCGGGATCGTCATGTAACCGACGTTTAAGGGTACCCTTAAAAGGCGGATGTTGACGTATGGTCAAAAGACGTCCCAAGACGTCAGTTATATGACTTCTTGGGATGAAAATGTGTTAATATTTTCACAATGAGGACAATTGAGAGACTCATGTGATCTCTGATGCGCAAGAAGGCCAAACAATGTATTATGAGCCAGGGGGTGAAAACTTTTAAATGCAACAATCAGGGTAAATTGTACTTCTGTCTTCTGGGAAACTGAAGGTCAGTGCTAAATGAAAAATATGATCTTAAAAAAAGAAAAATGTTCACCCCCCAGCTTTGAATGCATTCATGCACAAGAAGGCAACACACTGAATTAAGAGCCGTGGGGCTGTAAATTTGTCTTTTTTTGCAAGAAGTATCCATGCAAGAGATGTTTTTTTTTTCCAAAAGACATACTGGACTGTACTCTAGTCTATTATATGAGTTTTACAAGGTTAGTTTTGTAACCCTTATGCCACGAAAAGCTGGCAACATTTGAGTGAATGTAATGTCCAACATTCCACACTTTGTTTTTTCAGTGAAATAATTTTATCATCTCGCTATTTTAACTGTATTTCTTCTTGTTGGAATATTCGTTGTTAACATCAATACTTTAAAATTGCACAGAATGGTGCATACATAATAAGGATGGACTTTTTGTTTTACAATTACAGCTAATCAATGTGTTTTTTTGTTTTTTTTTTTGCGATTAATATTAGCTAAAAATAGCGTGATTAAATAATTCAGCATCTGTTTTTCACTTCCTAAGGCTACAATATGAATTTTCTTCTTGTGGTTATCGTTAATGCTCAAGCTATTTGCGTGCTGAGATATTCGATATGACGGCTCTAGCCAAGTAAGTTCCACCTTCTAAATTAAAAAGGCAATCACCAGTCTGCCACGGTCTGTATGTGAAACTTGAGATTGTACACGTGTAACGGACGTACGTGTCACAGTTGTCTGGCTTCATGTCACGTGTCTTCATTTGTTGCACCTGTCTAGTTTATCATCATCTGTTTCACCTGTCTTCACCTGTTCATCAGTGTCTGTATTAGTTCCCTTCAGTTTATTCAGTCTTTGTCCATTCTACGTTGTATTTGGTCTATGTGAGCCTTCAACCCATTCTGTACCTGTTCGCATGATATTCTTGTGAGTAAACGAGGTTTTGTCTATTCGTATTTCTTCTAACCACACCGTGACAGTAGGCCAGAGTGAGTAAACCTCACTCCCCTGGTTTCAAGAGGTGTGTTAGCGAGTGATGCTAGAGGTTGCGGTCTTTAGCGTCTTTGTTATTGCACCCATCTCCCACACTGGAGACGCTGGTTCGAATGCTCGGAGCAGGTGGAGTAGTACTGGTTTCATTTGGTGCTGTTACCTGGATGGGAGTAAGGTTTAGGGGTAAGGTTTAGGTGGGTTTAAGATTTCAACCTCACTTGCCCGGCCTCAAAAGATAGAGAGACCCTATTTTGAATCCCTCTTGGACAGGGTTGTGTAGGACCGGTTACACAAGTAGCCTACACTGTGCATGTTTATTGACTGGATCAACCTGAACTATGCAGTATTTGAGCGTATGTGCACTTAAAGTGAGTCGGAAATATTGTAATTACGAGTTATCAGCACATGACCAAGCGAAGTCGTGATTACAAGTGGGAGACTCAGACTTCTAGATAATATACGAGTTATAATATCTGAAAGAGTGTGTATATTTGAAATTGGCGGAAACACTGTTCCGTTATATAGCTAACATAATATATAATATTAGTGAGTAAAGCAAGTGTGTAGAAAACTTTGTTAGTCACTCAACTTTTATGTAACAACTTTTAGACGCCATGCCATGTTGATACCATTCATTTCAGATTTCATTGCTAATTTAACTAAATGTGACTAAAATGTTACAAAAGTAGTTTTTGAAATTTATGTAGGCCAATTTACTCATTCAATTGTACACAAACTGTATTTGTATAACAGACAATGGCTGTCCGAGTGCATTACCAAGATGGCCACCGAATGAAAGGATTTACCTTAAAATACAAAATATTTTAAACAGGAGAGCAGATGACAGACACAGGGAAAACATATGGAGTTATTTCTCGTAACTTGTAAGGCATTAATTATTATGGCTTTATGGAATTATTATTGTTGTACGTTAATTGAAATGAAAATCGTGTTTGTAATTTTGAATGATAAACAATAACGGTCTGATCACTTGCAGTTTGCTATTGATGAACTGCTATAATTAGTATTTTTTTGCATTGGCAATAAAAGTATTGATAGTAAATGCCATTAAACAAACATTTTAAACATGTTAATAACATAAACATGTTGATAACAAATGGTATTACGTGAGGCAACTTGTGATTAATCAGCATGATTCATCTTTTTTTATGAATGTTGTTTGAATCATCAAAAATGAACACTTTAAAATTCTACTACGTATAGCATCTTTAATGGTTTTTAACTTCATTGCAGGGGAGAAATATGCTTTTAATAAAAACATTTATATGACTCCAAATGAACCTTGTTGATGGGGATCGTAAACATTTCATTAACTACTTTGCTCTAATAAAATCAGTCTAATAAATAACTGATACATTTACTCACGTGTGACAATAGGAGGTGCTGGCATTTTCAGACAGCAGAAGCCATGCTTTGTTCACTCTCTTGATCTTAGACTCGCTAATCTTCAAGGCAATTTATAGCAGTGATTGCAGCTATGCATCATTTTACAGTTGTGCATTATACATAGAATTATTCAAATACATGAGAGCATGTCATTATTCACCATCTTTGGGGAGTTCTGCCATGAGGAGGAGGCTCAGAATTGAAAACATGTAACCTGGCCCAGACCTGCTTATATATTCTAATACAGAGCTCTGAATTTCTCTGATTGTTGTGAGGTTTCATCATCTACGTTCTAGAAAAACCTTCTCAACACCCCACCTCCCCCCCATCACATCATTTAGCACAGTTCTCACATTTCATATTAAATCTTAAGAAACGTTAAATGGGGCCTTGCCATTTTTGCCCTTCTCATTACATTAATTAAAGCTAAAAAAACAACTGTTGTGTGTATAACCCTAGGCCTATTTGCAGAAAAAAAGGACCATGTCAGCTCACATATAGCGTTTGAGGTTGGACTTATGAAATATTGTGTCTTTCACTTCCAAAAGAGAAAAAATCACTTTCATTACTCATCACCACATCCGCCAAGTTCATGACAACCATGGTGCAAGGGAATTACGCCAAGGCTAAATTTGTTTAGAATTTGGGCTCTCATATAAAGACTATTTATGCTTTTAGATATACAGGGTTGTTAATGTCTTTCATCAACCTGCCAAAGCTGGATTTAAACCATCAAACAATTAATACCAAATTTTCGAATCACTCATTGAGTCAATGTATCGATTTACTCGGAGTGTGTTAGTCATCTGAGAGCCACATGCAGCTATCATCCAAGAGTTATTGCAGACAGCTGAAGCCTCAGATATAGCACCTTCCCGTCCACGTCTTTCAATGAAACTCTCAGTGTTTGCAGGCCTTTGAAGAGCGCATTGGTCCCCCAACTCAACTCAAGTGCTCTATATTTCATCCAGAATGACAATTCTCACTGTACAAAGTCCAACACCGAGTGACGACAGGATGCTGGAAAGTGTTGGAGACACAAGGGAAATATCACATTTCTCTTTACCCTCTGGAGCGATGGTCTCTTAATACAGCTAATGAGAAAGGGGTGCTGTGAGTCCTCATGAAACAGTAATTGTCAGGCCTTCCCTTTAGAAGAACAGTATGTGTATGTGTGTGTGTTTGGGATATTAAAGTGCTGTAACCTTCTGCCTTCCTGCCCTCTGGGTTGACACTTTTACTTGATTACTGAGGAATCATTAGGACCGTCTGGTTTTAAGTGCAGCAAAATGGCGTGAAAACTATCCCAGCTTTGCAAGTTGTTTGAGAGCCGCAAAACAATGATGTAACGGTTTGTTTAATTCGTCTCCTAAAGTTAAGTTCTTGGCATTAAGAATATGCGGTTTTAAGAAGCACCGTGTGTTTTTTCATCTAGGGTTTCATCATAACATGTTGACAAATGGTCCATTAGTTAAGGGAATGATGATGAGTAATATTTATGACCTACTGAGGAAATACAATATCCAGGAAATCACTATTAATGATCCAAGAATTTCTTCACGAGAAATCAAATATTACTTTTTTGAGATAAAGGAGTTCATTGTTCTGTGAAAACATCTGGAACTCAAAACTTCCTCTCAATGAAGAAAAGGGATCATTCATTGAAACTAATGCCTATTTTATGTCACATGCACAAACCCCATGTCAGCGTACAGTTACTACATTTTGACATCGTTTATAAAACGGCTATTTGGAACGTGCCATTGATAATTATTACAAACTCCTTTGTCTATTTACATGAGGAACAAAATCACATTTACATTCCAAACTGCAAAAAAATGCATAGAAAGTGGGGGAAAAGAAAGGCTTTTTACTGCAAACAAATAAAAAAATAAAATAAATAACTTCATTGACCGCAGATCTTAAAAAAGTACAAATAAAAATAAATAGAAATGCATGATCTTTCCATGTAAATAACACTGTAAAAATTAATGTGCTTTATCTAATCAAACAAAATTGGGGCAACAGATTAAAAGCAATAATATTAATTCAATTTAACAGAAGAATTGAGTGATAATTATTCAAATGAATTCCTTAAAAGTAAACCATTTAAAATGAGTAAAACGTACAAAAAAAAAGGAATTTATGTCACCATTATGGTGATAAGTGTTTTGTTTTAGGTTTCTCCTTCAGTGATTCTGCTTGTTAACATCAGGTGTCTTCAATTTTTTGCAATATAAAATAAAGAGTTCTTAATTAATCTTTGACGTCTGTCTGTTATTCAAATATTTTTGTTGAATTTTTTGTGTAAACTTTACTCATTTTAAATGGTTAACTTTTAAGGAATAATTTGATTCGATTTAATTAAAAATATTGCAATTTTATTGATTAGATAAAGCGTATTCATTTTTACAGTGAATAGACTCCAGACGTGTAAGGGCTTCTACCCCGTTGCTTGTGTCTGATGTGAGAGACATATGATAAAATTGACAAATGATAAAATGAAGGAAATAATCAGAATATCTTTATTTTTAGACTGATCTGTTGACAATGTTTAAAAGTTTGCTGAGACACTTCATTATCACTCTCACGGAAGTCTGAAACAGCTAGATAGTAAACGCAACCGAGTAAAATTTTAGTAATAATTCATTGTTATTTCGCATATTTTACAGCATCTGCTCACATTTGTAATCATCTGTATGCACTGCAGATCACATTTAGATTTTCTCTATCCTCTCTGAAGATGATTTAGAGCTTCACGGGTACATCTTTTGGCGAAATCGAGTCATTGCAGGAAAAACAAAAGCTCTCAAGGCTTCATTTGCTAATTATTAAAACACAGCTACATTTGTTTTATCACCATTAACAATGTGACTCAAAATCAGTTTGTGTTAGGTCAGTAACTCCTCCCAAATTGGAGAAAACATTAATTTAAATCCTTATGATGTGCCCAGATTCTATTTTCCAATTTAGCTAATAAAGTGCACAAATGATTCATGGCAGACATATACATAATTCATAATTAGATTACCACTTGATGGAGTGGAAGTTATTAATTGTGAAGAGACATGCGCGGCCGCTAATTCTTGAATTCATTTGTGTAGTTTTCTTTATTGGCACAATGCTCTGTGAGCTGTGCTGCACTGCTGCTTCTGATTACCAGGCAGCATTAACACATTGTTACAGCAAATTATCTCTTTACTGGGACAGGCCAGACATTAGTGATGGCTGCAATATGCATTTGCCTTTAAAACTTAAGGGGGTGATTTAATTTATCGAAAGTGTCAGATGGCCCCAGTAAGTAATTATTTCAAACACCCTGAAGATGGCAGCTAATATATTCCAGCACTGTAGGGAACGCATTGTGACTAAGCTGTCCTCTCCTCTGTCCATCCGAATAAACTGTCCTCATACAATCTGAGCTCTGCAAACCTTATGGAGCTTTACGCCAGAGAGATTACTCATAAAGCATGAGCATGTGCTAGTGTAAACCTCTTTAAGTCAAGTTTGTCTTAATAGGGGCATAACTGGACACCATTGTACTGTATAGCGGAGTATTTTTGGATATGTCATTTCACATATGGACAAGTTTGACATTTGCAACCTTTCTCAATGCTTTCACCCACTGCAAGATATAATGAGCTTTGCTTAATATTTTAAAATAGTGATGTTAATAGGATAGTTCACCCAAAATTGTATTTTTTTCTCCCCTGACCACAAAATGAACATTTTTTTTTTTTTTTAAGAATCAGTCACACTTTAGATTAGGATCCAATTATTAAGGTCCACTATTAACTATGACTTTTGCCTCAATAAACTCCTGCTCATTAATAGTTGAGGTAGTTGTTAAATTTAGGTATTGGGTAGGATTAAGGGATGTTGAATATAGTCATGCAGAATAAGTTTTTTAATAACCAGCCAATATCCTAATATGCATGCTAATAAGCAACTTAATATTGAGAATTGAACCCTAATCTGAAGTGCTACCAAATCTTCCAGCTGTTCTTTTTCTATAAAAACATAGTTTATGATGATCACATCTTTGAGTGCTCCAAAAGCATAAAATTATGTTTCTGAAAGCATAATTGCATTACATATCTCAATCACACATGGCACGTCATGTTAGGTTATGACACGCGTGACACCAATGGTATTGTGGCGTCATCTGATCCGATTATAATAAAAGATTTAGAATATGCATTCAAGTCTTGTCAGAAAGATCGTATTTAAATGTGGAAAAGTCTGGATTTTCTTGAGTTGAAGATGTGTCAGTTGTGGACATATATCCACAATGGATGCATTGCAAAGTCTGTATTGACGATACATATGTTCAAATTAAATTATTATTATTATTATTTCATTTACAATAAAACTACCTAAGTTGCATGTACAGAATACAATATTATTGTAACTGGACCTTCGTCAATTGAAGAAAATCATAAAAAGCACACCTGATGCACATTCTTTATTTATCATTTTGTAGAAGCTGAGTTTAAAAAATCTTGGTATATTTTTGGTTTAATGGCACATCATCATCTTGATCTGACGCTGACCGACAGGATTTGAATGCGCAAGACATCATAATTGCAACTTTACAATACAAACATTTTATGGTCCTTTTTAGGAGCATAGCAGATGTGATCACAAAGATCTGTCATTGGAAAAATTCAGCGTGACGATTCTTCATAAACTCATCTTATGTGTTCCGCTGAAAAATGAACAGCATACGGGTTGGGAATGACAACATTTTCATTTTGGTGTGAACAATTTCTTTGACAGTTTCAGTTTTTATGAGGATTTTGCTGAAATGCGTTTCATGAATTTGTGTTTTGGTTTATCCCTGGCTGCAGACATTTTCATTGCACACTGTCACTTTTATTTCTGCACTTACGACACAATACTATTCCGTCAGTCTTGTTGCAGGCTAAACTTCATCTGGACAGCTGGAGACCATAACTCAAGCGTCATCTCCATCTAACTCCAACAGATCATTAATTAATCCGAGCTGTCTGACAGTTAAGTCACCCTGCTTTGCTTCACACATGACATGAAATAGGCCTTCCTCACCTGTCAATAACATTAAAGTGTCTATTTCTGCCTGGCAAGCCTTGCTTGGAGAAGATAAACAGGGTTGGTTCTTTTAATGGGCCCAATAATAATGGCCCCTTTAACATTCATGAGAATCTCCTATTATCTATTGATTCAGTCGCACCCAGCATCTTGCTGACTTACGCCTCTCCCTAATTCCCATTACCGGGAACACTGTAGCCTTATCAAGCCAAACAATACGGCAGTTGTCAGTGAGAGCAGAAAATATGAGGAAGCATCTGCTCGGTCCAGGAACTCATGACACTCCGTTGAAAAAAAAGAAAACACAAGAGAGAGAGAGAGAGAGAGACGCTTCAGCCTCCTCCTGTGGAAGTCCTCTCATTGACCTCCGGCTCCATGTGTGTGTGTGTGAACACTAAAGTAAATATGATGGTCGAGCAGATAAATCAGAAGACTGAATCCACCTCATCTCATGTGGGATGGGATGGGGTTTCGAAGGTTGAGGGGACAAGGGAGGCCCAAAATAGAGGCTGGCTCTTTGCCTATAAACCTGTCTGTGAGATATGTCTCTCACCATGATGGCATCTGATTCTTTTCCCCCTACTTCAATACCGACTGCTATCTCCTTCCTCCCGCTATGTCTTTGTGCTCTTTAAGACAAAGGGTAATAAAGCTATAAATTGTGTGTCCTGCAGAAGGTATAGACATTCTGTCTCAGTACTGCTGTTAGAACTGCCATAAAGCACCCTCAAAGTCATAGATAAAGATTTAGAGTTATTTAACATCCTCCTCCAGCACTAAATCAGAGTGATAAGAGAATTAAGTGATGGCCATAGGTTCTTTGTCCTTAGTCTATTGATTTTTTTTTTTTTTACCTCCAGAAGGATCCAGTATGTTATAATTATTGAGCTTTGGATTTGATTCAGGTGTACAGAGTGGAGAGGGTGACTTCTTCGATTTTAGGGATAAATGAAAAAGCACCAAATTTTTCCATTTGCAAATGTGCTTTAAGTGATCCTTCGGGTTTAGATGTGTAATAGTATAATTTTTACTCCAACAAGTGGCTTGTTATTAGCTCTGCTGTGAGAATGGCTTCATCCTATCTCAAACTAATTTGAAGACGCAATTGTCCACAAGATATAGAGATTGGGTTACCAAGTAAAATGGAATTGGAATATAAATATAAAGTGTGCCAAGAAAACATCCCCCACACCATTACACCACCACCACCAGCCTGCGCAGTGGTAACAAGGCATGATAGATCCATGTTCTAATTCTGTTTACGCCAAATTCTGAATGTTTCAACAGAAATTGAGACTCATCAGACCAGGCAACATTTTTCCAGTCTTCAACTTTCCAACTGTGGTGAGCTCTTGCAAATTGTAGCCTCTTTTTCCTATTTGTAGTGGAGATGAGTGGTACCCGGTGGGGTATTCTGCTGTTGTAGCCTGTTCGCCTCAAGGTTGTGCGTGTTGTGGCTTCACAAATGCTTTGCTGCATACCTCGGTTGTAACGAGTGGTTATTTCAGTCAAAGTTGCTCTTCTATCAGCTTGAATCTGTCGGCCTATTCTCCTCTGATCTCCAGCATCAACAAGGACTGCCGCATACTGGATGTTTTTCCCCTTTTGTGCCTGAAAATCCCAGTAACTAGCCGGCCCGCCTGGCACCAACAACCATGCCACGCTCAAAATTGTTTAAATCACCTTTTTTTTCCATTCTGACATTCAGTTTGGAGTTCGGGAGATTGTCTTGACCAGGACCACACCCCTAAATGCATTGAAGCAACTGCCATGTGATTGGTTGATTAGATAATTGCATTGGTGTTTCTAATAATCCTTTAGGTGAGAGTATATATAATGTCACAATGCAGGCAGAATTTTGCATTAAACAAAAGAACAAATAGGAAGTATCATCAGCAAAACTTGAAATGGCTCAGCGATTTACTGCAGAGCAAGTACTGAATGCAATAATATTTATGTCATACTTGATGGTGTATCTGGCAAAGAATCTGTCAGCGAAACTATTGATTTTGAATATGTTTGAAAATGATAGTTTTGGGAATATGTTTGAGATCGTAAATATATGCCAGTTGCTGACTGTACTGGGAAATGAGCTCTGACAAGGACAGTGATGGTGGTATAAAACATCTGTTCAAACTGAACCCTTCCGAACTCCAAAAGGTAACAAAATATGCTTTGTTTTACTCTTCTGTAATTTTTACTCTAAAACCAGGTGGGTTTTATCACGACAGAGATTCGTCCATGTTAGACAGAGATCAGGGTCGCTAAAGACCCGAATATGTAATAGCCTAATGACTGGTGAAACATTCATGTGCCTCTGCATATATTACAAATTCTTACTCGCCTATAAAATCAAAAATATTAAATATATTAAAATATTTTTTTAGTTCTAGTCCATCAATGATATCTAAACTTTATCATAAATGTCACAGTATAAAAGAAAGATAACTTTGCAACAAACACACACTTACTCGCTCACAGGAGTTGAGTGTAGGCATTCAAAGATTCAACATGTTGGGCATGTCAGTAGGAGGAGTGATACTAGAGAAGTACACCGGAGGCCCTGCATTTCACATGCCTTTAATCTCCATAAACAAGCCCATTATATGTGATGGCTCATCAATACCAGTAGCACTGAAATAAATCGACACTGAAGAGTGATGTCATAAACGGAAGCCCGTGCAGGCGCACGTTGACGGATTGAGGATAGCAGTCACGAAGATGACCTCAATCAGAATTAGTGCGCTGACAAACGGAGTGATCAGCAGCGGTCATAAACGCGCGACAGTAAATCACGCGTCACTTCGACTCCACGTCTCCCACACAGCTAGTTTATTGCGTCTACTGTCAAGTGGAGCTCATTGTCTTCAGGCAACAGGGTGCCCGTGTGTTTTCCTGGCTGCAGAATAAAGGGAAAGAGAGCTCTGTTGTCTGGCATTTGGAACTGTCAGCGATGTGCCACTCACAAGAGTGTGTTCACCAGGGAGAGACTGCTATCCAACTGTCTTCATGTACCTGCTAATTCCTGTTTCTCCTGCTCGGCTGAGCAGGACTCCCATCACCGACGGCCCAGGGCAGCTCTGATACTCAACCCCCACTTAATGCTTGACAGTTGGCTTCTTAACAAAGATGCCAGGAATATAATTAAATCATATTTACCTTTGATTCTGAGCCAGCTTTGTAATTAATTAATTCACCCAGGGTGTGTTTGAATTACATCACCATGACAAGCCCGCCGTTCTTTGGGGAGCAAAATTCGACTTCTGTTTTCGTTTCCGTTCAGAGAATCGGTGGAGCAATAATGACCTCTGCGTGCGGCTCGGCTTGAGTGGCTCTAGCTTGGAGGCTAATGTCTATGGACAGGGGGTTTCTTACACATCCATGTAGCCTTTAATTTTCTCTGACCTTTTGCCGTGAAGTGGGAAGAGTATTCCAGTTGACGCTGTCATCGCCAACGGTCCAAAAATAGCAGGAGAGATCCACAACATCTGCATGATGAGTCCAGACGCAGGCCGAGGAGTTGGCCAGACCACCCGCTCAAAGCCCGCTTTCAGTCATTTTCGGAAATGCAGTGTCTTAGACATAGTCCTTGCATGAATATCATTTATTGGTCAGGAGAGAGATCGGATGCTAATTCTCTATACTCTCTCAGTATCTTTTTTGTGTGGTTTTACCTGTTCTGTGTACGGTATTGAAACATAAACTGTACGTAAATGTCCATTTAGCTCTTTTAGATTATTTGGATCGCTATAACTGTTGAATGAACGAGTGTCAAGCATGTCAAGTCGCGCTTCGTTTACTTCGAACTGGAAGACGCGTCCACTTTTGACGCAAGGCCTCATGGGGCGTAGGAAACTTGTGGATAGTGTTGCATACAATAGATAAAAAACAGTGCTTGACGTTTTTGTATGTAAATTAAATTGAGATCAGTTTTTTTTCTTCTACAGTAAAACAATCAATGCTGTAAATACAACTAAAATCACAGTATTTCATTGTTTTTGATTTCACAGTTTTTACATAAAATACTGTAAATGAAGGTACAGTACGTATTCACAGTAACTTACTGGCATCGATTAGCCAGTAAGTTACTGTGAATACAACTAAAATCACAGTATTTAATTGTTTTTGATTTCACTAAACATAAAATACTGAAAATGGAAGTACAGTACCCTTACTGCAAAACATATTCACAGTAACTTACTGGCTAATCGTTGCCAAAAATTTACTGTAAAATTTACAGTAACTTACTATCTTCAAGCCATGACTTTACAGTGTATTTTGGATTGTGTCGTTCTGCTCTGACATTGAAACAGGGCTGAAACTAGGCATAGGCCCTAGCAATTAGACTTTACTCAAAGATAGCGTTAGTCTTTTTTATGATTTGTGCATTGGTTAAAAGTAATCTGAGGTGGGCTGTGTGTTGAGAAGTTTGAGGAAGGGATGAAGTCGTCCATAACCAATCATAACACCAGAAAATTTAACACTGAATGCAATAGCCGTGGCTTCAGTCTGTTCTTCAGGCTTTACCCTCATAGCAGTCAAGAATCAGTCCTGCATTGAAAACAAACAATTTTGTTAATTATCAGTATGAAGTGAATGATGATTAATCAATTATCATGATACACGTATGGAATTGCAGCAGTTGGCTAATATTACTACAGTATAGGAACTGACCTGCAATGAAAATGAAATTGGTGTTGGATTTACAGTAAATTATACTAATTTGCTAGTAAATTTCACAATTGCATAGAAATGGCAATTGAATAAACTATTTTTTTTTTTAAGTGGAAAGACTGAAATAGTATTTTCTTATCAAATGTACTCCAATAATCTTTGTTATATTTACAACTTTCAAATTTTTTAGTGTGTGTTTTGGTTAACCAGTGTGCTTGTATATGACTCCATGAACACTGATCGTTTCCCAAGTAATGCATGAACTGGCAAAAAATGTATAAACTGAATGCAATAAGTCGCTTACTCGCTTTAGATAAATATTTTCCTTGACAGTTCATAGCGACCATGAATGCCAAGCTCTATAAAAAACACTATAAAGGTTGTCCATTTTCATTTACTGTATTTCACAAAGCTATCATATGGCTTTAGAAGACAGAATATCACAACATATCACAAAAGCCATATGGCCTTCGTGTATTTATCCTCACCAAAGCTGCAAGTATTTAATAAAAACTAGAGTAAATACAGTAAATTTGTAAAATATTATTACAATTTCAAAAATAACTGGAATTGTTTAAAATGTAATTTATTCCTGTGATCAAAGCTGAATTTTCATTGCATTACTACATTCTTCAGTGTCTCTGAAATGCGGATTTGGTGCTAAAGAAAGAAATTTAGTGGGACTGCTTAAAAACAGTTGTGCTTAATATTTTGTGGACATTTTGGTAGATTCTGAATTGAAAAGTCAAAATAACAGCATTTATTAGAATAGAATTCTTTTAGAATTCTTTACTCTCACTTAATCGGTCCTTTAATAGTATTAATTTCTTACTGAGCTTTTGAACGGTAGTGTTTTTATTATTATTTTTGTACTTTTTGAAGCTTGACAGTCAAAAGTGTCAAATAATGTAGTTCTGCAAGGTCGGTAATTTGTAATTCAATCATAATTTAAAATCATCCATCTTATATTTTTATAAAACATTCATATCATTTGACTTCAGTAGCATTTCCACACATTATCTGATTAAAGCGGAGACATATTCGGCAACCCACTCATTAGAAACCGTCCCGTTGGTCGGTTTAAGTACCTCTGGCATCAACACAATAACAAAGACTTCTCTGTAATGGTTAGTGATATTTGTATCAAATGCACACAACAATTAGTCAAGGGTAGAAAGAAGATGAAGCCTTGACTGTCTGCCCTTATCCCGAGGATGTGGCTCCCACCCCCAACGTCTGAGCTCTTGTCTGTGGGCGCTGTGGAAGTGATTTATCTCAGCGTGAAAAGACTTGTGATAATGCCCCAGTAGGATGAGGCCCAAAGCCCTGCGTATTGAATGCTTCAATGCTGTTTGCATGAAGTTCATGGCCCTGAAGCAATGATAAATGTCAAGTGCAACAAATGTCCTGTAAATAAGGTCCTCCAGCACTAAGCCATGGCCCTGCGACTGTCAGAACGAGGGAGATGTGTGTGTCCAGACAGACGCTTATCTTCCCGGGGAAAACAGTAATCCACTCCCTCTTGTACACAACAGATATATTCACTGTGTTATGAAGGCTTTGTCAGAAGAAATCTTGAAGAGGATGTGTGTCAGTGATGGAGAAGTTGCCATCACCTTATATCATGTTATGCTGTGATTACCAGCAGATAGCATGTGTACTCCAAGGCGTACTTGGAAAGATCTGCCTTTATTAAACCTATTAAACATAAATTGTGACAAAAAGCATTGTCGGAAGGTTAAAATAAGTCACTGCTGATATGATCCCCCCCACAGTTTTTTTCCCACCTTAACACATTTAGGAAATCCTTGACGGAAAAGGATTGGAAAACAGTGTTGTTGTGAATTGTCTATCTAACTTCTATTAGATAAAGGTAACACTCTATTTCAATAGTTCAACTCTAACACCTAACAGTCTACTAATAAACCAATGAGAGTTAGTTGACATGTTGAAAAGTTAGTTAGTAGAATGTGGATCATTAAAATAATTGTTCAAATGTTTGGGGTTGGTACAATATTTTTTGTTTTTGAATGAAGTCTCTTATGCTCCGCAAGGCTGCATTTATTTGTTTAAAAATACAGTAAAACAGCACTATTGTAAAATACTTTTTTTTTTTTTTACAATTTAAAATTTTTCTTTTTGAATATATTTTAAAATGAAATTTATTCCCACACTGTAAAAAAATATTGTTGGTTTAACTTAAAAAAATGAAGTAACCTGGTTGCCTTAAAACAAATTGAGTTAATACAATGGAGATTGATTTAATTATCAGAAACTCAAAATATTATGTTATCTGAACCACATAAATTATCTAAGTTGATTTGACAGAAGAAAAAAACGTTATGATAACAAATCATGATTTTAAAAAAAAAAATTTTTTTTACAGTGAGCAAAGCTGAATTAGCATCATTACTCCATGATCCTTCAGAAATCATTCTAATACACTGATTTGATGCTCAAGAAACATATCTATCATCATTTTTTCAGGATTTTTTGATGAGTTGAAAGTTCAAAAGAACAACATTTATTTTAAATAGATATCTTTTTAGGGCTGTGAAACAATTAATCGTGATTAATCGCATCCAAAATAAACGTTTGTGCTTCCATATATAAATACACACACACACATGCATGTATATATTTAAGAAATATTTGCATGTATATACTTTATATTTATTTCTACAAAATTAATATTATACATAAATATAAATATTTGATATATTAATAACACATTTTTCTTAAATATGTACATGTGTCTATATACAAAATAATTATACACGCTACACACACAAATATTATGTAAACACCAACTTTTATTTTGGATTAATCGCGATTAATCGTTTCACAGCCCTACTTTTTACAGTATAAATGTCTTTACTGTCACTTTATGGAATTCAAATGGAGTTTAAATTATATTGCACTTTGATTTTTCAGTCTAAGACACAGATCTTAATGCTGCCATCTGATGGTTGATATGTGAATGGCACAGGCTCTGTCCTGTAACTAATCACAGTATATTGGCATTCAGTGCAGAATTACATGTTGTGCATTCATATCATGCACTGACAGTCTTATTGAGCAGTTCTGCATGTAATCCGTTTTCATATAAATGAAATGAAATAAAGTCAGCAATAACAAATTATTTTAAGCAGAACCAATAAGCTATCAATCATCTACTTCTAATCACTACACAGCATGCCAACGCAGTGGATTTTTCTAGCCATCCTGGGATAGTGTTGTTACTGGAAGCAATCCAGGCCACTATATCAGAAGCAATGAGTATAACTTGCAGTTTGTTGTTTTAAAGCTAGTCATCCAACAGAGTAAGAATGTATCTGTAGGCCTGTTAAAGTGAGTAGACAGAGAACAGTTGGGTTGTGAATGTGAACATGCCAAACCCATTTGCTCACTTTGCTGCAGGCTATAAGGGAACAACTTCAGCTGCCACGTGTCCTGAGAAGACAGATAGTGAATTCTTTCATTAATACCCACATCAAGATACCGCTCCGGTTTAAACAGCTCAAAACTAATTTCCAAAAAGAAAAATAGCCCTATTTGCCACAGATTACCCAGGCCCACCCTCCCCCCTCCCTTGAGGAGCCTTTATCTAATTTTGAGATGTTATCTAAGGACCTAAGTCGTTTTGGGATTCAAGTGCGCTCACTTCAAAGTATCATTTCATTTATCGATTGCCTCCCTGCTGGCCTTCTGCTCTCGGCTGTTAGAGATGCTCACGGCTCTGTGCTATTAGCCATGTTATCTGCAGATGAACAATGTCATGTTAGGTTTACAAACAAGCTCTGGTGTCGACAAAATAAACTAAGAGGTTCACGAAACCTGTCAAAAATATGCGAGTCATATTTTAGTCCAAAATCAACATAAATAAATAAATAAATAAATAAGGAGTTATATTTTACTCGAATATGAAACTAATGCCTATTTTTTTGGGAGCTTAAACAAAGGCGCTGATAAATAAACTTTACAAAATATTTTCTTTATAAAATCTTCTTTTACTTTTCTATGCTTTTCTAAACTTTTACATACAGTTATAACTACTGTACCACTCTAACTTGCTCTTTTTGTAATACTGGAGTCTTTTGATTATTTTTACTCAATGTTTTTATTGGTTTTCAATGACAGTACAAAATAACACAACAACAGTAGACAGTAAAATATTGTCCATTATTAATCCCTTACATGATCTCCCTACTCAATCCAAAAGATAAAAAAAAAATTAAATAGAAATAAAAATAAATAATTAAGTAAAATAAAAATATAAAAAATAATAATAAAAAATTAACTTAATATAAACATATATATCTATATATATAAGTCTTTTGATTATTTTTAATGATAAACTGCTTTTTTTTGCATTAACCATTATTTTCATAGCTAATTTCTTATAATCATAATGTGAATAGTATCATTCTCAATGGTAAAAGATACAATATATGAAAAATACTGTTTATGAAATATTGTTTAAATTATAATGTATATTTCATGGCAGTATTTATTGTATGTCTTTATGCTCATTTATAATAATAATAATACTTTATTATTAAAGTACTTTGTCTGTAATAATACAGACACGATAACACACTTTAAATAAAAAATAAATAAATAAAATTAACATTTAGAATAAAAAATGAAAAATAATACTTTTTTTTAATTAATACAGCAAAAAAGTTATTGTATTGTAAATGCATTTCACGATACAATAACGAGAATCTAAATTGAGAATAAGGGGAATTAGAGGGAATTAGAGTTTTTCTTTGGATTTTGGAGTGAAATGTGACCTGTGGATTTTATGTTTATGTATGTAGTGTATGTATTTATTTATCTGCTAGAAAATGGGACACTAGCTAAAGGAAAAACATATACGAAGGAGGAGTACCTATGACATAAAAAACGGACATGGTGTGCGGTATGCAAACATGCGCGTGCACTCACTTTGTTGGATTAAAATGGTAGCATAAATTATTGCAGAATATTCTGTTGACTACCGTCAATCACATGACTTTGCTTTACAAACAGCCCTGACAGTATTGCCTCTCTTTGGCCGTATAGACTCAGCCGTATATTCATTTCCTCAGTCCCGCTGGTGACTGCGCTCAGCCGACGCGGGCAGGATTTATGGGCCACTGGCTGCTAGCTGATTAGGATACTGCTTGTAAAACGTATTTTGGCATGTACAGAGGTTTTACTGGAGCTCTTCCTGTCAGGCAACTGCAATACATCAGTGGCAGGAGAGGTAGAATGAGAGGCGCAGAAACATCCAACCCGACGCCATGTTTAAACTGCTGCCACTGTTTGTCCCTCCCGGGGCAATACCGCAGACCTCTGATAGTACCCTCTCAGTGTAATATAGCCAGCGATACTGTGCAACTGTCCCATATTTCAGTCTCTTCTAAAGCCTTTGTGCGTTATTCATCGGTGTATATGCACTTCACTGCTGTCTCGGTGGTTACATGAGACCTGCATTTCCCAGAGAGCTTCTCATTCCCATCATCTCCTGTTTCATAGCTAGTGTGAAAAGCAGTTTGGCAAACAAGACGGTGTCCACACCATGCGCAGGAACTGAGGCTGACGTCTGCTACCTGTCACCCCACCTCCACTGTGATTTGTACCATAGTCATTTGGACTAGAGCAATCAGGATCTCACAGCACCAGAAGGATAAAGATGTCACAGTTGCTCTCAGCATGTGAGATCTTTAATTAGACTTAATCGAAATCTCACATACATACATCTCCTGCATGAAAAAAGCAGTTTTCTGCTTGGCTATGGAGAAGGGTGTGGAAAGTGATAAGCCTGACCAAAAAAACCTGTTTGGAAATAATTAGATAAGGAGAGGGAGACCAGGTCAGAAGCATAGAAGGCCCAGTGCTGTGTAGGACTTAAGACACTCCACTACATTGTAATGGAGTACTTGTTGGTTGATGATGTGTACAGTGTAAATCTAAAGTAAACCTCTTCTTTGATGAGCATTGCATTGAAATTGAAACGAAACACTTTATTTCGATAGTCCACTAGTAACTATACAACTACATGCCAACTAGTACTCATTGTATTAGTAGACGGTCTGCTTCATATCTGCCAACACTTTATTTTGATGGACTAACTTTCTACTAACTTTGCAAGTACATGTCAACTTATTCTACTAATCCTAAACATTCCTGGGTTGTTTCCACCCATGTTTGGGTCAAATATGGACGAACCCAACAGTTGGGTTTGTTCATATTTGACCCAAATATGGGTTGAAACAACCCAGCATTTTTAACCCTAACAGTCCATACTCTAATGAGAGTTAATTGACATGTTTGCAAATGAATGAGAGTTAGTTGACATGTGGTAAAGCAAACTTTTTACCTGTAATAAAAAATATAAAATATGTTTGAAAATAATGATTTTTTTTTTTTATCACTCAAAAAAATGCTGGGTTGTTTTAACCCAATTTTGGGTCAAATATGGACAAACTCAAACATTGGGTTAAAAATGTCATTTAAAAATGGAACCCAATGGCTGGGTTGGTCCATATTTGACCCAAAATTAGGTTAAAACAACCCAGCATTTTTTTTAGAGATGTACTTAGTATTAACAGTAAATTATGCATAATTAAGTAACTAACCCTAAACCAAACCCTAACTTTTACTCTATAGTATACATGTAGTTAATACACTCTAAAAAATGCTGGGTTGTTTTAACCCATCAAGGGGTCAAATACTGTATGGACAAACTCAGCCATTGGTTAAATGTTTAAATGACATTTTTAACCCAACATTTGGGTTTGTCCATATTTGACCCAAATTTGGGTTAAAACAACCCAGCAGTTTTTAGAGTGTATAACTCCGTATTTATTCGAGTAAGACCAATGTAACTACATCACCTTGAAATAAAGTGTGACCTTTTTTTTTTTTTAAATGGTATCAAAAATAGCTTTGTAATAGTCATTGATGCCTTATAGGTAAAATTGCAATGCTTAGCATTGCAACTGTAGGAATGGAAATGTATGCACTGAACAGCCCGGCAAATACTGTTTCTTTGCATTATTCAAGCTAAAGAAGCACAAATACACAACAGAAGCACAACAGTCTTGGACGCAAGGAGATGAAGGGATATCTTTACCAAAATGGCTGCCGGGTGATCTGACTTTGACGGCACTCTCAATCCTGCATTGTACAGAAGTCGAGCAGAGCCTAAGATCAGACCTGCATCCACTACAGCCAAAGCAATCCTTTAAAACAAGGCTGCTGGTTGTTCATCAAGAATATTGTCAAGCATGTCCACTAGGAAGTGGATAAACAATTACTCTCAGCAATCCGCCGAGGTGCATTAAGATTATTTATGGCCAGCATGCAAATATATAAATTGGGCCACACACCAAATCAAGCCCTCTCTTGGGTGCCGTGCAAGCCGTGCTGTCTCACATTAAATCACTGATGCAGTTAACAACGGGCAGAGTGGGCATATGATAATGCCCTCACTGTAAAAAATGCCTCCTACTTAGCAGCCTATGAGTGCGTGAGGTGACATACGCTGAGAGGTACAAGCGCTCCTGTAGGATCAATTAACTCCACCAGTTTTTGGGATTTACGATGACGTCCCATCGATCAATTATGAACTGAACCGCTTTAAGTGCTCGGAAAATATCAATGGGTATTATAACCAAATCAGAAGTCAACTATTTCATACAGATATTTCAGGAGCGGAACTGCAATCCACCAGAGTGAAACGACTACAGTTTGTTACCACATAACTAGCAAGGCCTCTGAGAAAGAGAGAGAGAGAGAGAGATGGAGGGACACTGACGGCTGTTTGACGCTAGAGAGAACGAATGGAAAACTGCTGGTGTGGTTGCAGGAGATGAGATCCATAACTCTATGAACAATCTGCAGGACAGTGCGCCGAAGCCGCTCGGTGGCGGAGACTACAGTGGTGATACAAACGAGCTCAGTTTGCAGCCTCTGCTCTTCCCTTCCCACCAGGGAGATGGAGTCATTTGCTAGATCACTCTCCCCTCGCTTATCACTCAAAAGAAGTAGCTTTCAGTGTGCCGCAGATAATCATACATATTCTATGTGCTGGCAGGCCATAAATCTCAGTCGCTATTTCGTCTTCCAGTCATTCATCTATCACCCTGGGATCTGGATAGAGCACAGGCTGCTTCACAATATATCAAATTAGTACCTGGGATGTTTACCAAGATAATGCAAGACACCAGGAACGAGTGAAATATAGCACTGCCGCATTCCTCAAATTAAAAGGCTTCCTGGACCTGCGTGTGGGAAGATAGTTTAGAGCCTGATGTTAGCTTGTGTGCTTTATCCCGAGCTGGTTGCGTTGACACCTCTTACACGGGGACATTGTTTGACACAATGCTTGGGATTGTTCCTTTTATGGAAAACAAAGAAATATGTGATGAGAAAATGAAGTTATATTGGAATTTTTGCAATATGTACAGGGGCTCAATAATGCAAACGCTCCACGTTTTCTGTGCATATTAGCCAGAATTAAATTTGGTCTAAAGCTGAGGTCGGGGGAAGAACTGCTGTGTCTGTTGAACAGACTTCAAATCAATAGCAAAATCCAATATCTAATTTTTTTATGGTCTGGCAATAAATAATATGAAATACTAAATTCAGTTTAGCTAAAGCAGCAGCATTATAAAAAATGTCCTTAATTCATATACATTTCATTGTTATCTACAACTGTGATATATGAGGTTGCAGTCTTTGTTTGTTTTTGCCGGATTTGTGTCGGTTTGCACTCCTAACCTATATATATATATACTGTATATATAACATAGAGATGTATCCTTAAAAATGATAAGGAAGTCATATTACCATGATGACTTATATTTTTTTAATAATATGATGGGTTTATATTAATTATGATTATTTCTAAGTTGGACACCATGAACCCATTAACATACATATGGAAAATAGTGAAAAATAAACCTCATTAATTATTCATCATGGCCCAGTGCATGATGGGAACACCAGTATCAGAAAAGTTAAGTAATTTTACTTAATTTCATAATGTTGATATTTACGCTTTCATTTCTACATGATTGAATTGAGTACTACTACAGAATTTACTTCTTTTGAATTTTTTGCCTGAACTAACTTTTTTCATGTAAATTAATTTTTTTTCTGTAGTATTTACTTCACCACAAAATATTTTTTATCAATGCAGCCTAATAAATTATTCTGACCATTTGAATCTATCCATGTCATTTCAAGAGATGAAAAAGTCAGCCAGCTGCTATCACGTCAAATATTGTGTCCCAACAATATGGGCATGTTTAATCTAAATACCATACTCTTTCATAAAAAAAGTAGCTATTTAATTACATTGAAGCTTGAAAATCATTAACAAAACTCAAAGCTTATTGCTGGAATTGCGTCAAGGATCAGCCAAATTTCCACATGCACAGTGAACCTCCTAAAGACTTGAATGGGGTAGACATAAATCCCCAAAATTTGGATTTCATTTCAATTAAAGTCAATTCACATTTATGTGTATAGCGCTTTTCACAATACATATTATTTCAAAGCAGCCTTATAAGTTTCTATATAACATTTAGAGTAATCTGCAATCGGAGGTGATTGTGTCAATACAAAATAATATATTTAATGATAGCTACATTTGCATTTGTGCCCTCTTTTTTGTTAGTGAATAAATAGCATAGGCTATAGCATTTAGACATTTTTATAAGCAGCTTATAGTGTAGCATTTTCATCAGCTTGGCTGTAGTTTAACCGAATTTGACAAGCTACAGTTTTTAAAATAGCTTCCTCAATGCTGGTGGTTTGTGTACAACAATTAAATGGCAAATTGCCCTGTCACATTAGAGAACAAGACAAAGCGATGCTGTTATGCTGACTCATGACAGCCCTGTAAGTAATGACAGCCATGAGAAGATCAAATGGTTGTCTTGTAATTAGCAAGGCAGATAATCAGGCCAGTGAAATATGGTGGCTAATTGAAAGATTGCCATTTGATACAGTTATCTAGCTGATCAATACATCCTCTCATCACCACAGACATCTTTGTCATCATATCCACATTTCATCAGACACTGAGTGCTGAATAGCAAAGGTGCACTATCGTTCCTTATGTCGCCGCGCTTCACTTTTGGATTAAATGGATGCTTTCACTGGCACTGTAATCCATTCTGACCTGGCTGAATTCATTAGGGGCGGTTAGCCAGCAATAATTTTTGCAGGTTACTGTGCATAAATCACAGCGCAGTTCTGCAGTTGATGCTGACACACATTTTTCACCACCACCAACCCCCTTTACTGACATTGGGATGTTTTTTTGATGTATTACACGGAGGATATTTATGGTGAGGGTTTGTGTAGGACCTTGTGCTGAACTGAATCTCTCCTACACCCTTCCTAATGCACTCAAAGTATTCTGCTCTCTCTAGAGGCCGTTCTGTTCGCTTTAATAGTGTTAGCCTAAACCAGAACCGAAGATGAATAGCTGAGAACAGAAGAAAGGATTCCCAATAGAGAATCATTCCCAATGATCCTCAAACCTGAATAAAAAGCAGACCTAAAATTTTGTCTGTTAAAATAATTTCATTTTCCTCAGCTTAATAAGACATTTATACACAATAACATTGTCTTATCCAATGGTGTAAGTTTGAGGACTATCTGTTTCCTGACCAATGGCGGATGAGGAGGGTAATGTGTTCAGGAAACCTGTTTAAAAGTCATTCATTTTGCAATACCGTTTGCCAACACTAGTGGCAGAAGTGACACGTTTAGCTTTAATAAGTGGCCTTTTGCTAGTAAGAAATTTCCCTCAGTCAATAAAGGCCCTGCTTTTCCATAACTCTCTCATGAACCTGCACTCATACTACCTCTGCTTTGACACATACAGAGTGAGTGCTGTGCAATCTGAACTGTTGCACAAGTCAATGAAAGTCACATAACACTGTGTCTTCCTTCACATTAACGACACTTATACTATAGGATTCCAATAGATACCCCGCGGGCGCATATTATTTGGAGAATCATTAGCAGCTTATCCTGACCACACTCCGCTCAGCAAACTGAAAAAGTTAGGATTTAAATGTTAATACACTCTAAAAAATGCTGGGTGGTTTCAACCCAAATGTTGGGTTAAAAATGTAATATTAAAAAATGTACAGTTCAAAGTGAAAGTTGAAGTTGGGTTATAATTTTAAATTCCATTTTTAACCCAACATTTGGGTTTGTCCATATTTGACCCAAATTTGGGTTGAAACAACCCAATTTGCATGCGCATTTCATAGAATAGCTTTCCTATTATGTTTTTTTTTTCATCTTGAGAGCTCCTCTCATTTGTAAACCACCAAGTTGCAGTGCCTGCATTTTGCCTGCAGATTTTGTTAATATTATGTTCAATCCAGTTCATTTTTCAGCTATAGCTTCAATGCAGCCTGCAAGGGTGGACGCGCACTGTATCCCTATGTATTGCTTTTCAGATTAAAAATCTAATTTAGGGAGATTAATGTATTTTATTTGAGCTTGCTGTGATCAGAAATTGCTGCGCTCGAGAGTGGAATCGCCTCTTGATTATTGAAATTTTATGGCCGTGTAATTAATTACAGATTCCCTGTTTTGTTCTATTTCTTTCTCTCTGACATTTTAATTTCGACAAAAAGCCACGCTCCCCATGCAGCCTTTCTCCAGAGATCCCTAATGGCCCATAAAACACAATGACTTATAGATATGGGGCAGACATCAGTTCGCCAATGATTGTTTGAAACCTTGCTGATCACATGAAATTTAGCCCACTCCTCCGTAACCCCATGGATTCATTCCTCGTCAATTAAATTGTGGCAACAGCGTCCTTTTAGACGGATGGAATCTATCATTGTGTCATCGACCAGGAATTCATTATTGGAGGCAACCTGGAAACTTTTCAAAAGCGTCATCCAGGCCATTATTTCCTAAAGACGATTGTCATTACCTGAGCAAGGGAGTGTCCTTGGTTCTCCTTGCATAGGCTGCATTTAAGAGCCGTGAAAATCAATCCCGCTGTCAGCCGAGCCACGCTACATCTTTGAGTCGACAGGTTTGAAAGCTTATATCAAACTAGGAGCCTTAGCTGCCATCAGAGGCTGCAGTTACCATGCCATTTGGTAAACGGGTGATATAAATCAGACATTGCCTGCTGCAGTCACCCCGTCCAGATGAAACCAACTGTGATTGGTCGCTTTAGGTTGCCATTCATCTCTTTGGTTTTGATGCACGGAAGACAGCCTTTGTGAAAGCTTTATTGACTGATTAGATTGTTGGAAATGTGTCATGTAGATCCGAATGAGGAACTAATACACCTTGATGCGCCTTTGTTTTTTTTTATTTATCCCAGTGAATCAAGTCTTCGGTTAATTGAAAAACGATTCAGTCACTTGAAAGATTTGTTCAAAAACCCTGATTCATTCACTAAGAATACACCACTGCTCAGCCAGCCTTCAGTGTCATAGTGCCAGGCTTAGTATTGCTTTGAAAACAGTGACTTTATCTGGCAAAGCCGCACTGAAACAGACCATACATCACATTTATTAACCCAGTCACTTCAAAAGTACTTCCAGCCAAATATTCCTCATAGTTCATTGTGGCATCGCTGGTTGGTTGCACTAAAGAATAGGTTTTGTCGAGTCACGCATTGATTTCCCAGTGCCCTCTTCATCTGCGAGACACTGATCTTTTCTGTTGTATTTGCGAGCGGCGTAATACATTTCCTCGGGAGACAGATCCATCTAAGAGCATTTATTTATTATCCTGCGGCTGTGTCGTACTGTCCCTCGTCATTGCGCACCTTTTCTGCTGTGTAAGCACAAATCAACAAACCACACATTTCTTCTGAAAACGACCTCCAACTTCTCGCTCCCTCTTTTGGTACACAATAATAGCTGCGGCACTTACCATATTTCAGGCCTAATTGGATGATGGTTGAAAAGCCAATTTAGGGCACACACTTTAGAGGGAAGAGTTCCTCTGTGACATTGTTAGGCATCGGGATGCCACCTTCCATCTCGAAGAATAAAGTATAATTGCTGTTGAATGAAAAGAGCAAATCTGTTGATGTATGCAATGCAGAGTGGCCTGGGATAGTGAGTGGATATTTTGTCCAGGTTGCTGTGCATCTCACTAAGGCCTTGGCAGAGTCAGCAAAAAACTGCTCATTGCAAAAGCACAAAAACCCCACTGACTGAGTGTTGTTCATGCTAGTGGTGATATTAGCACAATATGCACAATGCTTGCATGACAGAATAAGCTGGCAATATTCACACAGGCTAAACAATAAACACCAGGGGTACAACTGAATGGGCATTCCCATGGTGGTGAAAATGCACTATTTCTTATTAATAAAGTCAATTTAGAGATGTTTGACAAGTCAAGTATGAAATTATAGTTGATCTTTTATTATTGTTGTATAGAAACAATTGATTGGTGCATCCATTATGCAGAATAAAAAACATAAAAGATGAAATTATATCATAGAGAGGACAGCTGAAGACCCCTGTGACTATGTCAAGATCAGTAACTTTTAAAAGATCAAATAGGTTGGGCTATTTAGACACCTTGGGCCAGTTGCATAAACATAGCCATTATTTTAAGACAGAAGATCTATTGAGATCTAATGATGAACTAGCAGTTAGTTGGGGGTAATCAGTCTTGCTGTTCGGTATCAAATTAGACCAATGTACATTTTTATGTAACTAACTTTAAAAATTGATGATCAGTCTTGAAGAAAAAAATTGGATGACTAACTTGTGAGACTAGTCTTAGCAGTTTATGCAAATCACCCCTTGTTGGTGTCTATGAATTAATTATTCATGCAAAACTTTTTGACAATACATATTATGATGTGTACACAAGGTATTCAAATGTTTATTTTCTGCTTTGACTCCAAAAAAAAAGAGATAAATTTAGCAGACATTTTTCGCAGTTTTAGGAATCACTTAATTTTGAGAACTATTTCCAGAAAACAAAACATGCAATTTTGCTTCTCAAGTAAATGCATCTTGATTTAAGATGTTTAGATATTTGTACCGGGAAAACAAGACAAAAACACAGAGGAAGAAAATCAGTTTTTAGCAGTATATGGGAGTTACCAACGTGGTCTCATCCAGCCCGTTCTCATCCTTTAACGTCATATAGAACGCTAAATGACAAAACGGCGCTATACTACGCACATGGCACCCTTTATCGTTAATATAACACGTGAACCCAAGACGTTATAAATCCTTTAGCGTGAATATGACACGCACACCCTACCCCACACCTAAACTTAGCCCTCACAGCACGTGTTATATTAACGATAGCGGGTGCCATGTGCGTAGTATAGCGCCGTTTTGTCATATAGCGTTCTATATGACGTTAAAGGATGAGAATGCGTTGTCTCATCCTAGGGCGCTTTTGAAATTTTGTCTAAATCCAACGCACATGGCACCCTTTAGCGTCAATATAACACGCACAGAGCTTTGTTCGGTTATAGGTTTAGTTCTGGGGTAGTGTTAGACCACAAGGAGGTGCATTCTGGCCCATATAAACGTCTCATATTGACGCTAAAGGGTGCCACGTGCGTTGGCTGTAGACGAAATGTCAAACGCGTCATTGAATTTAAACCTTCGGTGAACACGCAACAAGCTTTTTCCAAACCAACACGAATACTATGAAGAACTTTTCGCATGTGCTTTAAAAGATTTTTTTCTTTTGTGGACAGTGGGCGTTCTTATATGTCACTGATCCCTATGCCAGTAAAGAACTTGAATTTCTGATGAATTCCTCTTCATTTGGTCGTGGATCAAAGCGGAATTTATTATTCTTATAGCCTCTTTATCAGAGACGTGAATATCAGGCAGGATTCATAAGTCAAGGCGGTAAATTGGATCCGGTCTTTTACTCTAGCGCCCCTCCTCAAAAGCGAGATCTATGGGCCGATTTCCCAGCCACCCAGTCATGAAGAACCAGGAGATGTAAATGTCAGTCTGGCTCTCCTTTACACTCAATAAAGGCTGGAATTGGGCTTTGCTCTCCCCCAGTCGATTGCCCATCTAATGAGGAAAGGCTTAACCATAACTCTCAAAGATTCACTACTGTTTATGTTGCTGTGGGAGGGCCTTGCGGAGTAATAATTCCAAGTGGATAAATGCTTTCCCGATAACAAGCTGAAATAACCTGTCTGGACGAACTTAAAGTACACAAGAGAAATCGCACAATTAGCGATTACGGAGGTTATACCTTAAGACAGAGGCGAAAAGGTGTTTCTGACTCTTCTCAAATATCCTGCTGACCAAAAAGAATTTTCCTTTGTGTTTTTCAGACAGGTCAGACATTAGTCATCGGCAGACCTCTACCTCAGCCGTGGCCCCTGGCCTGTCCTTAACTGTGTTTTAACACTAACATTAAGCTTGTTAATGTAATTGAAGTCACATGGAGGGCCCGGTGATAGATGGCACTTTTGGAATGGCAGAGAGGGGTAATCTCAGTTTATCTTCCCCACGACTGAGTGCTCTTTGGCCTGAGAGTGTAGTGTGGGCCACAGGAGATCTGGGAAGCAGATACTAATGCAATGGATTCAGCAGATGAGACCACCAATCACTATAAGCATGCAGACACTCAATGAGGCCATTTTCTCCACCCTATCCGTTCCTACGGAGATGCTGCGAGAATGCGAATCCTAGCCGGACGGTGGCTGTTTGCACCAAGCAGTAGTGTATTTTCCCCCCTTCATACAATGTCCCATAAATGTGCTCTATACGTAGACAAACATTCTTAGATGCTTTATTATTTTACATTACAGGACAGTTTTTGATTTAGATTCTGTGTTTTTTTTTTTTCCCCCACACACCATATAGGCATGCACAGATGCAGTGACATCACTATTCAGTTATATGGTGAATGATCTTGTTTTGGCAAGATCTTCCCAACACATTTTCCTCAGTGCAAATGCATCATTTAAGCCATTACCAGCCGCAAGCTCTTTCATTAGAATGAACTATATCATCCTTTCCCCAAGAGGCCTTGGGAGCGCTCGGCTCGGAGAATATATCTCGCTAAGAGAATGTATCAAAGGCAGCAACATGCCTAGGTAAAGTATTACTTAATTTATACTGCTAATGCATAACATTGATTCTCTGCGGAGAAAATAAAGAACAACATATTTTTGGAGCCTACATCATTACGTTTAATAATTTAAACCCAGTTTGTGGTAATAAATATACTAAAAGAGCTTTAGTTGGGTTCATAATGGATGTGCGTAGGAAACCTGGCACTTATATAAAAGAATAATATGAATGCGCGTTGGAATTAATTAAAGTCGGGTCTACGCTGTTTCTTTCAAGGAACAAGGCTAAAAAAGCTCTACCCAAGAACTGAGAGGTAACAAACCAGTGGGAAAGTACAAAGCCCTCGTTTTATCACCCAAAATCCAGAATGATGCCAGGCACCAGACCTTGTTTTTTTCCTCCACCCAGAGCCCACACATTAATGGACACACATACCGATAAGCCCCATTTCATTATATCGGCTGTTTGGATGCATTACCCCTATATATTGGCTTTGGTGTTCTCAGCGACTCATTAACAGGGACATAATGGGGAAAATAAAAGCGCTGAGGAAGATGGAAGGTCTTTGATGTATCAGCTCTTCTGGGCCAACACAGCGCTCTGCTGGTTTTATTCACTAATTTCAAGTCACGACACCTTGAGGACAGAAACTGCCTGAGGGGTTACATAGTCATTCTGGCTGCCTTACAAAAAGATTAGTTGGATATTGCAGATTGAAAGACTTATTACGTCCATTTTTGCCAAAGAAGAATATAAGGATGGTGCTTTAAAGGATTTGTTCACTTTTGAAAAAACTTTTGCTGATAATTTACTCATCCAAGATGTCCATGTCTTTCTTTCCTCAGTCGAAAAGAAATTTAGGTTTTTGATGAAAACATTCCAGGATTTTTCTCCATATAATGGACTTCAATGGGAACTGGATGGTTCAAGGTCCAAAAGATAGTGTTAATAACAGTTTTAGATGCAGCTTAAAATGTCTTTAAACGACACCAGACGATGAATAAGGGTCTTATCATGCGAAACGATCGGTTATTTTTAAAACTTATTCCAAAAATGTAACTTTTCTAAGGACAAATGCTAGCCTTGCTCTATTCTGTGAGGCGCGTTTGCAACGTCACGTATTACGTAATTACGTTCAAAAGGTCACGGGCGACGTAGCCTGAAATATAGAGTCAGTGTTTACAATTTGAACGCATAGGTTGAACGTGCAAACTAGCTCAAACACTGTTTACAAAAAAAGGAATTAAAAGGAAAAACAACGATGTCGGACGATTTTGATTCTGTACTTCCGGCTACGTCGCCCGTGACCTTTTGAACGTAATTACGTATTACGTGACGTTACAAACACGCCTCAGAGAATATAGCAAGGCTAGCATTTGTCCTTAGAAAAGTTACATTTTTGGAATAAGTTTTGAAATAACCGATCGTTTCGCATGATAAGACCCTTATTCATCGTCTGATATCGTTTAAAGACATTTGAAGCTGCATCTGAAACAGTTATTAACCCTTTATGACCTGCCATAGAACAGTTCCACCAGAGTATATCTTTCTATTTTTACATGCTGTGCTGTCATTCTTTTGAGCATTTTGATATGCCATACATCAAAATAATCCTTACTTTCTCTACTTGAAGGCTATGTTTGTAAAAAATCAATAGTAGCTAGATAAATATCTCAAAAATGCAATAAACAAAAAGAAAAACAATTTTTTTACAAAAATTCTACATATTTTATTTAATACAAAAAAATGATAAATGTAAACCTCAAACTTGTCAATGAGAAAAATGTGCATAAAACAGTTTAAAACTATACAGAATTGATTTGAACTGTTTACATCAATTAGTTTTTAAGATACACTCATTTAAAAAAGGGGAGTAAAATGCCATATGTAAAATATTCAATTACATTTGTGGTCAAACAGATAACATTTTGCTTTTGAACATTGATTGAACATTGAATTGGTTAGAATATAAATTAAATAGACCCTGTCAGAACAATTAATAATAAAATAAATATAAAATAAATAAATAAAGGCGATGAGCAGAAGGAAATCGGTGCGTCCGTGTACTTTCATTTTGACATAACGTTGCGCGCATGCGCGCACGTGTGTGTGTGTGGGGGGGGGTGCGTGTGTGTGAATGTGCTTGTATTTGCGAGTGTATAAACGAGAAAGAAATGATAGAATGAAGCAATGGTAAAAAAAAAGACAATAATGATAAGGATCAACATATAGCAGATGGGAGTCAAGTGCGAGTCAAACCTATTATATATTCAGTCAAACGCATGGCCAAAAGACGCTGCTTCTGACGTCACTACATGCGACACAAGCTGGGGTCAAAGTGCACAGGAAGTGATGTCGTGATCAGTCCATGGATCCGTCATCGGAAGACGCAACTATCAATTGCGGATCTATAGCACATGTGTGCAAAGACGTGCAATGCATTTGTGTGTGTTTTTTTGGAAACGCGCATTATTACAGACTCATTAGAGGGTGGAAACCGCGCAACATGAGCATGTTGAGGCTTGATCTGCCATGTGCACCGAACGTGATACCTCAATGCGCCATCGGAAGGCGTTACTATCAATCGCAGATCTACATATCATGTGTGCAAAGACGTGCAATGCATTTTTGTGATTTTTTTGAGAAACGCATTTTGCGCATTTTGTACAGACTCATTAGAGGGTGAAAACAACGCAACATGCGCATGTTGGAGGCTTGATCTGACCATTTTACATCTCTAGTTTTGTATGCAAAAAGAATGATTGAGCTAGCCACTTGGTTTCAGTTTCTATAGGCTGTTAAACAGACACACGCAAACCGGAGCGCCGACGCTCCCGTCGGTCTTAAAGGGTTAACTGTCTTTTGGACCTTGAACCATCCGGTTCCCATTGAAGTCCATTATATGGAGAAAAATCCTGGAATGTTTTCATCAAAAACCTAAATTTCTTTTCGACTGAGGAAAGAAAGACATGGGCATCTTGGATGACATGGGGGTGAGTAAATTGTCAGCAAAAGTTTTTTCAAAAGTGAACTAATCCTTTAAGTTTATCAGCGAAGGAGGTTTTCAAAAGCTCACTGACCTCCAAACAGCCTTCAGTGTCACGCTACCCCTCCTTCAACAGAGCCGTTTCATTTGTGCGCTGTAAATCACGAAAGTTTATTAGTACCATAAGTCAGGCCAACAGCTTAACCTAGGCATCTCAGTCCAGCATGTGTAACGCACAATATGAGAGAGAGAGAGTAATCTCACTACAAGCCTGACTTCATACTTGACTGATTCTTGTGTGCTTTGTGGATTTGTTAATATTTAAAGCAAAGACCTTGTACCTGTAAAGCGTATACAGAGGGTACAGTCTCTTAAAGAGCTTCCCGGAGCAGACTTTAACATCCTGCCAAAAGATTAATCGCATAACCTTGAAAACTGAAAATCAAACTGGGTGTCAGAAAAGTTGGATTAACTACAAGAGCCTGATACAGACGGTTTTATTATGTCATTTTCTTTTTATAGACGGAAGGTATTGAATGCAATACACATCAGATACTCAGGTTGGTGTAGTCTGCTGCATATGACATAAATCTGCTCCAGTGATTTCCAGAATCTTCTACACGGACAAGGAACTCTCCTTTGAAAAGTGATAAGTACGTCTCTAAACATTTATTGCTGTCATTCGGTCTACGTGCCCCCTGGTTTTAGCATCATGTAACACTTCTACGTGTGAGTGAATGCACAAATGTGTTGGAGATCCTGCTGAGTAAGTTTACGCTGGCTGTAAATCACACTCTGAACCAGCTGACCATCCGTTCTGGGCAGGTGGAGCTGTCATAATGGCAGCTCAAGTCATGCAGATGGGCAACCGGATCTGTGAAGAGGCATGCGATGGGGTCTTTCAATTCTCACGTCAACTGGTGCTTACAGATTGCTATTTTGACTGATACTTTAGATAAGAGATTAGTGTGTTTAACCTTTGGAGGCGCAAAAAATAAACCCCAGTAAATGAAAACATAAATATAAAAGAAGATGTTCGAATTTTATAGCTCTGTTTTCATCCATGGTGTCTGGATAAGGGCCCATTCCCCCTTGACAAACGGATTGTGTTTCACTCAAAGCATCTCACCTTGCAGAAACACTTGACAGGAACGAGAATTCAGAGGAGTATTTAGAGAGCCAATAAATAGACTCAAGCAATATATCAATATGTTCAACAAATAAGCCTTTAAAAAGCTTTAATGGCATGATACAGATGTAATAAACTGACTGAATGGTTGATTTATCTTAGCAAACAGCATATTGTTCTGGAACTATGACTGTTGACTATTAGAAATGAAATATTACACAATTTATATTTTTACACTCACAATTTGACAAAATTAGAGCTTGAAATCATGCACAATGAAATTAGTGAAAATGATATGCCTTGACTTTTCATGAAATTTCTTCACACGTCAAATCTTTTAAAAAAATTTTACATTACAAACGTTTGGTATACTGTCTATATATAAAGATTGAAAGTCAAGATTTCTCTCAAGGTTAAACAATAAAATAACAACTTAAAGTCACCTTTCGTGTAGCAAGAAAAAAAAACTGATATCTGTTATCTTCAAATAAAAATAGGCCGCATTAAAGTGCCTTTAGTTGTTCCTATGAACCTTAGAAATGAAGATAAGACTTCAAACACTTAACCAGATTTCTTCAATGATTTAAAATCCACTCTACTCATAAAAAACGTTGCTGCCAACAGTAATGTCACTTCCACTGAAAGATCTGCAAGCAAGTTCAGCATTTCATATCTCACCCAGACCCTCTTCATTCAGATTTATCTCATACATGCAAACACTTAAGTACTCCAAAACAACATTAAGTGTTGTGTATCACACAAGCTCTGTGCATTATAAAGCCACTCTGACAGCGAAACATCTGCACCTCTGAGATCTGACAAGCGTCCAGTGAAACATAGAGTAACACCAGAGCCTTGGATTAACACCCTCACTGAGGATAAAGGTGCTCCTGTTGGGTTAAAGTTTGGCCGGAACACTGGGGAAAAAAATGGATGTGGTCTTTTCTGAGCTTTTGGAAACTCAGGACTAAAAGGCATTGCTTTTTACATCCATCTTGCTTATCATTTTCTACAGTAAATATTTGATGATCACTGATGTTGACAAACTCTGCCCAAGACTTGCCCCCTCACCAAGTCCATTTGATTAATAATCTCTCTCTCTCTCCCGCTCACCCAATTTTTTTTTAAGGAGACAAGAGGCTTATAAAGTCTGTCACCAGACTTATGCCAACTGCTTTGCTTATATTTTCCCCAGATCATCTGTTCACTTTATGATAGTGATCTAGTACTCAAGTCTGCTTTCGAGATTTCTGCTTTCTCGGACTCGTCTTGGACTCGACCCTTCAAAGACTCGGTCTTGACTCGGACTCGGACCACAGTGGGAGGAGATGGACTCGTAATTGTTTTGAGCGCATTTTTTTTTAGGTTTATAAACATAATGAATTATGTTCATATTAACACATAACAACAATAACAAAATGCAATGTTGACGGGCATTATTTGAAAATGACATCCCATGGTGCAATGCAAAGATACTGCTGTCAGAGCCATCAGGGTCTTCAGTTGAGTCTGCCATCATCAAATTCGACCAAAAGTGTATGGTGACCATACACCTGCATTATATGACTGACAGACAAGAACGCTTTGACCTAAAAATATCAAAATTGAAAACATACCAAAAATTCATTTCAAAGTGAACTATCCCTTTAAGACGTTAAGACGACTGCTCTAAACAATTCCCAATCTACCTTAGTCTGTAGGCCTAACTGTTGATTATTAACTGGGGTGATATTAAATCATGAATATCAAAACTGATATGTCGGGACAAAATCTCGACTCGGACTTGCTTCCTCAAAGACTCGGTCTCGACTCGGACCCGACCCTTCATAGACTCGGACTCGGCATAGGTGGTCTCGTCCCCATCACTACTTTATGAAAGCACATTATCCCCGGTATCCTCCTAGATTTATTTTGAATGAATGTTCAAGGGAACCCTAAACACAGCAAGCCAGTGCAAGTCGAAAATTCATGCAGGTGCACAACTCACTTTCACAGACACATATTTTGCTGCTTTAACAGTCAACATTACAACCTATGTGTTTGTGTTTCCTACCACAGACTGGGTGGTTGTTTGGCATGTTGAGGTGAAGAGTGCTAGGAGATGTAAATATAGTAGTTGGGCCTTCATGCTCTCATGCCAAACAAGTTCTCAACAGCAGCAGACAGATCTGAGGGCCAAAGGGGGATTGGGTGTCGCACCACAGCGAGACTGCAGAATCTGATTAATTATTAGTGAGTGGTGATCCTGCCATCACAATAGATCTGTCTCAAGCCTGCACACAGCCAGAGCAATGAGATGAAATGTAAGAACCAGGGCTCAAACAAGCTATGGCGCCCTCTCCCACGATTTCAGAGTCTCCTTCCCTGGTAATCTCTGTCATAAAGTCTTATTCCAGAGCTAATTATTGAAAATCTGTACATTTCCGATGTCACTGATAAATACAGAGCATCACATTTCATATCGTGTCACGTTATGAAAGACTGAGGCAGTTTATTTACTGCACGAAAACAAACCAGAATGATCTTTCTCTGGTTTCAGAGGTCAATCAAACTGTCAGGCTGAGTTGTGCCCTGGTCCTCTCCTGTATCCCTGTATTTGGAAACTGTAAATTTTCCCGAGAAGCTATCTGTCGTCTTCACTGCACCTCTTTCATCAGTTTGACAGCCAGCTTGTCTTAGACCCGATCTGTTTCTACTTGTGCAATGATTCCTCTTATAAAAAGCCAACGTGACGTTAATTGGCAAATCAGATGTGGCGGTGACATCTTATTTTGGGACTCTTCTAATGAGTTTTATAGAGTGAGACTCAACAGGGTATATTGCGTTTAAAGTTTAAAGAGCTGAAAGTCACTCGACACTACAGGGCTGTTGTTAGGGTTGCCAACCGTTCCGTATAATACGGAATCGTTCCTTTTTTTTTCACATAAAAGTCTTGTTCCGTATTGAACTGATACGGAACGCATTTTGTTCCGTATTTTTGAGAATCAGTTCAGTGCATGACAGACACATCTTCTAATATATCTCAGACAGGCTATGAATGAAGACCTCACCAGTTGAGCCACTCCACTCGTGATCGACTAGTTAAAATATCCTCTAATCGCAAGCTTGAGCTTCTAACGGCGCGGACGCAAAACCAGGACTGGAATCAGAGCACATTCCTCTCTGAACTCTAAGCGTTCTGTTATCACTCCGATTTCGTCCACTACGGGTTTTCCAGTCTCACTGCAGGAAAAACTTTTCCGCGTTCAATTGATTTTAAAAGATAATCTTTTTGTTTTACTGACTGCTCCCCCGCAAGAATTTTGTTTGTTTGTTTTTTACATTTTAAGGTTAAATGCATCAGATCAGATCAAAATTAAGAGCTTCAACCCACGAACTGCTTGTTAAACAAAGATAAAGCATTGATTTCTACTAGGACAATAAAGAGGGCTCAAACATCTTTTTAGTTGTGAGAGTCTCAGTCTACATTACATTATCAATGGTGTTTTCGGATGCCAAACAATTATTATAATAATGTAATAATGATTTATAGAATTATTCCTATGACGTAAAATCCATATAGCCTATATTGGCTACTATATAAATGAAAATGAATATTTCAAAAGTATATTTTAATCAACATTACACTATAATATAGGAAAATTAAAATACTTTTGTCCTATTTCTACAACACATTCTCACCCCAAGGCGTCACCTTTGACCATGCTTCAATATTTGACGTTTTAGGCGCCCTTTAGCGTCACTTACATGACGCGATCCGACGGCGTCATCTAACTGACGCTAAAGTAAAGCGTGAGTTAGAGGACGCGGTTAGGTTTAGGTATGGGGTGTGGGTAGGGTACACGCGATCCTAGGGCGTCATCTAACTGACGCTAAAGGGCGCCTAAAGCGTCAGATATTGAAGCATGGTCAAATGCTTCCCAAGGCGTCAGTTAGGTGACGCCTTGGGAGTGAGAATGGGCTGATTTCTACACTTACAAGAAATAAACCCTTGAGCTTTTATTTAGGAGAAAACAGATAGCCATGCTGATCGGGTGATTAATTCAACTAAAAAAAAAAAATTATAAACTAAATAAATCCATGGTTCATTGTTGGCAAAATGATCATGATAGCCTTCATATATCTAGAATATGTGGTACAGTTATTGATTAGCATACTTTGCTATTCTATAAATTAATATAGGCCTAATAAGTGATTATATGCTATATGAATTCCAAGGGTCATTACCGAATACCCCCCGCTCCTTATTTCGAAATCGGAAAGTTGGCAACCCTAGCTGTTGTTCAAATCCAACATGGCTACCATCATGCAACGCTGAGATGAGGCAGAGAGGGCGCCGTTTCTTATGGTGGCACAGGAAATTACAGTCATATGTTGGTGCTATTTTGGGCTCGCAGGGCTCTGTTTTCTCCCCCATTTAATGGCACGTTCCTTTCGGCAGGAGTTATGAAAACACCGGTGACAACATGTTCTATCTCCTTTAAAGAAGTGCATGACGGGCTGGCTGTGCAATAAAGCAGTCAGTTATTAATAGTTGGCATGGGAACATGTGTAAATTATTGTCCCCTTGGTTAAAATGACATCCCGATTCTCTGCTTATCAGTCCTGTGACACATAAGAACAACTTGAAGTGTCATGTGTGAACGTGATTGATTTGTGCTCCGATTTGGCAGCTCTCTTGAGGGCAGCGTCTTTGTCTTTCAGGAAAACATCCCTTTACGTGCACGCGCTTGGAAAGAGGACAATTTCTTGTGAGCAGTAGTTGTCAGATCGTGTTATTTAAACTGTCACACAATGTCTAGCAGGGTCATTTTGATCCTGGGTGACCTCGGGGCCTGGCACAGAGACGGAGAAACGAGCCGCGTGAGGGTGCCAGGCATGAGTTTGGGCGCTGCTCTCCCCGAGGCCCATCCGAATGCGTTTTTTTTTTTTTCCGATGCAACATCTGAGTGGTCTTTTGAGTAATGCAATTCCGTCACATAACTGCTTTTGCAATCTGTGATTCTCATCATTTACGTTTTATTGAGAGAAAATTCGCCCGCCTGTATGAAAGGTTGAATGTATAAATATTGCCCAAGGAATGCAATTACCCCCACTAGCACTACTTTATCCAGTCTGTAGGAGCCAACTGTGTGTTTTAAGGGGTATGGATGACCCCCGTGAGGCTCCTTTTATTGAAAATATGATTTACAAAGAAAACACAGCGAAGGCACAATTGTCCTCTGATCTGAGTTCAGAAGCCACGGGCAAACGGGGGAACGGGTCATAAAGCCGAGGCTGGAGTCCCCTGCTGATCTCAGAACATCTGCTCAGTCATTTACCAATCTAATAGATTAGCCCAGAGAATAGGTGCAGGTGTTTTCTGCCCTCGCCAAAACACATCAAAACCAGATTCCTGTCCAACTCGCGCACCGGCATGCAGCCGAGCCAAAATGAGTCATGGCCCCTCACAGATAATAAAACAAGCATAAAGTTTGCTTAAGATACAGGTGGGGGTGTTTTACACACTTCTGGAGAGAAACAAATAGGAAGCGTGTTCGGGGATACAGTAATTGAATGCAGATGGGAGGAGGTAAATGAACAAATATCTCAGTGGAATACCTAATAAGAATGGGACAGAAAGGGAAATTAAAAATTATTGGAAGCAGATGGACTGTTCTTTGAGTTTTTCAGGGAAATTTATTAGGGCCATGAAAGAAACGTGTCTGTTTATTTTGCATTGCCATGAAATTAATGGCCTGCTGAGTTGTGTTGGTGTTAGTTTATGACTGCTATGCCATTAGTCATAATTTAGCTGGTATTTCTTATTGATTTGTGATTTAGCTTGATTTATTGGGGGCTGTCGGCTTTGATTTTGAACTCCACCACTTTAATTTCAACGGCGAGAACGGATTTAGGCAAACAGAGATAATATGTTCAACAAAGTTTTAATATATGGTGAGTGCTCTTTTTTTTTTTTTTTTTGTTATTTTCACCCCACTTGTGCCTCTTGTTTGCTGAATAAATGAATTATATTACATTAGCATTATATTACATTAGTTACATTTAAATTGCTATACATTTTTACTGTTTTATACGTATAAAATAGCTACCAATTAAAGTAAAATGTAGTATAATGTCAGATTATATTATATTATATTATAAGACTATATTATGTCATCAGTGATGAGAATGTTAACCTAGTGGATCATTTTATACATACTGTATCACACAAAATTGCTGTCGGGGTCAGGCGTTAACTCTCTGTGCAAGCATTTTGTGTCTCTTTTTGACAATTAAGCATGAATAAAGCTACTTTTATTGGTTCGTTAAGCATCGCACTGGCACTGTAGTGGTTTCTGATGCAAAAACCAGAGGAGGCTATACATGCTGACTGCAGCGCAGCAGCTGCCCCACTGTAAATACAGGCTCCAGAGCCGGCACTCGTGGGTATTAATCAGAATGATGGGTAGTGAGCAAAGAAAATGGAGTCTGATTATTATTCCAGAGGGATCCGGTGAGTGTACTAACATGGTCTAAGAAGTACCGCACTTCCTGTTTCCTCTGATCAATGGCAGGAAGTAGCACGGAAAAGCGATGCATGGGTGAAGTACGCAATCCAGGTTTTCTGTCTGCAGAGAGCCAGATGGGTTTTTAAACACCTCTGCAGCAAAGCTTAGACTCCTCCTGCGAACAACAACACACACACTTTTATTTCTCTCCCTCTGTGAGACACAGCTCAGCTAATGTTTGGCCTCAAAGCTGAAAGACAAAAGATGTTGTGTGAATTGTGAGAACAAAAACAATTCTCACCTTGAGGGAGACGCAGCAACACTAGGGTCTGTTCGGCTGGGCTACACTTATAGCTTCATCTTTGCTCTAGTCATCTGATGCGCTTAGTGTGGGTTTATATTGTTTGTATTTATTGGAAAAAACATGCATGATTTGATCAGATTTTATTTGATGATTTTATCTAGAGCAGATTTGATAAAATAATAAAATTATCATCAATAAATAAAACAAATCATTTGATTTTTCTTATCAAAGAGAAGACATTAGCCTATTTTTGGTATTTATATATGTATTTTATTTTATTTACCAATAATTTCTAACATAAACATGTGAAATAGTATTAAGTAATTAAATACATTGGTAACAGTTTACTTTAAGGTCCCATTTCCTAACATTGGTTAACTCCATAAGTTAACATGAACTAACAATTAAAAATACTTTTAAACCAATATTAGTTAATGTTAATATATATATATATATATATATATTAGGGCTGTGCAAAAGTTAATTGCGATTAATCGCATCCAAAATAAAAGTCTGTTTTACATAATATATTTGAGTGTGCTGTATATAATTATTTTGTATATATAAATACCTATGCATGCATGTATATATTTAAGAATTATTTGCGCTTAAATTCTGTATATATATATAAATACATAATCTATATTATACAAATGTAAATATTTTATATAGGAATAACACATTTTCTTAAACATATACATGCATGTGTGTGTATTTATATATACAAAATAATTATATACAGCACACACAAATATACTATGTAAACAGAGACTTTTATTTTGGATGCGATTAATCGCAATTAACTTTTGCACAGCCCTAATATATATATATATATATGTATATATATATATATATATATATATATATATATATATATATATATATATATATGATATGCTTATTGCACTCTTCACCTGGAGCACCACATTGTATGTACTGGATTGTATCGTACATGGTATCATATATGATAGGTACCATGCCTTTGGTGTGAGAGACCCATGTTCGAATCCACTGTGAGACACCAATGTGTCCCTGAGCAAGACACTTAACCCCTAGTTGCTCCATAGGCGTGCGACCTCTGACATATATAGCAATTGTAAGTCGCTTTGGATAAAAGCGTCAGCTAAATGAATAAATGTAAGTAATGTCACACCATAAATAACTGATTGAACATTGGAATGACTCAACAAACCAAATTCCTTGTAAGTGCAACAATAAATGAATTCTGATTAATATAATTGCACTCATTGAACTATTCAAATTAGAGGACTTGAACTAACTGTTGTAACATAGGGCTGATTTTCTTCATCAAAGAACTTCTTGAAACCTGACAGCATTGTGGTTGACTCATGTTGTTCATTCTATTTCAGCTGGTTAGGTAGCAAAAGAAAATAAAACTTTCAACAGGAAAGTTGGAAAGAAAACAGTGGTTTCATTAGTAATAGGTTCAGAGGACCTCGCTGCCATGTTGGCAGTATTAATGGGCTTTGGATTCCTGCTTGGATAGAACTGAATTATGTTAATGGATGACAAAATAGCTCAATGATATGGTGAATCTGAAACCTTTATGGTTTCTTGGCACTAAATAAGGGTTTTGACCCTCTCTTCATAAAGGGAGACCCATTATATTTCATTTACTGATTAAGTCCAAAGAAGAATCTGGATAACATGACAGATTCACATCCACACCCCGACTCCAGGACCATACTGTGCGACAGCGGCAGTCCTGTCTTAATTCATGCCAATTATGACCAAAAGAAAAAATAAACCTAACAACTTATTATCTGTTGTATTATAGGTGATATAAATGTAGCATGCAAAGAACATTTTGAAGCCTCTAAATGACATTTAGCCTCTAAATGCCATTTGAAATTTTCTTCTTTAATGATGATTTTTATCAAACTTGTATATTTAAGTTCAGTAATTTCACTTAAATAACAATTATTAGGTAATTATCATTGCCATTTAAGTGAGATCACTGAACTTAAATATACAAGCTTGATAAAAATGATCATTCTAGAAGAAAATTTCAAATGGCACTTAGAGGCTTTTGCATCTGAACTCTTCATATATATATATATATATATATATATATATATTTATTCAACAATCGTGCAACATAATTATCAATGGTATAGATTCATATTTTTTGACGTTACACGGCTCAACTATCTGAGGGGACACGTTTCCCCTTGGTATGAATGGCCGTGACGCTTCTGTCCTTCTTTCAGCCTGAACGAGAATGTTTCAGTCCAAATATGCTTGGCTGTCTTGTATTATCCAGGGCTAAACATGACAGATCTTTCACCAGCGTGCTGCACTTCCTCTATATTAATGTGCGAGCCTGTGTCGAGCTCCCCCGTGCCTTTCCCTCAGGCCCCTCTTACCCACACAGCCCTGCTCTCAGGGAGTCACAAGAGATGTTCGGTATACCTGTCCAGAAACACCTGCATCTCCACACCGTGCAGCCTCTGCTGGGAATGTGGGTTTTCAAGCAATGCTTGTTAATGCTGTCATACCCCAGAGAGACACTCCTGGAAATGGAAGCGAGATGAGAAAAGAGACAGTGAAGCCAGAGTGAAAATCCAGAGAAAGAAAGCAGTTTTATCATTGTCAAAAAAAGACCCCTCGAATCGGCCTTGGAGAGTTGAATAATTTGGTGGCAAGGAGAGCCCGTTTTTTTTTTTTTGCGGAGAAAGTCAATTTGTTTTGATCGTACTCCACCTATAGGCCGATAATGCAGGTCTCGGCTATGAAATATGGCAGCAACAAGTCATTCCCCATCACAAAAGCTCAGCCACAGTTGTCTTGCTGTACTCACAGATAAGTAACTGCTTTTATTTAAGTCGACTAAGCATCAAAAGGAGCTGGTAAGCTTAGGAGAGGAAGTACAATGTCAAGAGGTTTTGTTGAAATCCTAGCAGGAATTTTTTTGCCTTGGATACTGGGCCTGAAGAAAGGCGCACAGTGTAGGGGTCTACAAGTCCCCCTCCCTTCGGCCTGACAAGCACAGAGCTGCTTAAATTGAATTGACATGTCAGCAGGAGAGTAGCGCTTTGTCCCTGCTCTGGATGCCAGCATACTTAACCTTACCATTTAAAGCATTAGCCACTACCGTTGGCACTCCTGACAAAGAAAGCCCTGGAAGCACTCTTCATACCTCTTACCTCTGCTTTTTTTTTATGACCCCCCCTGTCTTGGCAGTTTTATCTGTCACGTGATCAACTGCTTTTATTTTACATTGTAATCCAGCCTTTCCCTTCTGGGTTTCATTTACAGTTAAGTGCTGGACACGGGAAAAGGGCGGAGGGCGGCAGGGAAAGAAAGGGATGGAGCGAAGGAGAAAGGAAAAAATGGGGTTTGAATGAGTCCAGCAGCTAGATAAAGAGAGAGCCGAGCGAAAAGAGGTCTTTCGAAGTGAGAGCGAAAGAGAAACAACTATGTTTGAAGTGGGGGCCTAATGTAGTGGAGATGGAATCTGTCACTCAGCTTATTGCATGTTGATGACTCAGGGCTGTTTGAGCTGTAAGCAGCCTATGATTTATGGACAGCAAGTGAACTCCTGCGGGCGAAAAAGCAAGTCGGGGATCAGAGCGGCAACAGGGCCCTTTTTGGGCTGGAGCCCGGCCCTGCATTTTTTTCATTCACGCCAAACAGCTTTGCACGGCAATTAGCTCTGTCCTCATTTAGTCTCCCCAGTCCCAAAGGGTAATGAAAGTCATATATCATCTTCAAGGCTGCTAATTATCCAGCATGGTTGCAGGTAGGCTTTGTAACAGTGAGAAGGGCCTGTCGCCCTGATATTTATTGCTCCTCCAATAAGCAAGTAAAAAATACTCTCTTGAAAGGTTGCCCATAGCCCTTGCCTCACATCCTTGACATACCTTTTTGCAAATGTGCTAGTCAAAGGGGAAATGTCTTCATTCCACATAACTCATTTTTCATGCTGTAACGAAGCGTTCTGCGAGAGCCTCTGCGCAAGTGCCGGAAACTTGAGACGAGACGAGTGGTGGGGGTCAGCGTGTCTCCGCTGATTTACACGTGGGTTAGTTAGTGCCAGGACGAGATAGGGGAGAGAGAGAGAGAGAGAGAGAGAATGCAGTAACCGGAACGCTGGCCGCTCAGTTGTCATTTACAAAAAAAAATAGTTGGAATAACTACTTGCCATGTTGTTATGTGTCCAAGTGTCCAGTATGCAGAACTTATTTTTAATTATTGGTCCATTTATATTTAATTTTTATTGTATTTTTTAACTAAATTGTCATTATGCTACAAAAATATAAAAATAAATGTTAATACAATTATAATCATATTTTTTGCTGCACTGCAAAAAAACATTGATGTTTTTTTTTAAAAAAAGTAAGTAACTTGGTTGCCTTAAAATTTTAAGTTGATTGAACTGGAAAAAGTGAGGTAATACAATGAAGGAGATTAATTTAATCATCAGAAACTCAAAATAATAAGTTATCTCAACTAAATAAATTATTATAAAGTTGATTTAACAAAAGAAAATATGTTGTGATAACAAATCTTGAAAATATTTTTTTGCAGTGTGTTAACATCGTAATCGCCATCAAAATTATAATGTGTATAATAACACAATAAACAATGTATATTTAAAATATTTATCATTGTTATTATTTTAAATGTATAAAGATGCTGTTTCTGGGTGGTATATATATATGTAAACTATATTTTTACTCTTTAAAAAGCTCTAAAGTAAAACCTCTGAAATTATAGCAAGTGCTTGAGCATGTAGAGCCAGTCTTAAAAAGGTTGTTTTTGTACTGTCCAAAGCGGCAATAAAATACTTTCTCTTTTTAAATACAAATATGACAGCGACGTACGCTGCTAACATTATATACATTACGTTCAGGCCACACTTTGATCTCTAGAAATATATGTGATCATTCAGTCGTGTCTTAACTGAGGAACATACCCCTACTGTCCATACCCAAAACTACACCCATGTTCACACCACGTCTTCTTCCATGATTTATGAGGAACATGGAAAATTCAGCTGTGCACTTTCAACAAACACTTCACCAAGGCAAACTTCCTGGGACTTAATATATTCAAGTTTTTCCCTCTACCCTTATTCTGACTATAGATTCATCATGGTTGTGACTATAACATACAGGAAAGATGTTTGTTGGGGCTTTTGACATGTCGTGTTAGCCTCATCTCAATAAAGAATGACTGCATTTTTTCCAGAACCTCCCTTCTGATTGAAAACATGTGATTTAATGGCAGATTAAGAGGAGCTATTGGGCTGAGACTGTAATTCATGTAGTCTTGTTAAGCAGCGTTATGAGGCCCCTTGACAAATTATGTTTTGCAGCATGGGCTGCTCCCTCTTTCCCTCTTTCCCTCTTTCTCTGAGTCACTAGAACACAAACGTGAGGGGCGTCTCAAATGGAAATATTTATATGGTTCCAAAACGCCCGAAGGGCATCATTAATGCCCATATTCAGAGATCTATAATGTATGCAGGGTACTGCAATGATTTTTGGAGCTCAAACATCCACATATTTTCTCAGGCTAATGACTTTATATTTGTCTCATTCCTTACTGCTTGGAGACACAGGAGAAAAGGAAACAAGTCTGAAAAACACAAGGGGGTATGGGGGGTGGATAAGGATAAATGTACAGCTTATGGAGATCAGATTTTTAATTACACTCAAGGCTATGATGACAATCCCATGCAGCTTAAAGCTTTGTACAGTAAACGAATGCCCAGCCAAACGCCCACTACAACACCACCACCCTTATGTCTAAGTGAGAAAAAAACAAAAGGAGACAAAATGGAGGTCTGATGATGATGATATTATTATATGTAAAGATGATCACAAATTTATTTTCACCTTTACTTTGGTCTATGTCCAAGAGTGATAAGCAATTAAAAAAAATGTGAATACTGTATAGTCTATGGGCCCACCAAAATTATCAGTAAAGCCGATATTAAAGATTTAATTATTAAAGGAGTCCTATAATGCCCTTTTCACAAGATGTACAATAAGTCTCTGATGTCCCACCATGTCCCGTCTGCAAAAACACTGTATCCGCAGGGGCTGCCATTGTTGTTTTTTATGGTTTCGCGGGCTATGTGACGTCAGAGCTAGTTCATCGATATAGTACGAGTTCATGGATGGGAAGTCACGGGTTTGACTGTCGTTACAGTGCACTTTCACGGGTATAAGGTCGGAAAAACTCGGGTTACAGGTTGCCTGGAACACAGCATTACACTGTTTTCCACGTCTGTCGCCATGGTTACTATGGCAGTACTAGCGGAAACCAGTGATAACACGGATTACGTCATTGACGGGCGACAAGTGAACAAGGGAGTCCGGGACGGCCCATTATTTAAAATTGGAATTTCTCTGAAATTAAAAATCTTTGGGAACGTTTGGGATATTGTTAGTACACAACTGCAAGAAATATATCATTTTGGATATTTTATTACAAAATTACTTGCATATTGGAAGAATTAACTGTCTTCTAGTCATTGGGGGTGGGGTTTATGTACATTTTATTGTTAGTGATGTCACTAACCCTCGAAGAAGCTCATTGTAGTCCCTAACAGAACAGTTGAACTTTGAGCGTCGTCACTCAGCAGATGTTGTTCATGCTCAAACAGCAACATTGCAAACTAAAGTTAAAAAAGTAAAATCAAAATTAAGTTATGAGTTGCAAATATCAGTCAGGGAGATAATCTGTCTTTCTTTGTTCTAAAATGTATTTAGGATATAGATATATATATACTAAAGATGCAAAGATGATTATGGTAAGCATGTGACATTTCCAAAACAAGCTTGAAGCGGTTGACCAATCACAGAGCACATTTCACTTTTCAGAAGGAGTGGCTTAATATATGGAGACGAGATCTCTGTTTTAGAAAATTGTTCTAAATAAGTAAATAATTTTGTCCACTACATGAAACTCTAAAATGTATACGTATAGTACGTATAGTGCACAAAATGGAGACCCAATCTCATCTGATCCACCTCAGATGAGCAGGATCATACCGGGCAAGCACACGGGTTAGGCCTAGTATCAGGAAAAGAGACTAATTGTCAAGGTTATGCCTCTGTAGATGATTGATGTCAGCTCTGGCTTTTCTGTCAGACTGTCAGGAGGCAGGAATGTTTAATGTTCTCATTATTGGTTGCGCTGTTGTGTATATTTCTCTGTCAGCGGCGCGGACCCATCTGAACTGCCAAAGCACTTCAAAGGCCTGCAGGTCATTTATCTTCCCCTGACGCGGTGAGTGTTCAGCCTCAGCTGAGTGCTAGTGATTTGTTATGACTTGAGAGCAAGCTGACAGACAGCTCTTCTGGTACAGAAAAAAAAAAAGGATTCCTTTTTGTCACACCGTGAAAACATCAATGTCCCTGTAATGGGCTACAACTGTCAATGGAGGCCAGCACCTGACAGTTGTGTGGTCGCACTAATTTGCAGCCCCAGTGGCTCTCTTCCCCAACTTTAGATTTGGTTATGGTGTCACAAACAAACAGGCCACCATCTGCCGCGAGGTGCCACGGGGCCCGGCGGAGGGAAGGGGAGAGGTGGCTCGGCTAATTGAAGTCACGTCGCAATTTCGTATTAATCGGGCGCGCCACGTACGTACGTAGCTTTTCGGCTTTGATGTCGCGCCAGAAGAAAAAGCCCTACGCGACGAGGCGAAGATGGGCCGCGCACCGCGGGCCCGAGTCAGGAGGGAAAAATCAGATCTTTGTTTCCTTTCCCAGGCCATGACATGATTAATCGTTCTCTTCTGATCTAATTTTGGAACATGAAAAACAGCACATTTGTCTTGAAGAAAAATGATGTGCTGTACTGTGCAGATGGAAATTTCCAGCCCTGAAAAAGATTAAAGTGAAATTCCACTCCTTAGACCTAATCATGAGTTGTAGATTATTCTGTCGTTTTAAGCAGATGGTGGGTTTGATTCAGAGGCCCTCTCCTTATATTAATGAATACTAGACTGGTATATTTGACTTAGGTAAGTGAAATGTCTATCACGCCTAATGGACTGCCGGTCGACGGTGCTCGTGCCCTACCGCCGCGTGCCCTTGCTACATATTTCATGGTTTCTACTTATGCAGAGCATTTTGTTTCCTTCGATTTTTCACACTTGTCAACAGTTTGCTAAATATTTTCACACAGGAATGGAGAAAAGAACAAACTTGTGTCCACAGCTAATTTCCATCCATAGGTCACTGCTATAACTCTGCACCTAAAACTGTCACCATGGGCGAGAAGAGAGCAGAATTCAATAGTAACTTGATTAAGTTCCCAGTCAACATGACTGCATACACAGCAGTATGTTAACCAACCTAATTATAGGAGCTTCGAGGAGGGTGATAAAACCGGTTGAAAGGAGGTGCCTTCTGAGGCTGATCATGTGACCTTCGATACTGACTTACCCTCGGGGAGCGGTTGGAGCTCTTGTCACACCTCTCCTCTCCTCTCGTTCTATCAGTGCGTATTTGATTCGGAAACTCGTGCCATTCTTCACTTAGTCTAAATTAGGTTATGTGATTAAATCCCCAAGGCACACTTACCACACCCACACAGCTAGTAAAAATAGTAGATGAAATGTTTCAGATTATTGTTACTTTTTTTTATTCAATTTGGACTGTCCTAGAATCTCACATCTTCTATATGAATATTCATTGCAAGAATTAGTCATGCTGATTAGCACTTTGGCTCCCACTATTAAAACAAAGCCATCCTGAAATATGTGTAATGCAATAAATTGTAATTGTGAATTTAGTCATGACTAAAGTGAACAACGTGCCGTTTAAGCTGTAAATACTATATATTCACAATACAACGTGAGTGCCTTATAGCTTTCAAAAACTATAATGGCATAATATTTACACGATAATTGAAAATATTAATAACAACATTTTCTTTAACATAATAATATATTTGAAAAAATAAATAATAATGTATTAATTATTAATAATATATTAGTTACTATTTAATTATTTCTCTTTTATATTCACACTTTATTTTCTTGCTATGTACATTGTTTAGTACAATGTACTTGTGTATTCAAATTGTATTGCAAAAAAAAAAAAACTCTTTATTTTAGTGTCCTTATTAAATGTTAATGTCACCATTATGTTCAATTTAGCTTTAGTTTCATTTACATGGGCTTTTAGTTTGTTCAGTTACCAGTTTCCTGCCTCTAATCAGTTGTCATGGACATTCATTTAACAAGCACAACTGTTTGTATTTAATTCATCATCTCTGTGTATTTAAGTTCCTCCTTGCATTCAGTTCTGGGTCCTGTATTGTTTGTGTGTTTGCATTATTGTGGATTACCTGAGTTTACTTTGTGTTCATAAATACGCTTCCATTTCAATCCTCAAATCATCATTGGCCTTGAATGTGACTTAGTTATTATAGTAATCACTATAAATTGTGCATAATTACATGCAACCATAAACCACGCCCTAATCCATAATTAGATGAAGTTAATTAATATTACTCAGTAAATGTACTGTAATTACACAGCAACACAGACACCTTAAAATAAAGTGTAACCAAAAACACTTTTGCTGCTATTGAGGTGGGATACGGTTAAGGTTAGGGACAGGTTTAGTGGTATGGTTAGGTTTAAGAGTGGATTAAAGTGTAATGGAAGGGTCAACAGTGTAGTAATAGATGTAACCAAGAAAACAAACTATTTTTTTTTTAGAAGCGCAATGTAAAACATGTACAGAATGTACACAATAAGTGTGTTGTATCAAGTAATTAATTTAGTTTTAAGTACACAATAGACACTTAATATAAAGTGAATCCCAGTGAATTCCTCATACAAGAACATCTGCCTAAAAATGGGTCTGTTTTGAGAAGGTTGTGGACAGCAGGATAAAAAAAACTGTGCTAAATGCAAATAATAAAATGCAACTGACCATATAATTGTAAACATAATCATATTAGACAGAAAAAAATATGCTTGGGAGAAAATGCATCTCACATGTCTCAAAGCTTTCCACAACATGTTGGTGAATTATTGGCTGCTGAAAGCATGAGACCTTCAAAACTGAATTTAAGACATCAAAAGTATTCAATTAGGTATCAGGTTTTTCACAATCAACATCAAGGACCACAAATAGCCATTTTAAAATGACCCTTTAACTCTGCGCTCATTAATGCCATGTTTACATTCTATCGATCAAGAATATGACGAATGATTAAGCCAAAGACACCCCAAGGGATCAAATTATATATTCAGAACTGGAACTTGACGTCAAAAGCATGGCATTGGATTGATGCTGGCAGTATATTAGTCTCTGCCCCATCAGTTTGAGTTAGCAAAATAGCTTCTTCCTGGGGCTCCTAGACAGGAGTCTGGATTCCTGTGAGTCCTTTGGACATTTGGACCTGATGAATGCTCCTCGGTCATGCCTTGGCACTAACTAGCAATGCATGATAACATTTATATTTAGAAACATACTGTCCTGGCACTGTCAAAATGTGCCTTGTGCTCATGTTGGATGCATTTTTTTAGTCTAAGAGTGATAGAGGTTGACTGAGGTGAATGCTACTGGCTTGTGCAGAAGGATCAAATGTAAACGTCCGCTTCCAAAAGAACAATCGACAAGGAAATCATCTTAAGAGCGAGAGTACTCATGAATATGGCAAGTATAAATTTAAAACAACAGTGCCGAAACGTAACTTGCAAACCGAGAACACAAGTGGAGTGAAAGCAGGAGAGCTGTGCCAATATGTCATACACTAAATAGTTCTAAATTAGAGTCTGTATACGCCTGTTGGAGACGCCATTCATCATACTCAACTTTGGTCTGTTTCTTACAATTTTGGCAGTAAGCGCTTCCACATGCCAAGTTTGTGCAAGAGAAAGAGGGGAGGGGGGAAAGCGCCAAGGAAAAAGAGGGAGAAAATGCAGGTTATCAGCAAAGTTTACATGTCTTTAATCAGTCTGCAGTTAATTAGCGGCTTCCACACAATGTGGCTGCGAGTCATTAATCATACTAGCGTGGAGCAGTCAGCCGGTCCAAGACATTTGGAAACAAAAGTTTTGTTTTCCATGAAGGGTTTGAGTGCGGCCTGGCGTTGGCTTTCTTGGCCATTAGGCTGGAAATGAAAGGCCTTGTCATGGATCTGACAGACAAGGGCCCACTGTTCAGCTCCCTGTTGGTCTTTCCCTAAACCTCGCTCAACAAAAGATGACTTCACCCCTTAAACAAAGCTTACACACATGCACACATTTGTCTGCGTGGAGCTCCATGCGAAATGTCACGTCACACAGCCGGCCAAAGCTCTGTGATACTGCGCAGTGATCCTGCCAGGTCCCGAGCCTTTCCTCAGCCTTTCCTGCTCTCGTGCCCAACTTTTTTCCTGCATTTAGGGAAGGAAATGTAATCGACGGATAGCTTTAATTCCTCATCAAGCCTAGCACGCATCATTCACCGGAGCTGACCCGAAGGTCCGAGCGCAAAGATGCAGGCTGATCCGTTCCCTAAACTCCTGACGTGCACATTTTTAATCTTGGCCCAAGATGGGTAAAACTGTCCATCTACCTGTCTGCGGCAGATGAATTCATTGGCTGAAAATTTTCCGCAGTTACTTCCAGTACGAGTTGTAAATCTATTAAGAGGCGCGCCTTCCCAGGCCTGTCACGCCGAATGTTCCGACAGCTCCATTTACCATTCCTGATCGTTCTATGACAGGAATATTTCCTGCCACTGACTCTGTTTCCCCTCTCAGCTGAGACGGGAGGCCAAAATGTATGTTTCATTGTCAAGAAACGAGTAAAAAGTCTTGGCAACTGCAAAAAGAGCCTTTCAACTGCTTGTGCATAAATGTAGACTTTGGCAATTTAGTGAGTGACCGAGGGGAAGAAACGGGAAAAAAAAACGCTCCTGTGGGTACACTAAGGATGTAATTGCCAATCAGAGGCGAAATGCACAAGTAATGTCATTCGGGGGTTAAGGTGTATATCAAGTGCTGTTAAAACACGTGCCTGTTTGCCTGTTCAAGCACTTCAAAGCTCCACAAATGGTGACATCAAATGAGAGATTGTTCAAAGTCAGGAGCTGCCGAAGTTCTCTGGCAATCATTTATCTTGTTACCGATGAATCAAGCTCACTTCATAGTGCAGTCATAAAAATGTATGAGAATGTAAATGCTTGAGTGACCCATTAATCTTGTTTAAAGTGGCAAATGTAACATGTTCCTCACTCGTGGTGATAAAGTTATACTTCGCACCCTTATGAAGGATTGTTGATGGCAGGATGTTCTGCGTATCAGTATAATAAGCTGGAGAGGGATATGTAAAGAAGGGCTGCCTTGAGGAAATCACTCAAGGTCTCATTGTGGTGTGAAATTTCAAACTCTGTGTCGAAGGCATTCTGGGGCAGGTGTCACTTAGCAAAGGATCACTCAATTTCGTCTTGTCCTTTTAATATGCGTTTCGACTGCTTTTAACAACACAATGAGGAGTTTCACCGTGGATATGCGGCCCCACACACACCTCTTGTAAAAGCAAACAGTAGGTCTGGCCGCTCTGCCTCGCGTTTCACGTGTTTCTCTCAAACATCATTCATCATTTGTCTACTGGGAGAAACGTCCAAGTGACACAAGCCCCGTAGTGAGCGCGGCGGACCTCCCTGCGTTCGAATATTTCCCTTGGAAGTGAATGAACGAAAAGTGAGAATGAACGAGACCGTGACCCATGTCAGGAGAACGTAACAAGGCTGGTGCTCTCTGAGTGAGGGGTAAAGTGAATTAAAGTTTTTTGGGGTGTGATTAAGCACACATTCAGGCCTGGCACACTGAGGAATTTATTCACCTCATCTCACAGGGGAAGTGATGAAGTAATGATTAATATGAGGGATGTTTGGAAATGTAAATCCCTGCTGCAACACAAACAAACCAAGGGGCTTTCTCGGGATGATTAAATGCACATTTCACAGTTGATTGAGCATGCAAGGAGTCATCCATTTCCCCTGAACTCTGTAAACAGTGATGCAGGTCCTCTTTCCACTCAAGTATATGACCGTCGTCGTGGGTTTATATGCACATGCAGGCCGTTGAAGACGAACGACTGCCGCAATTTATATAACCGCCGGGATCTCTTGATTAGGTAATTTATATGGAGGACAGGTTTATAACCACTAACTTACCGTCTTGTCCCAGAACAATTATTTCAGAAATCTGGCTGTAAAAGCAGACGATAAATTCTCGCTTTTTCTTTCGCTGTCATCGAATGTCCAATAACCTGGGATCCAATTCTCGGTAAATCGTCCTCTTTGAAAGCGAGAGCAATTAAATCATGAAAGTGATTTTCCTGAGCTGGTTTTTTTTTTTGGTGAACAACAGGGTTTGCATTCATAGACTGCGGGGAGCCAAACGTCTGGGTCATATGGTTGTGCAAATATCATTCCCTGGTCAGAGGCCGAGGCGTGTGCACAAAAATGTCAATATTACAGGAATTAGGGCATTAATGTAACTTTCTCTGTAACATAAAATGGCACACACAGCAGCACATAAAGATTCCAGCAAACAATGCCCTGGATTTATGAGTGTTTTGCTGTTAGTGCAAAAGCGTTTAGCGGGACACATGAAAGACATGCATCATTGCCATAGTTTGCATATCATTAAACATGTATTACCCCCCTTGGCTACAGACTTAGAATGGCATTGTGTAATGTAAGTATACCTCATTCCCAGTTGCACCGTGACCCAGTGATAAACGAGTGAATAGATTTGTTTTTGATAACTTCATCAAGGATAGTCACATTATTAAGTCTGACTAAATGTGCTACATGAGAAAACACTGGTAACTCGTTAAATGAAAGTATGTAGCCGTAATTCATGGATGGAGTTAATATATTCTAGCATGCGGTGACACTGTTATACATCACTGTATACAATGGAATATTTAGAAGCAGAACCAGCTTTATACCAGAGAAATGCCAGCAACACACAGAACAGAGATCAATGCTAAAACCAAAAAGGTATGTACTAATATTTTAAAATATTTATTATTTAACTGATGTTTTTTGGCATAACATTACACTTCACATGAGTATATATACATAGACATTTTTCTAATTGAAAATACTATAATGAGAGTATAAGATAGATAGATAGATAGATAGATAGATAGATAGATAGATAGATAGATAGATAGATAGATAGATAGACAAAAAATAGTGTGATAAGACTATATGCATTTTGTTATATATAAATTTAAATAAATGAAAATAATTGTATAAGTTGGTATTATTATTATTATAAAAAGCTTTCCATATACAGTAGAACTCTATGATTTTTGACTCAATTTTAAAGAATGTTTGAGGCCAAAAACATTTTTCGATTTAAGGCGAAATGTCTTAGAGGATTGCATAATACTTACATTTTTAATGTTTATTTCATTTTCTGTCTAATGCACTGGGAAAAAAGTGTTCAATTTATGGTAAAATACCAGCAGCTGTGGTTGCCAGAACTTTGCCGTATAAAATATGGTAGCAAAACTTTACGGTAACAAGGTTTTACAGACTTAACTTAAATTTACAGAAATAAACCGAATTTCATTATCTGATATAATGTTAAATTATCAACCAATTGAAGTATTAAAATCTGTTTTGTACCATTGTAACACACTGTCAACCAACCATCACAGCAGTTATGTAAGTCACATGATATATTATGGAAGCTCAAACAATGCAGCTCTTCCACAAGAAACTTAATATTATTAAATAAAAAGTTCAAACTATGAAAAAACAAGTTATTTCAACAAAAATACATCAAATGCGAAGTGGGAATGGGAATGTCAATTTACGTTTTTTCACTGCGAATTATACGAGTTGTTCATTTTCTCTTTAAAAAACGTAAATTTAACAGTATTTTACAGTACAATTACATGAAATATACCATTAGATCTATCACAGATACTGTATATTGTAAGGAAAGGTTCTGTTAATCACTTAACAGTTTTTCATTTAAAAAAGTCTTAATACCGTTAAAATCATGATAATTTTTTACAGTGTAAAGTACATTCACAAGCTGATTTCAAATAAACATTTGAATTAAACAAAATTAATTAATTAAAACTAAATCCATAAAATGACCCCATGATAGAACCTTACCTTCTAAGAGTGTAAATAAACTTGCTTTCAATTAAAATAGCCAATGAGTGTCCATTCACATGTTATGGTTTCCCCTAAAAAACATAAACTAATTTTAAAACTTAAATGTGCGTTTTTAAAAAAAAAAAATCGACTGATGAGTAACTATAGAATCTTTCACACTAGATGAGCTGATGTCAGTCTCAGTATTTGATGGTCATAGCGTGCTGAGCATCTAGTGCCATGTGGACAGGGCAGATTAACAAGTCCACAGTTTGCAGCCTTCTCCCAGCATGACTACTTGTAAATGGGACTCTCATGGCAAAAAAACCCCAAAAAATTCCCTTTGAAAGAGAGCTAACACTAATGATTTCCAGCACTGGTGACAAATTAATTAATTGTGCGATAAGATTTTGCCTTTTCATGTTTTAGCAGTCAACAGTGGTGCTGGTCAATAGCTCAGCTGGTCGAGTGTGCAGGAATGCTGAAGGAGTGTTATCCTCTGAGGTTTATATAAGAGATATATAACAAATCACAGTGTGTTTATGCCTTGACAACATTGGTTAGGATCCCTTTGAAAGGTACTGCTCACTGACTGTAAGTTACAGTTTACAAGCTAAAAGCATTTAGAAAATGTTGACCGCTAACCTGCAGTGGATGAGAAACATTTTACTGTAGGCAGATGTATCTACGATGTAAGATGAAATCTACAGGCCACACTTAAAAAGCAACATATTTGATTCACTTCTTAAATGGTTAATAAAAATAGCCTTTTCTTTGTGTCGCCTGTATTCTGAATAGCAGTGTTCTGTTAAGAGTGTAACAAGCCAGTAAGGAGTCTATTTGAGTGCGAGTTGAAAACATTAACACAATCAGAGTATTCATGATTTCACTCAGTAGGGGCCATTCAGGATTATAAATGTATCTGGACACAGTTTGAGCAACACTGGTGGAGCAAAATGACATTTAAAAACATTGAAATTCAGCTGGGTGTGTAAATGCACAGACCAAGATAACTTAAAACAGATAACTGAAGTATGCCGTCACTGAAAGGAAACCTGCTTATGACAATGTGATGAGAAAAAAACAAACATGAAAGGCGACCCCACTGGGTCAACCTACAGAACAGTCTTGCAGGTGTGCCGTTCCACTGACTAATGTGTTTATGATCACCTGGTGATTCACTTTGCCTGTTACCACAAGCCATTCCTCATAGCACAACTCCTACCAAGTGAGGTTAAACATTAACCAAGACACAGCAACAGCTTTTGACTGACATGTCTATGAAGTACAGTATAAATGAAAAATATAAAATGGCTTTATTTACCAAGAGTCCTACTGTGAAGTGGCTGTATTTTTCTTTGAACCGGCATTAGACTGACAAAAACAAACATTCACAGAAAACAACTCCATTAATATTTTATTATATGGCTCCCTTGTGAACGTTGAAGGTAAATCATGCATCAAAAATGAAAAGAGATATCTTGTGTGTGTGTGTGCATCAGACATATCTTTGGTTCTCCGCAGGAAGTGTTTTGTGGTCTTTTGTGTTTATTGGCTACGGGACACGTTATTAAGCATCTGAAGTCCACCTCTTCACCCTGGCCCCTGCCTATAGGACAATTTAGCACCTAATACACTCAACAGAAAACAAGTCATGCTTCTGGAAAAGCACATAGTAAATTATTTAGCAGAATGTCGCAAATTAGAGAGCTTGTCCAATCCATCACTTATATTTAGTGAAACATGTATACAGGGCAAGCGTGCACAATGTTAACATTGAGTGCATTACATGCTAAAAGCCAGAGGCCAGCTAAAACCTCTCTGTATTTTACTGTTCTGTCACAAGTAATTCGTCAAGACTAATTATGAATGATCTTCCTTGGAGTGTTACGTGTGCTCTCCTCCATGAAGGCTTATTCTGCTAAAGGTTATTGGCATGCTTCATTTTGCCTCGGCCCACGTTACAAGGTACAAATGTCGTTGTACTTTTTGGCTTGGTGGGAATGACACTTGAAAGGGTCCTGTGTGCACCTTTGAGGAGAAATCTGTTCGGCTCAAAGCGGATGAAGACTAAAGCAGAGACAGAGTATATGTGACATTAACACAGGAGAGGCCTCATTAAATTTGCATTAAATGAAATATTAAATAATAAGCAGCAGAACCAAACATTACACTCCCGAATATTATTCTCTCTTATCGCGAGTGTTCAAATATTACATTTATAATTTGCTCTGATTTATTCCCGTACCATGTCAACGCCTCAACATGACAACCTGTCATCATCCGCTCCATTTGAGTGACAGCCCATCAATCTTTTCCACCCACCCATAGGGGGAAATGTGATGCTTGTCAAAATAGAATTTGTCTTTGGACATTTTTCAAATCTGTGCCACTGCAAATGCAAAATAATAACTCTAGACATATGATGTAAGATTGACGTGGTTTTAAATTGAAAAAAAAAAAAAAGCGCATGACTGTGTAACTAGATTAAAATGATTCATGAGACTTGAATTAACAAATATATGTTTCTTCTTTCGCATCTTTTATTAGATTGCCTAAATGCTTGAGCTCTGGGAAGACCTTAAAAACAACAACAAAAATCGCACTTAGCCTATAGGAGGAGCTATTATGCCCCCACATCTTCAGTATGACATATTTCATTCTTTCTCGATTAAAACTTGAAATCTAGCAATAAGATGCAATTTAAAACCGAAACTACACATATACTCCCATAATACATTTTTTCATTACTTCGAGGTTTTATATGCCCATATATGCCCACTTGAGCCTCCAGATCCAGCTCCATATGGCATGCAGCTGCAGATGACTGCTCGGAGTGCCTATGAATTGTGGCTGTACTCTTCAGAGAGGCGGCAGCTATCTGTGGGAGGTCATGGTACAGAGACATCCTCTGAGTTCCATGCTGAAGTACGCGGGGTGATCGGGGTCAAGGATACCATAGCAGGTGGAGGCTCTATCACCTCCCCCTGTGAGGGAGGCATGTGAATGATGCATGGTAGATACCATACTCCCTTCAGGTCATTTGTCAAGCATAAAAAGCTGAACAATTTACTTTGGAAATCTTTTGTTTATAAATTAAAAATCTGACTGACTGAAAGAGATATCCTGAACATGTGTCTATACATCTGAAAAATGTATGTTTAAATGTTTTCGAAAAAAGTCTTTTATGCTCACCGAAGCTGCGTTTACTTGATCAAAAAACAATAAAACGGTATGATATAAATAAAACAATAAAACGATAAAAAAATTAAAAATTTAAAATGAGTAAAGTTTACACCAAACAATTAAACAAAACTATCTGAATAACAGACAGACGTCAAAGATTAATTATTTTATATTATCTTTATTTATATTGCCAACATTGAAGACATCTGATGTGAACAAACAGAATCACTGAATTTTAAAACAAACCTAAAACAAACACTAATCACCATATGGTGACTTAAACATACTTTTAAGTAATAACTACTTTTAATGAAACTGTTTGAGATCCAATTAACGCTAGATTTTTTAATACAAATTACAGACATGCCATCTGAGGACTATTTCTAATTGTTCTCAGTTGTTTTGCTTTATTACCAAACTCAATATTTCACTCGTTCTTACATAGTAGAGCACGTTTGCACATGCGCACTCTTCAAAATCGGTACTTCAAATCTTTTGAAAAACGAAAAGACTTAAATTACATTTGTATGTATTCTCAGCGCAGTCTCATCCCAAGACGTCTTGGGACGTCTTTTGACCATACGTCAACATCCGCCTTTTCAGGGTACCCTTAAACGTCGGTTAGATGACGTTATCGAATCCTAACCCTACCCCAGACCTAAACCTAACCCGTCACCTAACTGACGTTAAATGCAAAGCGTTAGTTGTATGACGGCCCGGGATCGTTAACCGACGTTTAAGGGTACCCTAAAAAGGCGGATGTTGACGTATGGTGTTGACGAAACGCCGACTCGTTGAACTATGCTGATAACAACCGAACTTGTGACCATAGTTGGCTAACATTGCTTTCGGGAAAAGCACCCCAGGTCAACAAATGTAACCGGGCCTACTCCACCCGCTCCGAGCGGGATTAGAACCGTGGTCTCCGGCGTGGGAAGTGGGCTTACTAACAAGAATACTACAGACTGCAGCTGATAATGTCAGGCGAGACAGCTCTTACCAACCTAAGTCCATTATACAAACTAGTGAAATATTTCTTATTAGTAAAACTTTTTTGGGAACAGTGATAGATTTTTAGGATGCTTTCATGAATAAAAGGGGGGAAAAAAATAAATAATAATTTTGGTATTATTTGAAATAGAAATCTTTTAGCCAGTCATGTCTTCATTCTTTTTGGCTCATCTTGTACTCTAATGTATTGAGCATATGACCTTTTAGTATATATGTATGCGTGTGAGAGTATGGCTGAGGGCTGATGGATGTGCACATGGAGACACTGCTGGAGTTGTGATCTCCCAGCAGATGTGTCCGAGCCGAAGGGAGAAGCTCCGCACGGCCTGTCAGAAGCAGACTTCTTTAAGAGGAGACACAGGTGTTTGCCCCCAGAAATCCAAGAGAAATAAACCGTCAGGAAGATGGTCAGAGGCAAAAAGCATGGTAGGAGGAAAGGATCCGATTGCCAGATGAGTCTTTAAAGTGGACCGATTTATCCTGTAATTACGATGTGATGCTAAATCACTCCATTGACGATGCGGTGAATTGACACAAGCAGGATTTTAGTGATATTATAAAACAGCTTGCTTTAAAGTTTGGCAAAGCCACCATATGCTATATGATTTCATTGTCATGACACTTTTGATTGATGGACCTTTAGCTTTTGATGAATTACCACTCATGTTGCGCAAAGTACGGTTATGTATCAAGTGTCAATTCCTTATTCCCTGCAAAACACAACTCACACTACACTAATATTCTCAAGCAAATTCGACCTTTTGAATAGGCATAATACTTTGCCCCAGGAAGCATTGTAACTGCTTTTCATTGCATTGTTGGAAGAATGCATTAACATTTTCTTCCCGGTTGCACACACAGAGCTCTGCCAATTATATTACGAGAGATGAGATAAGTAATAACATATCTAAGTCTTCCTGTACTTATACAATGCTTGTTCACAAAGGTAATTGCTTTATTTTCATGCAAAACACCCGTGTGGCCTGCGTGTTATTTTCATCAAGTTGCGTCTTTGTCTGTAGGGCACAAGCAAAGGAGGACTGAGAGTAATTTTGAGCTCCTACTTTGCAGTTAACACTAAAATGCATTAAAGCAATAAAAATGATGTGAAGGTCCATATTTCCTCGGGCTGTGTTGCTGCGTGTCTGGAGCCATTTGTCTCTTGGTCAGATCCATTAGTTTGGCTGTGCAGCGATCAACACGGCCAGCGTCTTCAAATATTTCTTTGCAATGTGTGATGTGTAAAGGCATCATAACCAGCCCCACGAAAACAAGCTTAAAATATCGTCTAAACGGTTTCCTTTGAATAGATGCACTGTTGTTAGCATACAAAAGCCATGTATCGTGAGGAAGGTCAAGAGTCTGAACTGCCAGAGAAACACTGCTGTTTGTTTCAGTTTAATGTCTCACATGGTCTCAGATGAAGCTGTCAGAAATCACTTTAGTCTTTTGAAATTTTAATTCTGCACATATCTGAGCAGATCAGAAAGATCATTCCTCACAACATCCCTGATATTAGCATCACCAGCGAGGCCTGTTGACAGTCCGTCATTAGGTCTGTCATGGCATCCGTACTGAATGGAAATTTGGTTGCTAATATTATTCAGTGTCTGCTCAAGAAAATGAACTTTCATCGCTTTGTGCACATGTTTTAACAACCTTACAAAGAGCATGGCATGTAATTTTATTAAAATCAGAAGTGTGCTTAAAAAAGTGCTCCCAAGAATGACAATGTGCATGAGTGCAAAGAACAGATTCAACGAGCTGTTACATTCCGGTTTGAGTGCCTCTAGTTCACAGGATCATTCCGAAACAAAGATTAATATCTACACTGCACCGTCCAAAGAGTGAGCAATAACATATACTTCGTATGCATATAGCTGTCAGTGTTTATGAAGCCTATATACTTAGACATATTAATATCAAAAATGGTTCATTCGAATTTACGAAACAAGCGAGGTTGTAACAAAACAAACACTGCAACAATATTACAGAAACATTAACACGAAATAGTAGCCTGAGGTAGTTTTGCGTCTGAATTAAACAAGGGATAGTGAGTCCACACTGTGACATTGCTCGCTTACAGTCACCATGAATTCATACTTTTAATGGAATATTGCAGTATTTATTAAATGATTTATCTTTAATGATGTATACTGGTGCGAGGGCGGGACAGCCTGTCACTCACACGATGAACACAATAGCAAACCAAAAAGATCCAATGAATTCCTGATGGACAAAATCAAGCCCCGCCCTTATTTTTCTTTTTCACTTTAAAATAGATCACAATAGGGAAGAATAGTCTATCGCAACTTCCATTTAATCCCGAGTTTAAGTGATCATCTACCTCCGAAGTTCAATTCCATCTCAAAACACCCACAAATTCTTTCATCCAGTCACTGCGAAATTATTATTTCAAGGTACGAAATACAAGAGCCTTCTTGCGTTAAAACATTCACGAAAGTATATCCGCCAGGTTAATCAGATTAGAGTTGCAATGTCAGTGGTTTAAAGGGATAGTTCACTTTGAAATTAATTTTTGGTGTGTTTTAGCTTACCTCAAGGGCATCCAAGATGTAGGTGTCTTTGTTACAGTAGTTTCAGTTTTGATGTTTTTAGGGGGCTTTTTTGTCTGTCAGTCATATAATGCATGTCTATGGTCACCACCTCAAAAAGCATGCATAGAGAAGTCCAAATTAAACATGATTTAATGACTCGTAAATGTAAGTACACATTGATGGCCTAAGATATGAAATGAGCGAATTGTGTGAGAAAACAAACAGTATTTATATCGTTTTTACCTCTTGTAACCACAGCGCCCGCGCCCTCAGAGTACTTGGACGTGGCTGTGGTTACAAGAGGTAAAAACGATATAAATACTGTTCGTTTTCTCTCATAATCCGCTCGTTTCGTGTCTTAGGCCATCAATGTGTACTTACATTTACGAGTCATTAAATCATGTTTAATTTGGACTTCTCTGTGCATGCTCTTTGAGGTGGTGACCATAAACCTCCATTATATGACTGACAGACAAGAACGGTTTGACCTACAAATATCAAAATTGAAACAACTGCGGAAACAAAGACACCTACATCTTGGATGCCCTTGAGGTAAGCTAAAACATACCAAAAATGAATTTCAAAGTGAACTATCCCTTTAATGCAGTGACTGACCAATAAGAATAAAGGATTCCATAAGGTAAATTATTCTAGCTCAAACATTACGGCTTGAAAAGTAGATTGTCTGGATAAAACTGGCCACCAAATTTATAAATGTAAGTAAGATGTTTGTAGATATTGTGTAGAATAGATATTCAAAGTCTAAATGAGACAAATAGATGGTACATTTCAGATTATGACATCAAACTATCAATACATTGAAATGAAATGGAAACATCCAACAGTGTCCTGCATCACTGAAAGATATAACATGACGATGCGGAATATTCTTGACCTTCAATAATCAGCGAGACCTTGCAGAAGTTTGGTCAAGCAAAATAAAGATATGGAGACTCAGATAATTGCAAGCACAAGCACATGGTCTCATCTTAAAAATCGCAGCTATTTATCATCGACAGACATCCGAGCCATCACTGGGCTCTTTACGAAAAATCCCATTAAGTATTCTCAGAGAATGGTCTCATTTCCATAAAATATTCTTTGTCAAAACCCCAAAATGTGCAAATGAAACAGGCATTGAGATATGATAGCAGAGCCCCGAGAGCTGCCGTAAATGACCTCAATTAGGCACTTAAAGCACAAGAAGGTGCCTCGCATCGCAGGCCCTTTGAATGACAAGCCGTCACGGAAGCCATTTTTCTTTGGGCCTTTCTCACCTTGATGAGCACTTTGAATTTGTAAATCAATGAGGAGAGAGAGCGCCAAGAGATACTAGCCTAGGAGCCCGCCGTGTTCAATGAGTGAATTGTTTGCCTGGGTCTCCATTACCACTCTCTCTGGGAGCCGTGGCCGGGATTAATCTGTCAAAAGGGGGCGATTTAGCATTGATGAATATGACATGTGACCATTGATGATGTTGATTTTATCTCTGGAGATTAGCAAGATTTACTTCAGATGGGTAATAACGTCATTGGCTTGATGCAGTGGATCTGTTTATGAGCTGATTAAATCGTGGAGCTCCTGCTTCATTTCATGCCATTTGGTTTATGGCTTCATTACTGCAATCACAAAAGCTGTGGTCATTTCCACCTCCTGCGTCAACATTAATCACTCTTGAAGATAGCTGCTGTTAGTCGGAGCGGAGCACCTTTGGGTGAAGACGATTATGTGAGCTACGCAAAAGAAGTTTTGCACCTTACAAGGTTAAATGAAAGCTAAACAACTAGAAGGCCTGCTGCTAGACTGTAAACAAAGCTTTCTCATTTGAAAAGATTGCAATGATAATCGCCCTCATTGCAGCTAAAAAGGATTTTGTCTCAATCCCATAATCCCATAAATCAAACCACTCTCGTGAGAGAAAGATATAATTGTCTGTGACTTACGTCTAGAAGTGTAGCATTTGCGTGGCACTCACATATTGACACAGCTGTTGCTCAAAGCATAGGATTGCTATGTCAGACTACAGCGTGTCTGTTTATTTTATCACACGCCTAGTAATTACATTGGTGTCAGTAGTAATTTTGAGCTATTTAATAAAAGACTGAAGTGTAAATCAGTGGTGGCAATCCAGGTGTCCTCTAAAGTCCAGCTTTGAGTGGTAAGTGGGTTTATAGCAGCTCCAGTAAAAGGGTAAATTCAGAGCAGGAAGGCCTTGTGTGTCAGCATACCTTGGCACAGCATGGTCCATAAATCAGCCATGCATCTCTACCAATGCAATTAGTTTTTTAGCACCTCTGGAATGAAACCTGAGGTGTGGCTATGCCCGGTACACATGATAATTATGTTTGAAGTCCCAGAGACCCCGGCACTGTGCGTGAAATAATAATAGTATGGTTTTAAAATGAACTTAATTTTTTTTGCCCTTCTAATAATTTAATATGATCCTCTGACTTAATAAAATCCCAGACATTTAGTTTTAAAGACATTGCTCTGTTTTACATCAAAGCTGTTATTCGGAAAACACTTTGTAGAAAGAAACAATAACAGCAAATATGTGGAAATTCCTTTTAAATTGATTTTTTAAAAAAACGTTTTATAGCTGGGGTGTTTGAGGCCCCAAATTAAACATTTATCATGGACAAATCTCATCAGTTCTTATAAAATTGGGGAAAAAGAACTTGAAAAAAGTATGTTTTTGAGCTGGCAAAAGAGCCTTGGTGTCTTGTAGACCCCTAACAAAACATAAGGGTGAACACTTTCAATTGTATAAAAGTCATGTGTTGATCTATGAAATGTTTCCCCTCTCAAATTAAGCTATGGCCTTAAATTCATCTCCTACAACAAGCCGCTGTTGTCACAGGTTAATAACGCATTCCAGTCCTCCTCTTTTCCATATTGTGGTTGCCTGGCACCTTACACGAGACCACTGTGGAAGGTATTCACTTTATTTATCGCCCTTATAAACATGCTCATTGCAGGGCTGATCAGTGGTGTAAGTCATGCTTTACTACCAGGCTGTGGAGTTCTGTTCCTCTTTATACTTCTTAGCCACAGTGAACAGCAGTGGAAGAAGGCATGCGGGGTAATTTATGCACACATGTGCCTGCTAGCTCCTCTGATGACAGGCCCGGGAGGAGGGGCACATGATGAATGGCTTTCCATCGGGGACCTCCTTACAGCCACCATGATGTGGGTAAAAATGGAAATTGCTCTCTTTCACCGTCATTACATCAGTTTAAAGCTTGTGTGGGCCTCCTGAACATAGTCTAGTTGCTCCGCGTCTATGACATTTCTGGGCGGGTTGAAGTTTTCCATCTTTAATGAACTGCTTTAGGAGTGTAAATACGATCATTAATTAATCTTGTGGCATTAGTTATAACTTTAGTTAATAAAACTCATGTAGGCCTAGTTCTTAAATGTATCTATAGCTTAGGCGTATTATTGTACGTTTCTCCGCGGTTAGCCTATTTGTCATCTCTACCAAAATTAAAACATAAATAAAAACTAAATTAATAAATAAATATTGGATATTCAGCTTGATTGTTGTTAAAAACGATATATAGGCTAAGTTTAGTCGACTCAAATGTGCAGTTTGTTTCGCGAAACAGTTAACAATGTAAAAAAAATGCGCCTAAAATGTCGGGAGACGATTTGTAGGCTACTATTTTATACTTTATAGTTGATATATTGCTATATTAAATTATATATGTAATGTAGGCTGCGTTGGGAATTTATGTAGGCTAGTTAAGACACGCAGTTAGGCCTATAGGCTATTGCCTTATTCGTTACATGCGCATGTTTCAATTTTCCATGAGTAAAAAAAAACAATCAAACATTATAAAATCCCTTTGCAAGAGTAAATATCCATATTTTTTATACGTCTCGCAAACAAAAATATCAGTAGCCTACATATTATTCTGTTCTCATGCGGTATCCTTAATATAATGTAATGGAGCATTCGATAAATATAGGCCTAGACTAGGCTTTCTCTTGTTTTTCTTTTTTATTACACATTTTTAAACTAATTACACTCGTTTTGATTAATTAAAGTTTCATATTTTTCAGTTTAAAAAGTCTATGGACTACTCAAATAAAAGCAATTGTTGAGGAAATAATTTGGTGATCAAACTAGATGGGCCCATAAAGAAAACACAAACTCTGCATTTGTTTTCTAAGCGGGAGCCGCAGTGTTTCATTAAATGACAGATATGATTTACAAGTCTAGTCGAATGACAATGTTTGTGTTTGCTCACTGAATGAAAATATTGCTGACCGTTTTAGGCTAGGCTGGTATTTGACAAATAGCCTAGTTTGTATAGCACGTTATAACTCATTGTGTGTATCTGTAAAAATCTCGAAATAAATGTTTCGTTAATTCACATAAAACAGACTTAAACCTGATATTGTGTAATCTATAACACATAAGATGTTCTACAATTATATTCAATTAAAAATGTATGGCCAATCGTTTTTTTTAGACAGTCTGTTTCATAATCTATTTATAAACAAAGCACTCGGCAATGTCTTTAGCGTTTCTAAAAAACATAACTCATTGTCCACATACGCCATTGACGGCTGTAGTTATAACTTATCCTTCAGCAAACGAGCCTAGCATTACAAAATAAAATCTTGTTGAACAAAACCACAACAAATGCACGTTCAGAATTCAGCATAGCCGTTTATATTCTGAAATGATTATTCGATATTTGGTGAGATGATGGACTGACAACATGATATTAAAAAAAGAAAGAGAACACAGGTCGTGTCATTCACCAAAAACTTGTTCTGAAAACATTTTCTCTTTGTAAAAATATGAAAAAAGATGGTACAACCCCTTGATTAATTTATCGTCGCCAAGTAAGAAGAAATAAAGTGGCAATTTCTACATTTCGTTTTGTATTTAGAAATAAACTATTTCTTTTATTTATAAACTTCGATGCATAAGTAATAAAATGAACCTGAAATTATTTCAAACGTGTACTGGCGTCATTTCTTAAAATCGTTATACCAAACTTTTAATTCTGATTGCTGCCAGTCATTACAAAAATACGAATAATAAAATATCTCAAGACGACGATTACACTCATAATTTTTTTAAAATCTTATTCGAAGTTAAATCGTTTAGAACTGTAAAACTTGAAAAAGGCTGCAACCATTAGCTATTGTATTTAAAACGGCTTAATCAACATAGGCTCCTCAAATGACAGAATTTAGTTTGAGTTGAGTTTTGGTGATGTTTGGTTAATGAATACTGAAGACAGAAATATGGAACAGAATTGTTTCTTATTTTCCAGAATACATACAAAAAATACCAATTCTCTCTCCGTGGTGAACACCTGAAAAATAACTGCAATTTCAAATCGTGTGGACAATTTGGGATTTAAGAAACAAACATGCATGTAAATTATCTTCTTTTCAATGAGACATTAAATAATAACGAACAATACAATCATAGCAATTCCAAATCAACATCCAACTGAAGACCCCTATTTTATTAGTACTCTAACATGTGTTTCACGTTATCTACAGAGTTCATGTAATGCACTTTTGAGTTTCTCAAATATTTTCATTTGTATTATTGTCCGCTTTAAGCTGACATAAATAAATACAGTGAGTCCACGGATCCAGTCCTTCAGTGGCGCGATGATATAAAAGTCTTTATATTTCAATCTTTATAATCTATAAATTTGGACAGTCAGTTTTTTTTTGTTCGCTTGTTTCTCTACTGGTATCCAAGCGCTGCTGCTGTGGTGAGTCTTTGACCGTACAGTGCATAGGGAGAATAATAAGGACCGGTCGCGGCAGGTACTGGAACCGGTGCGCCGGGAGTAGGCAACGGACTCTTTGAATACGGGTGATAGCGGCTGCTTAGTCCTAACGCATGATGCGGGCTCCTAAGTGCCAGTGTCCCGGGGCTCCCAGGGGCTCCTGAGGGTGGCATGTGCATATGGCATGCCATTGCTGCGGCGGCAGCATTAGCTAAAGATGACGAACTGGGATAACCCGATATAAACTTTTCGGTCCCGGTGAACGCGGTGTGCGTCCGCAGGTGGTTAAGAAGTTCTTCGGAGGACGAGAAACGCTTGTCACAAGGTCCGTTAGCTGACACCCAGTTACACACATGCGGAAGAGGGTCGTTGGGCAGCATGAACCCATAGGGATACAAAGGGTGTCCACCAAAAGATGGCGGCGAGGAGTGAACCCCGTGCAAAGGGTGTGTCGGGTACATGAGTTGATATCCGGACTTCAAAGCAGCCGCAGCCGCCGAGTCGTGTGTGCAGGAAGCTCCGGCTGCCCCGGCCAAGTGGCTGGCACAGTGGTAACTCAAGCAGTAAGGGTCTCTACAAAGGCTGGCTGACATTATGGATGGAGGGGATGCCCCGGCTAGGGGGCTTGAGCCAGCTTTACTGCAGCCCAGCGAGCTGGCGAGCTGTGCATTGACCAGACTTCCACCGTGGGGCAGGAAGTGTTGGGGATAGCCGGCGTAGGCCCCTGCTAAACTGCCAGGGTACGTCATGCCAGCCGGGGGTAGAGGGAAAACAGTCTGGCCGGGTTTGTACGGAGAAACGGGGGCTACAAGTCCTGACCCCAGGACGGAGGCTGAGGATGAAGAGGTGACACACGAGGACTCCGACGTCGCTGCTTTGGATCCTGATGTGGTCTCCTGGTGCTGGTTGACCTCCACGTTAATCCCCGCACAGCTCACGCTTATCCTGCTATGGCTGATGCTGGTCGGTGCAGATCCATCCGAGGTGCAGTTTTTATTACAATCAGACTCTTTCTTTTCGTCTCTCTCTCCCTTTCCATCTGACGGCATCGGGGAAGCCGAAGTGCTGGAATTCGGGCTGCCAGTCCTGGGAGTGAATGGCTGGCAGGTGGCGCTAGGCACACGGAAACCAGATTTCTCTCCGTTCGACACCCCAGAAGACGAGTCCTTCTTATCCGATGGCTTGGAATACGGCTTGAAGCTGGATTTGTCTTCCACGCCGATGTCACTCAGTTTTAAAGGGCCAGATTTCGACTCTTTCTCGTTAGATCCGTTTGATGTTACCGAGGAGAGTTTGGAGGAGGGTGGAGGGTCCGGTTTACCGATCTGAGAGCACGTTTGCGCAAGAAGAGCCAGAGGACTTTTCTTGGCATCGAGCTGCGAGGACAGATAAAAAAAATAAAGGACGTAAACACCACAAATATGTAAAAGCACAATCATTACAAGGTATTCGTCTAAATAAACAACAAATAAACTTCCCTAGACGACTCGTCGCTCCTATTCGAGCGTTTTAAGCGAGTCGATAACGAAACGGGCTGGAAGCCCGTGCCAAAAGCGCATTTACAATGTTAGCTGGATTAAAGAGAAATGTGGTCAAATTAAAATACGATGTTGACTATTGGCTTTTATTCATTTTATCCACCAGCTCCCCTACGTCTAATCCAAGATTATCGTAGGCTAATGCTCCGTCATTTCTCCGACAAAATAGAATGCGGACTTGTCAAATACACGAACAGCTTACGAAACAGCGAAAACGCATCTTACCTCAATTGGACTAATCGGGGTGGATGGCAATGGCTGAAGATATTCAGGGTGTAAAATGTGTCCTGTGCGTGCAGTAAGCATTTTCAAAATCTTTATGGGAATTCGGTTAGCTTGCCGTAAAGGGTCCGAAGGAGGGACGGAATGGAGAAAAGGCTTGCTGACGACCGCGGAGTTGTTATTCCGAGAGCTGCTGCTGGTGCTTTCCCAGACTCGATCAGTATCACTATTTCTTGAAGCAGAAGCAGAAGGCGATGTGATCATGACCCAGTTCTCATGTATTTTGTTGGGATTTCATTTATCAGATTAATAAATAAAAAAACACTTTGCCGTAATCTTCATTCAAATAGTAGAAATAAAGATAAATTGTAGTATAATCCGCATGGAGCAAAGCGCGAGGCTATTGCAGATCCGGAACCGCGTGTGACACCAAAGGCATAGCGCGCGCTCTGTCTCTTCCCGTAGGTCCGCGCGCTTGTCCTCCCAAACCAAGAACTGGTAGAAAATTTCACTTCAAAAGCAGCTGAATTAGTCCGAGATTAAAGCCCTTGCCGCCTTCCAATCAAATGGGACCCCGAGGTGATTGGAGGGTCAAGGGGATGTGACGTTCCTCCTCCTGCAAGCGCCTCTATTTTGACAACTTGGGGGAGGAGATTTTGCTCAATATGTAGGTTGTCGTACACGCCGACGTCTCTGTCAAAAATGAGATTTAAACTGCTCGCTATTCATTTTCACTAGCATGCTTTTATAATTTAGCAATTTTTTAAAAGAGAGAATTAATTCTCTCATACATTAACACTTTCGTCTCTTTTGGTGGCATTTATAAGTTTAAGCCCCATGTTTTCTGATACTGATTAACACCATCGTCAAAAGCAGAATTAAAACATTAAAGTTTGGGAGATTTATTTTTATTATTTTTTATTATAGAAACATAGCTCTTTTTAGGCGAAAGACCCACATTTTTAGTAACCATTTTTCCTTTTAATGTACTACTCATTAATTGTATGCATTTATATTTAGTTTTCTTTTTCTAAGATGTTGTGTGCCTTTAGGTTTTTTTTTTTTTTACCGTTAGACTACCTTATGTGAACGGGCTAAACCATAAACACAAGATCAACTTGTAGTGTTTGAATTCCCCAATCAGACAAGCGTTGACAAGAGCAGACCAATGCAGTGATAGAGGGATGTGAATGTCACATGTTTTCAATATAATATAGACCGCCCTTCTATTTCTATCCCCACCCCTCCGTCAACTGTCAATTCTGCTCGACCACAATCAATCAGTTATTTGTCAGTCGCTGTCAATCCTTTTCTTACTTCACGTCAGCTTTTGAAGCTGATTATGTGCCGCGAGTGACAGAGGAAAGGGCAAAAGAAGCATCCCGGAGAACAGTCACTTAATTTGAGGGGCAGTTTCTCTGTTTGATTCAGTTTGGAAAGGTTTTTGTTTAAAACCTGTGGTAAGACTAGAACCCTTTCTTTCCCCGTGTTTCTTGTTTCTTCCATCTTTTTCTTCAGTTGTAGGAATAGAAAACCAACTACTGGTCATTAATCATAGGATTTAGAAATACAGCTGCTGAGAGGAAAAAACAAACAAAACAAAAACGTAAAAATATTCGAATATTTTGAAGTAGTCTAACTTAGCTACTTTCTTGAGAGCGTCATAATTATACTTTTTATAGTCCTAACAAAAAAAGTTCTAAAATAAAAACACGAGGTAAGCAATTAAAGTAAAAATTAATTTTGCTTAAGTTAGTTTATATAGGTTATAACATGTGTGTAAGCTAATTTAATTTTATATTAACAACACAAATTCACGTCTCTCCTGTTGTAATTTTTATGCCATTACCATAATTGATTAAACTTTTTTTGTTGTTGTTATTTTACGAATTATTTTTTTTACAGTGCATATGTTTATAATTTATTTTCCTCTGCAGGTAGCCTACTATTGAATTAAAAAGAAAGAAAAGTCGATGTGTTGTGCTTTTTCTGACTGCATGATAGCTTAAAACCAGTTTTAAATATGCCGAGGCAAAGTTTGAGACAGGTGTACATGATAGCCTATACTTCAAATTGTATTTTCTTTGTCTCACTGCAGTTTCAGGTCTTTCCGGACATACATGTTGTGCACAAATCTAATATTCACTTGTAGGTAATAATTACGATGCCTCAAGCCAAACCAAACCTTAACTCTGAATGCTAAAAGAAAAAAAAAATAGTCCAGACAGTTTTTTTCCCCATTCATGTCAACTCAATTTTATTTACACACAATAAAATTATTCATTTTATTTGACAATACCAAAATACATAAAAGAAAGAGAAATGGTCTGTCAGACCTTTGAGAAAAGAAGTTTAAAAAGCCTTGAACTATTCACCGCTGAGACGGCTAATCAGTATTGAGGCTCCGGGGCAATCGGGCAGCTTTTCAATGCGCTTTGCCTTTCATCTCTCACTGGATGGAGGCGCTCAATTAAAAGCCTATCAGTTTGTAAGTAAATCAACGCCTATCAAAGTTGTCACATCAAACAAAACGATTATTATTGCAACCCGCCTCCACCATTAATCTCTTTCTGCGGTAATCCGCTTGACAGGTCATCTTGGAGAGCAAGAAAACCTGGAGTGGACAGTCATCAGCGTGAAAGAAATGTATATTTTGCTGGAGAATCTCAGACACATGAAACAGATAACCCTTGTCATTGACAAACAATAAACTTTGTTGGTTTGCTAAACTTGGCGATTAAACCCCAGAACGCTTTTATTTAATACACTTAAATAAAATAAGCTTCTCCCCCTCCTTTAAAAAAAATCACATTTACCTATTAAATTAGCCAAGTAGCCTACATCATACTTTTAAAATAAAATATAAATAATTTTATTGTAAAAGTTTATAAACCAATAAGAACGTGTTCATCCTATAGGGTAGGCCTATATCTCGCTCTCTCATACACATACTCTCTCTCTACAGGAATCAATATTTAGGCTTCTGATTGCATTTGCCTTTTTAACGTAGTTTACGTGTTCTAATATTTAGAAGTTGAACTATTTAGCCACAAGAAGTAGGCCTTTCTCAAGTTTGATTCTGAAAAACATAGTCGATTTGAAAAACACTTTTCATTATTGAATCATTAACAATAGGCTATTTGTAGGCTGTTTAAGTTTTTGAAAGTGCAAATAGTGGCACGATTTTGCTGTAGGCTGTTATTTCCTTTTCTAATACAACACAGAGAAATGGCCGGTATCAACATAGGCTAGTCTAACAAGCTGAGAGTCAGAGCAGAATCTTTCTTAAGCTTGGAAAGATGTGTGATTGTTTTCTCACTGCGTGAGAAATTAGGGCAGAGAAGGGTAACCATAAATTTAAGCGTCGAGCAAAATGTTTCTCTTTATTGTCTGCATGACAAATGAGCTTATGAACCTGGCACCAAACACTCGGTAAATGCTAAAATATTTTTGGGGGTCATAATTGATATTATTTAAATGCAAATGTATTAAATATATTTCATATCGTCATGTTTATGCATGACTATGGCTACCTATAGGCTATAGTTATTTATAGAGTTGCCTAAAGCGTCCGAAACCCCCGAGTTTGCTCAAAAAAAAAAAAAAAATTCTGTTGAGACCCGCTCATTTACGATTTATTAAAATAAACAATAACACTAGGGTACATTTCACAGTTTTTTACCCCTCAAGTTACAGATACATTTGAAAGGGTTGCTGAATAAGTGATGGGTAAAACAGTTTAGGCAAAGTAAGCAACATAAAATCAGTTTACAATAAAAACAACAGCCTATTAATTATAATTTAAGTGCTTAGAAAAACGTTCACATCAGTACGTTACGGAAATTCAGCCAACTCAAATAGTAAAAAAGAAGAAAGAAAAAAACTGCGTCATATAGCTTCATTCAAAGCTACGATAAATAACAACAACACAATAACAACAATAATAATAATACAAAAACCCGTTTATTATTTTACATCTGTTAAACATGCATTACAAAGCATTTTCTATCATGAAATTTGTCAAAAGAGACCACAACGAACCACTTTACCTTACATTACACACGCGCTCCGATGTGATACGACAGGTATGAACGTTTACAGACACAATCCCTTTATTTTCTATAAAGATGGTAATATAAAAAAGATTTCCAGTGGCGTCTAATGAAGCATATTTTAGTAGGCAAACTAAGTCGTCGTTGCATTATTCTAGTATTCATGCGCTACCGCCAGCATTAGATCAGAAATCCTACTCGTCTCCACACTGTCTGTCTGCGCGTCCAAAACTTCCGCCTGTGGGAGGATCCGTCATGACGTCATGCTCTCGAGCCCTGTCTGTCATACAACGATAACAATAAAGCTTTAATTTGTTATTTTGCCATAAACTATTAAATGAACACATGAACGTGAAGAAATACAGTAAAATATGATTATCCAACTTATAATACAGAGAAATATATGACTTCTGAATTGTAATAATATGTCGCATACCATCTTAAACGCATTCTTTGGAGATTCTAACTTCCAGTGATTAAAACGGCTGCTTTTTTCAACAGAAGGCTGTCCGCATTGCTAGTAATAATGCTACTCATCATTATTTTTTTATGGCAAAACATCCTTAGGAATAGCGTAAACAGCTAAAACTGATTTGAGAAATTGAACAGTGGCGCGTGCTTCCGTCTGAGATCAGCTGACACGAGCACGCGGAAGAAGTAAAGCTTCATACGGAGCGTAGATTCAAAGTTTACTTTGGAAATATAAAGGAAACTTTCCAGTCTTATGAGCATAAAAACCATTGTGTTAGTCCTCGTTAGAAGCTTCTTTCTTTATGAACTGTCATTTGACTGAAATGGCATACAACGAGTCAATGGTTGTAGTGAATGGAAGTCAGGTAAGTGAAATATTGCAAACACGTTATCCTGTGACCTATATTATGAATTCAACCAATAGATAGCTAACGCCCAGAAGTGTGCGTTTGTTTTTGTCTTTTTTGTTTGTTTGTTATTGTAAGTCATGAAGTGACATGAAGTTATATAAAAAAAATAATAAAATAGTAATAAAAATGCATTTTCTGTATCGCGACACAGTAGTCAAAAATATTAAGACAAATATTTATTATTAACTGCTTAAATAGTCGTTGATTCACATAATAACAGTGGTTTAATTCACACAATAGCTGTATATGAATTATTTGCCTTACAGACATTAACAGTAACAATAACAGACATTTAATAACCCCACCAGCTTTTATGTTTAAGAAGGTCTGTTTCTTGAAAGAACATTAATTCAAAGTACCAACTGTGTTAATAAAACTGACATCTCTTCCTGGTAACACTTGATTTTACAGTGTCTTTGTTACACATTACATGTACTTAAAATAGGAATAACAGTAAAGTATGCTTTTGAAATACATGCAACTAACCCCTAACATTATAGTAAGTAGGCTACATGTTGTTAATTGAGATTACTCAGTACTTATATGTATAATTAACTAAGTAACCTAAAAAAATGTAACACTCTTCCTCTCTCTGATGCATTGATGCAGGTGTCCTGCATTGGGCTTGATTGGGAAGTCATTCCTGATTTTCTTGGGGCAAAATATGGAGAATTGGCAAGAAGATTAGACCTCAGCTTCAACCAACTGAGGTAAGTTACTGCTTTTGTCTCTAGAGTTAAACTGTTAACAGGCTACGATAATAGGAGGTCTATGATGACGGAGGACAGCAATGACATGCATGGCACCTATTATGCACATACTGGATTCCCATATGGATCTGAGGTGGGTGAGACATCATGTTTTGCAATAGGATTATGCCTTATGGTCGACTTTATCCTCTCTGTAAAGATGGAAAATAACCATTATAGGTAGTTTTCACATCTGTTGTGTTTTGGATTTTGGTGTACTTCTGTTTTGAGTACACCTCTGTTAGGCCCTTTAAGATGCTGCTTGACCACAGATGCTGGCAGTGCACATCAATGAATTCATATCATAGATGGCTATTAAATATGTAATAGACTCCCTTTGCTTAGAGAAAAAAAGCTTGAATTGGTTGAGAAAGTTTGTGTGTGAAGGATGTTTCTATCCTATGAAACATTCTAGAACATTGCCAACCGCATACAACATCTCTGATTCAATCTACCTGTCACGTGGACAGTCACACCTTTGCATTAAGTGCAATTTAATACATGCGTCATGTGCATTACATCGTCAGCCATGTCATCGAGACATCAGAGAGAGGTGGGTACAGTAGCGGCGTGCCATGCTGTGGCCAGATAAAAAGCCTGATCAATAAATGTGACATGTTAATGCTGAGCAAATAGAATAAAAGATTCCTTTGACAGGACATGAAGAAGCACCTTGTGGCAGCTGGGGAGGGGGATGCCATTTCACCAGCAGGGCTAGCAAAGCTGATCTGACAACTAAAAGAGAGGAGATGATGGTTATAAGGTGCCTTTGTTTCAGACTTCTTTTCTTGACCTGTCAGGCCTTGAAGGACTCTGAATGGGCCTCTTTTTGTCATGTGAAAATTGTCGTCTTGAGGCAGTTATCTGTGCTGAAAATGTGAATTCTACCATTTAATTGATTCGCTTTGCACTGGAGTCTGTCACATTAATAATTGCCAAATCCTGCGCTGCTTCAATGTGTCGCACATAAATGTACGCTTATCGGCGCATTAATATTCCTAATGAGCATTTGTGACTGGCGACCAGGCATAGGTTGAACGCTGTAGAACCCAGAATTATCTATGTTTATTGTTTAGATATAAAATTGTGTGTATTTTTGTCATCATGCTGAATTTGGTCGAACGTCATGTGCATAAATTCTATAAAATGCTATACAAACAGATATCTGATCTTGACTGAAGGAATCAGCACAACTACTCCATCCATGGACTCTGTCCTTGTTCTTTAATGCAATGCTTCTTATTGCATCAGTTTCATCTGTAATGCTTCCTGACAGTTTCACCATACACATAGCATTGCTACACAGCTTGCACTGTGGTTTATTGCCTTAGTTGAACCATTATGCTATCATCAAATCATTTATAACTTTTTATGTGTAAGATAATTACCAGAATAGTTGGGAACATCGATAGTCTGTTAATGGGAATTTTTTAGAACAATGCCGGGTTCATTGTTTTCCCATTAAAACCCTGCAGGATTTACATTACCGATGCAGTGTCGCACACACCGAAGAGAGAGGTTTTTCTCCACTTATGTTTTGGACTAACCCCAGTCTTGTTTACCCGGAATCACACTTCCAATAAAGATGATATTTGGGGACAAGGCTTGTCAGCAGACAGCCACCCTCTCTGACATCTGTACGTACGTATCAAATGCAGAATGTTAAGGCTGGCTCCGAAATAATTGTTTTTGCCACTTCACAGAGACTTTGAGCAGAACAGAAGATTCTGTTACTGGAGCTGTGTTGGTCATATGCTTTGTTGGGGTTAGGGTTAGATTCAGTGTGAAATCTAATTTATAAAGAAGCATGTGATCAGAATAAAGTGAGGATGTGGCCTACAGTCAGGATTTCACTGCCTCTTCTGCCATGTTCACACAAAGACCCCACAGTAAGAAGTTAATAGACAGACATCCTGCCCTCTAGCATGAGGACTTAAATATGTGAACATGACAAAGTGATGGAAAGGTTCTTTCATGGTCCTCAGGGCTGCCACAAGACAATTTAGGTCATCAAGAAATGAGCGTTTATTCGTGATGGGTTATGATCGTCTGTTTTAGATTCTTATTGCTTTTTAGTGACAGTTTGCAAGGTAAATCCTTTTGTGAGGGATGAAAAATGAAAATGCTGTCATCATTTATTCATTTACATGTTCTTCTTTGGCAATAACAGAGAATTGTATCATTTTTCATTCAATAAAAATCAATGTTCTCCAGTGTTATTTGGTTTCCAGCGTTCTTCAAAATATCTTTTTATGTTCCATAGAAGAATGTCATACAGTTTTAAAACCACATGAGGGTGAATAAATGACAGACTTTTCATGGGTGTGGTATCCATTTAGTTCATCGTTTTAATGCACTGCTGCTACAGCCATACATGCGATGCCATGAATGTTGCATTCTAGTGCTTGTCAACCTTTGATTTTTTTAAGACCTCTTCGTGTCTTGTTCCTTCCATATTTTTCATATTGTTTCCTTCCCAAAACAAGCCTTATTCACTTTTGTAAAGTGATAGTTAACTCAAAAATATACCATTTGAGAGAATCTACCAATTCTCAGACTGCCAAGTTCAGTAAAAATGTATCATAATATATATTGTTGTGCATTAAGGATTGCATAATGATATTTTATGTTCTACCTGTGAAGAGCAATTGATACAATCTAAAGTTTAGTCACCATACATTTATTTGAGCCATTATTTTGAGAATTCGCAGTAAGCAGACAAAGTCATCACAGTGACTTTACGTAAAACCATTGTGTGCACTCACAGGCTATGTTACCTGATGTGAGAGGTGTCAGAGAAAATCTCTGCAAACACGCATGTAAAATCACATTCAGTTTATCAGACTTTTCGCTAGGTGCCTTTTGTGCAGTTTTAACGTTGAGTTGGTGTGAAGGTGAAATGATACCTTTCTCAAGACTGGCCAGGAAGTGGTATTAGATCATGGACAGGAGGAGTAATCCCAGGTTGGGGACTGTTGTCAAAGTGTCCCCTCCAGTGTCCTAGACATGCATGTCTTTGTGAGAAGTGGATGGCGAAAGCAAAGGGAATGTTATTGTCTTGTCTGGTCCTGTCCGGATGAGGGGTAAATATGATGGCCTTCAGTCATGCAGAGGTACAAAGCGTCCGTGAATTCCTCTCTCCGGTGTCACTTTCTGTCTGTGAAGACCGACAGTCTGTCTGTCATCAGATTCAGTTTATTACGCCACCTTACATTTGAGCCAACAGCTAAATCAAGGAGAATATATTTCAAAGGGAAACTGTTATAAGTTGTATAAACCTTGAATGCAACAGCCAAACATCCAACAGAATTTAAAATGATGCTCATAACTACACAGTTGGACTGAAGTTATCGTGCAATCAGAGATTAGCTGCTGTAGATATCATCCAATGCATAGGAGTTTCCACATTAAACAGAAAGCAGTGCTCACCTGCGTATAGATGTCTTTTGAAGGCAAATCAAATATGCTAACTTGCATTTTAAAATGGAGCCACTTTAAATGTAGACAGCCTGTCACATTGAGATGCAAGTAGTCTGATGAAAATGGAACAAAGAAGACAAAGTATGGTGGCTGGGTACACCGAGAAATGAAATATAACCTTGTATGGACTGTCAGTGATGTCGTTTTATATTCATATCTAAAGCACATTATAGTATTACACTCCAGCTCATGCTTCACTCATCTGTCTCTCTTCATTCGTCACTGGCGAGACTTTGTCTTTCAAGCCCCCGCGCACCAACACCAGAAGGCTCCTGTTAATTGACAAATGAGAGCCTGCGACATGAAGTGCTCCCTCAACATCAGAGCAAGGTGGAGTCTCCTTTTTGATGGGGCTATTATTGGCATAAGCCAGTAAAACGCATCACTCTCCGCCGAAATGAGAAGTGACAACGGTAGAAGGGCCTGTCATTGTCTTCCGGGTGTGTTCAATCTGCGGCTGTGCCAGTATGTAGATAAAATGTCAGTTAAGAGTACGAGGGAGAAACTGTCGAAATGAAGTCGTCAAATCACTTAGCCCGCCGAGGCTATGGAAATTGATGCTTTCGTAGAAATGAGAATTTTCCATATCTGATCTATCAGGCTTATTTAGCACTAATATTTGGGAACAGCCCGGACTGTTTGCCTTGCATTAGAAGAGGATGTTGCCTTCCTTTAGCCGTGTCTGGTTTGTTAGACGGGCGCAAGTGGGAGAAATGGAATTTATGCATTTCCATTCGGGGCGTCGCTCTTATAAATCAACTATGAAGCAATAAAATCTCATTTAATTTCTCTGAGCAAATTTGTTCCTCTGTGATTGCTTCAAGAGGGGATGAGCTGACAGGCAAAATTGTGTGAATACAGAGAAACCATTTTGGATGCATTATAGTTGACATGTTTTTTACTTGCTGCTTTTCTAATGGAGAATTTAAATAAGTTTAGTCTGCGCTTGTTGTGCGTCTTTGTTCCACTGTGAAGATATGGCCCAGTTATGTTAAAGCAAGTTATTTTGAGGTCAAAGCAAACATGGCATTTAGGGTGTGTTCACACTTGGCATGTTTGGGTCATTTGGTGTTAAAATGCCAACATGAGTGCTAAGCGGACGCGTGCTAAATATATATATATTTTTTGGTCCAGACCAAACGCTAGCTTAACTACGCAAAACCCACTGTAGCTCAATTATTATTAACTCACTGGCATACCTCTATTTTCATAGTGTTGTTTAATTCCAGCCGTTACAGGCTGGTATTTCCAGCCGTTTCTAATGTTGGTGGCCTTCACTTGAAGATCCACACATCCTTGCCTTTTTTTTGCGTGGCAGTTTTTCCTGCTCTATGTATAAACAGATCTGTACTTGATTGCCCCGGGAAGAATAAAATCCAGTTGATGTGCAATATCCATGCACCGTCACAACAGGCACTGTCATCTGACCGGCCGGCCAACGAAAGGAGAACATCATCAAGTCGTACCAAATTAGTTTTGAAAAGTTCTTGCGGGCAAATCATGCTTTCTGTATTTTGCTAAGATGACAATCTTGTATCTGATAAAAAACATTTTTCTTCCACACGTTACGGCCAAACCGCAGCAATATGGTGTTCATTTAGAGGTCTGTCCTTCTGTCTCGTCTGGCTGGCAGAAGTTGAAGCACAGGTATGAACGCACAGACTGACGCTAGTGTTTGGACTTGAACCACAGGCTTATGAACCGACTAAATAAAAAAGCTTTCAAGATGCTTTCTGGTACATGTTGTTATAATAAGATGTCTCTAAATCTCAGTTCTAATTCAACTTTCCAGGAACATTCTGCGTTTGAGTGGTGGAAAGGTCTCCGCTTTGTCAAACGATCACTAATCACCCTGTGTTTATCTCACAAACCACCTAGATTGTAAATGTCATTTCTGACTGCTGACTTGTGTACTTTGGTTTTGAAATAATGCTTTCAAGACTGCTTCTCTGACATCTTAAATAAATGAATGGCTTCATTGTTGTGGATGTTTATTCCAAAAATAAATCCAGTTAAGTACGAAAGGATTTTACGTGACTTTCCAATTTCGTCTTTACCTATTGGTGATGGCAATAAATATTCTGCGGCCCGATGCCAACAAAAATCGTTCTATTCCACGAGTCCAGTCTCAACCTTAGCACATATCACAGTTCCGGAGCAACAAAAGAGACCTGATGGCAAAAGAATTATCTTTAAATCATTATCAACATTTCCATCAGCCAAATATCTTTTCAAACACGCTGCTGCACGGCCCCTCCAGGCGCATCTCAAACCGTTGGTCTCGAATTGAAGGGAACATCTTTATGTTCTCTTTTTGTTCAAATTAAATATATATTGGGCACGGGCGTCATTCTCTCTATAACTGCATCCCTGTTTTATTGTATACCCGAAGACGGATGGTGCGCCTGTGACATAGTGATTTACAGGCCCTCAGTTTTCTGTGGCAGGGCTTTAGAGAGGATAGCTGACATCCAGCCAGCACTTTGGAGGGGTAGAATAAAAGCTGACGTTTTATTGGCTTTAAGGAAGAGAGAATAGGAAGGCCGGTCACACAGGGGAGAATAATAGTTTCTGTACTTTCTTTTTCTCAGGCCCTGCCAGCTGTCACAGAGCCCCCCAAAAAACGGAGGGGAAATTTATTGGGTATTATTTAGAGACATGTCAGTGGTAATGACTACAGCTATGATTTCAATTATCACCCACTAAATGTAGCTTAATTCACTGTGTTGTTGGAACTTAATGAGTGAGGCTGACATCATTTTTCAAAAACTCGATACTGTGCTATTTTAATATTTTATGTTGACCGTTGGTTTAATTTTCCTCCCTCGCGTTTGGCATCCAGGAAGGGTCGGTCCCTCATGGGCTGTTGTACTGTCAGCGTTATGTAGTTCAAAGTCTTCCCAGGGATATATTTTTCCATTGACAGAAATCCAATTAGTTTTAGTACACAGTCTGGCTGAATAAAAAGGCCCTTAAAATCTACAATATGTTTCCTTAGCGCTTTAGCAGAGCACAAACCCGGTGATGGATTTTTATAGCCTGACCTGATGGGGCCCTGCATGGCAGACATGCCTGACTCCCTTCCTCTGTTTTGACAAGTTTAGAAACAAACGAGTTAGACATCATTCTCTCTTCGCTTTCGAAAGCGCTCCGTCAATATCGCTGCACGTTTAGCCTCTCATTCGTGTTGATTGATTATCGTAAAACTTAATCCAGAAATGGCTTTAACATCATGCTAATGAAGAAGGATGTTTAATTCATCGCTGACATGTTTAGTGAAACGGTATTTTCGTTGTGCTGATGCATGGCCGACCTGTGACGGGAGCTTTGGAGTATGAGCAACGGCTGGCATCTGGGCTGCTGGTACGATGCGGGCTAACCTAGCTACAGGTCTGACGCTAAATCTGTGTTAGTCCGTGGTTCGCTGCCAGTTTATGTCCTTTATCACGCAAAGCCATCTCCCTGATTAATGATGTAAGCAACTCAGAGGCATGGAACTTATTAGTGCTTTGAAGCAAAAAAGAGCCTGCCATACTTTAACTTCCCCCTGGACGTTTCCCAAAAGGAGAGAGGGAGGGGGGGAAGAAGGTTAGCAGTTTGGAAATGGAACAAAGGATTCCCTCTCGGTACTATCCTCTCAATGTGCTTGCTCCATGACACTTTGTCTCCCACAGTGTCTCCTAGCAAGCCTGTTCTGAAAAGCGAAGACAGATACGCTGGCTTTATCTTGCCAAGATTTGAAAAGAAGATTGTAGCGCCTTCTTCTGTTTTGAAGTTTAGGGGCAGTTCCTCAACCAGGCGCTGTGATAAATGTTAACACTGTGTGAATTTGTCCAGCCACCATAAAACACACTATGAACCCTGTCATTAGGAATTTACCCTTCCAAGTGCTCATCGTTATTAGAAAACATTTGCCATAACAGTTTGCGGATAGATGCTGCCCAGAATAATAAGTCAGCCTCAGTGTTATGATTTCTGTTAAACAGTGGTGTGCCACCTGGAGAGTGATGAACTAGAGGGTACTATCCAAATCGCTTGCTTTGCAAACTTGTACTATACCAGGTTTTTTTTTTCTCTTGGCCAGCATACCAAAACCATACAGGGGTTTAAACAGCTGCTGCAGATTTTGAACACAGCTGCAACACATTTCCCCCACACATTTCAGAGTCACTTAGAGCTTTTTCACAGCTAAAGCACGTAACAACTATGTCTGTCCTTTAAAAAAGGCAGCTTTGTGCTGCACAGTAGAATCTATGGAAAATAATATGCATTTTTGATAATTGGTGTATCATTTGGGTCTTTTTTTATTTTACAGTTTCAGTTTTGTGATCTTATTAGTTAGCAGCTCACATTTTTCATATTCACATTTTTAACCTCTGCTGGAATATATTTTTGTTAATTATATTACAATCTCAGCAATTAGATCAGAATGCTGAATGAATTTGACATGGATGATGTTAACAATATATATTTTGCACATTTTTTTGTTATTTTTAATTTTTTTCTTGACAACACTGAAAGTTTGGTATTTATTTATTTATTTATTTATTTTAACAGTACTGAACAAATTAACACTAGTGCTCTTAAATTGACAAATTAATTATAATTTAAAGGATTCTTTTGACTGATGATATTTCCCACTTATCTTAGTATGAATTTAATTTTTACACTGTTAATTAATTGTGTGTACTGACACATAAGTGTTGTTTCTTTGTGGTTATATATCTAAGATCCAGTCAACAAACTATGATGTGATTAAGTTATCATACATTATGACATGCAAAAAATGCAGTCTCATCATAAGATTTAATGTCAATACATGATGCCTGTGGCACTTCTATGGCATAATTGAAATCAGCCAGCATCTGAAACGGCAAATATTTGGCCAACAAATACAAAATGTATGCACTAAATTGTATTAATCATGAACATGAATTTAGAATGACTGAACTTTAATAAACTTTACTGGATTAACAATACAAATATACATCGTTGGATAGTATGCTAGCTTTATACCACATCCTAGTCATGAAAAAAAAAAAGTTACATCAATCACCTATGGGGCAAACAGACATTGTTTACATGCAGGCAGGAGTCTGCTATTATCTGGATATTTGGTGATGTTTAAGGCATTTTCCCCCTCGGCTTTGAGACTGCTTTGGTCTTGAGTAAAGAGTTGTCTTTTTGTTTCTGGTTCTGTTGGTCTTCAGAGTCTGTTTCAGAACTGAGAAAGCGTGAGGCTTCAAAATGCCTAACATAGGAGGAGGCGGGATATCCTCATGAGCCTACTTTCTCAGACAGACAGCCTAGACTGCCCCTACACCGGCAGTATGCGTCTGATCTGAGGAGAGTTTGTGTGTCAATAAGATAAAGGGGTTCAGGTGAAATCCCTTTACCGGACCTTGCTGCAAGAGCCCATGCTGGCACTGAAGGGAAGGAAGGGTTTTCATAGACCTGTGACATGGACCATCTGTTCCTGTCAGCTCTTGGTTTAGAAAGAATTGCATACTCATAGTTTCACAACATAGTGAGCTGCCTACTACCCTACATAGTCATCTGTCTTCTAAGGCAGCATCCTAATCATCAAAAAAAACAAAAAACAAAACAGGAACCAACACGGTGCCAAAAACATAACCCAAATGTGATCTAGATGAGACTAGATGTGTTCTAAAGACAAAAGTTTGAAATTAAATGAAAACAATGTTCTTAGAAATCACCGACTGCTATTTAGATATTTGTCCCAAAATATATTTAATTTGAACAAAAAGACAACATAAAGATGTTCCCTTCAAATCAAGACCAACGGTTTGAGATGCGCCTGGAGGGGCCGTAGAGAGTTTTGTAAAGAATTTTGGCTGATGGAAATGTTGATAATGATTTAAAGATAAAAGTTATGATTAACTCCACCTTATCTTAAATGCCCAAACGTAATAAGAAAGTTAAATAATCATTACAACATAAGATTAGCTACAAATACATTTTAATTTCTATGTGCACAAATACTGTGATGCCTTTGACAAATAATGTAAAATGCAAATATGTAACCCTTGACTGAATTTGAAATTCTGTTACTGAAATAGGGAGCTCAAGAAAAAATGAGCCCTATCTCATGAAAGTTCGTATCTATAGAACGAATGTTATTTCTTGTGTGATTATCGCCAAAAATAGTTTTTGCATTTATATGATACACAGTTTTCACATGCATGATACGCACTTTATGGCATGTAATAGGCACAAACTCCCCACCCCCTTCCCCTCTAAACCTACCCAAGGGGTTTTAAGTGCGTAAGCCATTTTTTGGCGTATAAATGGCACGAGAAACTTTCATGAGACTCTGTTGGAAAAAATGGAGCGAAAATGAATGCAACAGACCACTCCATCTTGAGACACTTTAAAAACAACTGTTTAAAATACACAGGACATTAAATGCGAACTCCCATCAAGCCAGTCACAAACTAAAACTGTGTGCCTACTTATTAGGATTTTTACGTATGCAGGATGTTTTTTTGGTTTTTGACCATAAGCTGTCATTTTCCTCTTAAGAAAAACAAATACGATGTTCTTGATATATTTTAGAGCATACGTTTTTAAGAATTCCACTTATGAATGTTCTTATGAGCAAACTTCTCAAGGAGATTTTCATGAATTTGGGTCATATTTTCTTTTACTTTGAGAGCTACTTTTCTAGAACTTATTCAGTAGATGTAACACCCATCAAAGAGAGGTCTAGGCCTAAGAAAGCTCTACCTCATTGTGTTTGAACTGCACTGCGGAGCTCTCAGCCCTCGATAAGACCATGCTGAGGACATTATGGTTTCAAAGCTTGTCACCCGGTGAGCTGTTTGGGGTATGACATTGTGTTCCAATCCATGTCATGTCAGTGTGTTCAATACATGTTGTTCTATTTTCCTTGAATCATTTGTAGAGTTTAATTCAGTGTGCAATATGAAGAATAATAGAGTGGAGTTGCATCTTGATAGAAATAAGTCACTAGGTCATTTTGGGAAGTTACACATCATGACCTAACATCGTTGTCCAGTGTGCTAGAGATATAAATGCCATGTTCCCTCTATAGAATTGAAGTCACAACCGGTTGGTGGTGTATTGCAAATGTGGATCTTTCGACAGGCCAGGCAGGCAGTTTAAATTAATTATTAGCTTTATAGCAGCCCCTCAGGCCGTGCTGTGGCAGCTGAGCCCTAAAGGGGGCTAATCCGGCCCTGCTTTACAGAAAATCAATGCTGGCCTTTGGTGTTGGCATGCCATCCGGGTAGGGGGACACATGTCAGATAACTCCTGATTTTTTCATGAGGTGTGTTTTGAAGTTGTAAAACCAATGGGAGGTAGCTGGAGGTGCTGAAAATGAAAAGAATATCCGGAAGCTACGAAGCGGCGGCCAGATTTCTTATGACGGCGTAACAAGTATTAATGAAACATGCAAAATTAATCAAATAAAAACAGAATTTAGCTTGAACTACGGGTGATTCGAATTGGCACGGTATCGGATGACGGTATATTGAGTTTTTTTTATATTCCACTTCACTTTGCTCATAAATTCTTATTTTATGTTTAGAATCTTTGTACTTCTGTTGCTAAATCATTTATTAAGAAGGAGAGGATCTTCTCCTCACTTGGAGGTTACTGTTGGATGACTTGTTATTGGTATTTTACAGTTGCTAAAGTAACTGTCTGAAATGATAATGCATTTCATAATGTGCTGCATTGCATTTACCACTTTCTCTGTGGAAGAGAGTGCTTTCACTGTTTCATCAGACTAAACTTCAACTGGCTTAATCTCTGGATCAAACGTACATGGAAAGACTATTACATCAAACATTTAGTCGGGAGTGATTTGCGATTCATGTGAAAGTCAAACAAGAGACCATGAAAGTGTCTTATATGTTAAGAGTTTCTCGCCCCTCCCCCTAAAACATGTTTGTTTCCTTTCTTCTGTGGAATACAAAATGAGTTATTTAGTGCAAATGTCAAAGCTGCTCTTTTCCATACAATGAAAAATTATCTCCTTTTTTTAGTGACTTACATCCTGTTTCTCAATCAGAGCCTATTATATGGCTTTAGAAGACTTGGAATATAGTAGTTGAGTCGTATGTACTTTTTTAATGATGTTTTTTTTCCTACGTCCCCATCCACTTTCACTGATTGCAACAGAGTAGCATGGACATTTCCACAGCAGAAGGAAAGTCTGGGTAACGGTGTGAGGTTGATTAAATGATGCTACCTACTCTTTCAAAAGACCAGAGTATAACAAGAGACAGTTACAACTGTATTCATATGTGTATCACTTTATTCATGAGTCCTCTTATCCAACTGTCCACTTCAGGTAAACAGACCCTCAATTTGAGTTTTAAGCTTTGAGCCCCCACCCTCAAATCTGACTGTTCATTGAGAGGTGTTATTTCTCATTCTGCCCTGCTCTCACCATGCTGAAAGCTTTCTGGCTGTAGCTCCTGTGGAGGTGCTGTTATCCTTTGGACACATGCGGTGGATGTTTCTCCCAGCGGCTCAGCAAGAGGCCTATCGTTATCTCAGGGGAAGCCCTCCAGCTCATCTGAGGGGGAGCATCCTCTCAAATCCCAAACGAGGGTTCACTACATCCCCTCCTCACCCCACCTCTCTTCACACTCACTACCCCCACTGCCCTGGACACCTCCTGCATCTCTAATCCCTACACACACTGTTTGGTTTTCCCCAGTGTGTCTTTGCCCATCAGTAGCAGAAATTAACAGAGGGAAATTTGTATTCATTTTTTCTCCCTTTGTCTTGAGGTGAAAGGTGACATGTTGAAAGTGAGGTTACAAGGCAGGTTGCGCACTATTCCGAATCGCCGTTTTATTTAATTGTCGACAAAGACATGTTTATAACTATATGTAACATCACCTTTCTAGAAACAACTTTGTTTTAGCCTGTGCAGAATGAGGCCTGGCATTGTTTTTCTTACCAGGAAAGATGTCATCTTGAATGGCAATACAGTAAGTCTCTGTACAATCCCAATATACTCCTCCCTGTAGAGTTGTCAAAAATGACCGACTCCGGTACCAGTCGGTACTGAAATTGAAAAAATGTGACGTGTTGAGCGGAATCGTAAACGCCTCTGATTGTCTATTGTACTCATGCGCTCATCAGATTTCTCTTTGATTGGCTACAATGATCAATGCATGGGAGTGTTTGAGAGCACACGGAAGTGTTTGGAAGTGTTTTTAAAAAAAAATCATCTTTTAGTGGACCGCTCTGCTTTCAAACGCTCCCGTCTGTATCTTCTTAAAGAGCATCATTGATATATTTACATGTTTTTGAAGCACTGATCATTGTAGTCAGTCACAGACATTTCCACAATAGGCAATCAGAGGTGTATTCCGCTCAACAGCGCTCGTTTTTTAAAGTTCAGTACCGACTGGTACCGAAGTCGGTACTTTTTGACAACCCTAACCTTCACACATTTGCAAGTCAGCTATGACATTGGCACTGATGCACACCCATACCATGACAGATGTTTGCTTTTGACATGTCGCTGATGACAATCTGGATGGTCTTTGGGACTGAGAATCGTAGTCGGTTTTTCCCCCAAAACAAGCTGAAACGTGAATTCATCTGTCCACAGCACTCATTTCCACTGTCTTTTACTCCATCTCAGATGAACTCAGGCCCCAAAAACTTAACAGCATCTCTGCATTGAAAAGTATAGTTTTCTCCTTGCGTAATAGAGATTCAAGTTGAATTTCTTGATGCGGCAGCAGACTGTGTTAAGTGACAACAGTTTTCCAAGGTACTTCCGAACCCATGTGGCTATGTTAAACACAGTAGCATAGTTTCTCATGTAGTGGGATGCGATCTGATGGCTCGAAGGTCATGGACATTCAACGGAGGCCTCCTGACTGAGATTTCTCTGGATTTGCCGAATCTTTTCACGATATTATGTGTGGTAAATGGTGAAAGATCAATTCAAAAAGCGGTGAGCCATGACTCATTTGTGTTGGCAAAGTCTTCGGTGGATGCTCCTTTTATACACAAACGTGATCACCTCACCTATTACCAATTCACAGACTGTTTCAAAACAGTTTAACTTGCATATTCTATCATCTTTTTATATCTTTTTAATATATAATGTTTTTGGATTGTGTTGCAGCCATCAAAACCAACATTTTTATATTTACAAAATACAATTAATTTGGAAAAACTTTTGTCAGATGAATAAAGGTTAAAGATAATTAACAAATGACAAATTCTTGATTTTATTATATTTTTACAAATGTTCCCAACTTTTCCTGGAATTGGGGTTGTATCTCATAAATATTAAATGTAAATACTTTTTTAAACAAAGGAATGTGTTGAATATCATTGCATATTTTGCTGTAGTATCAGAATTGGAAATTTCATTTATATTATCAGGTACAGTATATCAACTAATACAATTTTGGAATCGTGACAACGACAAGTATAAGCAAAGAAAAATCTGAAACAATGCAATTTCTTATCCTTGGCTGTCTTGAGCCATTTGCCCACATTGATTGTCTTGGATCAATATAGGTTATTCTATGTATTCACATTAAGCAGATCTAAATAATGTTCCTTTGTTTCAACATTAAGACAAATATCATCGCCTGCCCTTGTTCATACACATTACTACGTGCTAGTCCCTTTAGAGTGGAAAGCTGAAACTGATGCATTATCCTAGTGAATCCATCTTTCACCCAACACAATGAATAATGGAGAAATGTGACAAACGGCCAAAAAAGCGATGGGGAAAGGCTCATGAATGGAATTAAGGGGAATGATGCAACAAGGCTCTCCATCAAGAGCACTGCGGCCCATAGATCATTTTATATTTAACTGAAAATAGAAGAGCTTTGGATATTAAACAGGACTTTGAGTTTGTTCAGCTGGGCCTCTTCCTCCACATTCAGCTGTGGGCAAAAAATATGCGCTTGTCCCCTTTGTGCAGAAATATGCCAGAAGAGTGATGTCATAATTATTTTAATATGGTCCAAAGATGTGATGCTTAATGTTTAGTGACTGGAGTCCATTGAGTGAGTGTGAAGGGTGTCTCCAGGCCTCACTCAGTAACAGAAAGGACAACATTGTTCGCCAGGGACGAGGATAGACACAATAACATATTTCATGACTGCATGTGAAGTGCTCCCTCACAAAAGGAGATTTTCACCAGATTACAAGTAAGATGAACTGGGCATCTTTTGTGCAGCAGTGCAGTATTGATGAGTTGCCTGGAGCGACTGCTTTGCACTGGGATAGAGAGCGAAGAGACGGAATGGGCCTCACTATTTATAGAATGCTTTTGGAAGAGGCGTAGCTCATTGGCTTTTGGATTAATATCTTGTTTTCCAAAGAAGATGTGTGAGATTTAGATGTGTAATCAGATTATTTTAATGGCTGTGCTTCATCTGCTCTTCATTTTAATGTTGAAGTAGACAATTTATGCCCTGCTATAGGCACCAAACAAAATTGCATGAATGATGCCAGTTGAAGTTTCAAACTCTCACCAAGTTGCCATTGTTCAGAAAAACAAGTAATCCCGCCCCTAAACTCATGACATTGGTTGAGATGATTCTGGCCCAATCAGGTCGCTGAAACAAACAGATGTGACGATTAAAGGGGTGATGAACTGAGAAATTAAATTTTCCTTGAGCTTTTGACATCCCAGAGGTCATCATATTTTGAGAATATCCTAAGTTTCAGAACTGAAAACATCCTTGTTAGTCCAATAAAAGCTTTTATTGACACCAGGCTCAGCAAACGACTCGTTTTTCCAAGTGGGGAACTATGACGTCAAAGAGGATAAAACACCACCTCCCCAGAAGATGATCAACGCCTTCTTTAACACGGCCGGTTTAGCCCCGCCCATCGATTTGCGCATTACACGCATAGCTAAATAACATAGACGCCCTACCTCGTGATGACGAACCGGATCGAGCTACCGAGAACAAAATATTGTGCAGTGCCTGGTTGTGGAAGAAGACAGTCGCTGCATAAGCTTCCTCTGAATTCCAATAGGACTGCATGGATAAACTTTATTTTTAATGACATTCCAGCTGATGAGGTAAAACATTGTCCATCCGTTCGCTTCATTTCACCGTGGATTGTATTGTAAACAAGACTGGATTTGCAGACCGATTAAGATTAAAGAACGGTGCTGTGCCATCTATATTGGATCTAACACACGGACTCTGGGTCGAACATGTATGGGCGAATCATTCCGGTTGCCATTTTACAACATTGGACATTTTTAAAACAATTTCCCCCACATGCACCGACGAGTGAGTTGAAACTCATTATAATATGCAAAACTGTTCTCCACTCACAGCATTGGGCATTTACTTCCAAGTCTTCAGTACGAGGCTCAAAACTAGGGTAGAAAATAGCCTATTATTTATTCATTTTGATGTTTTTGAATGAAAAAACCAAGCGAACGTCATAAGTTGACCTCAGACAACAATATAATAAAATTTAAAAAGCCAGTTCATGACCCCTTTAAAAGTAAATGTTTAAGTAAAAAAAAAAAACCTTAATAGAAACACAAAACATAAATCATCAATATAGTTTTGTATTACTATAAAATAAGTTTTAATATCTGTGCATTTGTCCTTTGCTCTGGATCTCTGTATTTGGAACACCATTACTGATTAAATGCTGTAAAGAAGAATCGTTCAGTATATTTATATTTGCCAGATTGGCTACAGCCGTAGCATTTATACATCCATTTACAAGCTTTTAACTGTCAAGATCCATTGAATTACGGGTATTTACTTTGCTCACAGTTCAGCAAACCACCAAAATGACTTTTAATGGCGCAAGTGGTAATATTAATGTTTTCTTATGAGCACCATTATTAGCATATCAGTCCGGTGCCTGAAGACTTGGCTATTGACTTTTGATGAGGAGAGCACGTTAAAGGAGATCCAGTAGTTCATAACTCTGCGCCTTACTCGCTGTCATTTTTTTAAATGCTGCAGTAGATGAATCCAGAAGAGATTTTGCATCCCTGTAAATCTGACGCTATCGGCCTGTCACTGAAAGTGTTGACTTATAACACCTGGTGCATTTCTCAAAGGCTAAAGCGGCTTGTGCTGTTGACTGGGAAGTCATTTAAGAGGGAGAGGGAGACTTGTTCGAGATGTGCATTTTAATCCTGGTCTGTTTAATGTTTGCCCCTGACAGTCTGAGCCAGACATCATTTTAATGGCATGTACAGTGATAAAGCCAATAAAACGTCAAGATGATTGATAATATGAGCATTACACCAATATGACTTTCCTGTCCGCCTCTCTGCAGCTAGATGATGGTTTCCAAATTGAATTTGGTGTGTGTGTGCGAAAGAACAGGCTGGGAGTTGTGTATGTATATGTGTGTGCTTATGTGTTTGTGTATGAATATGAAGATGTGTTTTCTTTCGTGAGCTTGTGCGTTTCTAATATGGAGCATTTGTAGTGGCGTTTCCAACTGTGTCCTTCGGCTTGGAACGAACAGCGTCACTTTGACTTGGCGAATGTTTTCTTTGCACTGCCGCTGATCGACTCAAATCTAATGGAAAGCTTTGCGTGTCACCGTATCAAATAAGTGGAGGCTCGGGTCCAAAATCTACACAGACATCATTATAAATTAATGAACGCTCTCAATATTTGTCCAAACTGTTTACAGTGAAGCATTGAGAAGCGCCGGTTGGCCGCGTACCCGAGCGCGGCTCTATGTCACGGCTCTGTGTGATGTCATGAGATCAGTGTGGGAGGGTTGGACGTTATACAAGCACGGTAAATCACTCATCAGTCATACATGGTGTTAAAGTGCACATTCGGCGTGACAAACATCACCACCAGTTACAGCCAGCGTGTGTTTCGTATCAAATAAGGCTTATTTACAGACAAATGTGAATGGGTTCGAGAGCCTGCAGAGAGCTGAAATATTTATTTCTCCCAACTTTCTGCACTTGTCCAAACATTGTGAGGCAGGTCCTGGCTGAGAGGACTAGGGGAGCCATCTTTCATCCTACGTCTGCGGCTATCTTTAACACTGAGCCTTGTCGGATTCTCTCGAGAGCTTGTGTTGAAACTGCACAGATACTCTTGAAGTCTTTCTGAGTGAACTAATCACGATTGGTATACATTTTTGACATTTGTTAATATGTCATTTTCATCTTTTCATTCAAGCCCGGTTCAGTTTTTCAGTTCTGCTTTAAACAGTGTGACATGTCACCATAAATATTAGGTGAATAAATATAGTTTGTGCTGTTTTCTTTTAGTCTGCTTGAAAAGCAGTGATGAAAAGCTCTTGGCACAACATAGAAAGCAAACTGACAGTATAGTTTCATTTTGAATATACAGATTCTTGCCAATGACTGACATAGTTGACAACATTTCTCTATTTGCTGTCTGTCAGTAAATGCTGACCCATGTCCTAGAAAAGGTTTCCAGGTAAAATCAACCTCTAGCAGCCTTGCCTACGGAGTGCCTTTTTTGCGTTTTATGTAAATAGTGATTGATGGTGCGTCTTACCTAGTGTGCAGCTTTTGACAAAAAGTATTGATGGGTGCTCTCAGTAAGTGTTAGTGGAGGTGACAGAGCAATCCATTTTAAGATGAATTACAGCACAAACTCCCTCCATGGCAAAGTCATTCATGAGCGCTTTGCTGTCATTTTCCCAACTCAATGGTGAATCCTACATTTTAAAGTTTGACGAGGACACGGGCATCTGACTCAAATGACAATTTTAGAAAGCCAGACGTCATAAAGTAGCATAGCCTGCTTTTAGCTTCTCAAAAATGTGTGATTTGTACATTTGATCAGATATCATGTTTTCTTGGCTAAACCCTGACTGGATCATGTGGTGGCCACGCACAAACAGGAAACATATTACACACTTATTTCATCATTAGTTTACTGAAATAACATGTTTTAAGCTGTGTTTTGACAAACCAACGATAATTTGCATTTACATTTTACCATATGCATTTAGCAGACGTTTTTATCCAAAGCATCTTACAAAAATGCTATTTGTCAACAATATTTGCAATAGACAATGCCAGGTTTATATGACAACTAGGAAGCAAGAAGAGGAGAAATGCAGAATTTTTTTTTTTTTAAGTACGGTCAAAACATTTAAATTATTTTGAATTTAATCAAAGTGTTTCATCTTGAAATTGGATAATAATAATGGACTACTGGTATCCAAAAACTCAATTTAATATAAAATACTAAACTATTTAATAGCAAACAAATGTTAGTCAGGATATAATTGAACTAAACGGAACTTAATTTAGATTTTTATCATTTTTAACAAAAAGTTAAGTTAAATGTTTGTTGCATTTTAATCTATAGATAATATCAAGATGTTATCAAGTTGAATAATGTAAAAACTACTTTTATTTATGTAATTTTTGTAGATATATATACTCTACAGTTTAAAAGTTTAGGGTCAGTAAGTTTGTTTTTTGAAAGAAGTCACCTAGGCTGCATTTATTTATAAAAAAATATTATTATTTATATTATAAAATTAGTATTGATTAAAAATCAGTTATATTGTAAAATATTACAATTTAACTTTTACAATGTAAAATTTTTATTAAAAAAAAATCTGTCTACTTTCAACTTATAAACACGTGCATGTGTGTGTAATATATAATGATATATATTCATTGTATTAAAAATAGCCCACTACTCTGTCACTGGCTCTTTTTTTTAAGTGATAAAGTAATAGTCATCTACAGCCAATCTAAATATACATTATAACCTGTGTTACCATTAAGGCTCATTTAGCCAGTCCACGCTTCCTGCCTGGTGCCTGCATGGTTTGTTTGAATTGGATGTTGTGAGCGATCCATGCACTGGTCAGTGTTGTGCAAGACTCTGGTCTGGTGATGGATGTACTCACACATTTCCCTAACCATGCGCACCAAGCAAATACATTTCCCTAATTGGAACAATCAAGTTAAACTGCTCCCCTTTCTGGCCTTTTGTTGACAAATGCAAGAGTGGTGCAGGCCTGCCTGTGAGAAAGGCAGAAAGGTAAGCTCGAGGTGTAGCTTAAAAGAAACAAGAAGTTCTCTTACGGATCCAGTGCAGACGTGGGGTTGACAGAGGCAGATTTTAACAGATGCTTCAAGGGGACCTCAGCCCATGAAATCATGCTGTCCTGGAACTAAAGCCCCACCCTCTAACTGCTGTATAAATAGATTCTCATGACAGGGCAATTCATCTCCAGCCATAAAAACATCAACTTTAAAAGACAGCTTGTAGAGACCTGGCGCTTGTTAAGGCCAGATCAGCAGTGCAGATGCCTGGGATGTAAACTCATGAAGAGAAGATGAATTTGTCTGTCATCCCTGACTTTGACAGTTGCTGTAAATGTGATTCAGGCCTGTGTATGTTTGTGTGGGGTTGATGGCAGGGTGGATAGAAAAGGGAATGTCTGTGGACAAAAAAAAAAAAAATCGAAAACAAGAGGAACATTTAAATAAATCCCACTCGTACCCGCTGCTGAAGTCCACCTGGGATGCGTCCAGGCTTCTTATCCGACGATGTGCTTTGAGCCTATTGTTTAAAGGGAACATTTGGCAGTGATTTTAAAGCCCTCTGCTCTCCCCTTCTTTTTCACTCTTGTTATTTTCAAGATGGTGGTCACGTAAGGCGCCCTGGAAAATGAATTGTGGGAGTGTCTGAAGAGCCATTTGCGGCTTGATTGATGGGAGCAGGCGAGCTGTGGTGGCCATTTTCTGTGATCTGCCGCATATGAACCGTGCGTGGCATTCCCCTGGAAACAGTTAAAGTTCTTTAGTGTCGCTGGCTTTTAGCAAAGCGCCACACTTGTCAGCCGATATGTGACAAACTCTCAGAGAAGTAGATTTGATATTATAATGTGACACATTATGAGGTCTGCCTGGAAGCACTAGATTTTCTCTTCTGAAAGAAGTCTTAATAATCGTAGAGTGATAAACGTAAATTCATATTATATTTCATATATATATATATATATATATATATATATTAGGGGAGAGCGGGGCACAACGTAACACTTTTTGACTTTAATTTGTGTAAATCTACTTAGGGTTTAGAGGATTTTTACCCTCACATTAATTTATCACATTTCTAGTACAATTGTGGTTTTGTTTTATTAATACAGTGTATACTTTTTTCTTGATTTACCCTGAAAGAATGGAAGTGAAATGTGACAACATGCCCCATAGGTGGGGTACATTGTAACATGTGAGGGGCACATTGTAACATGACCGGAAAACACAAACCGGAAAACACAGCTATACAGCATAGTTCAAAATAAAATAGTAATTAATAATTTCTGAACATTGACTTTCAGTCTTTTTTTACATGTTTCTCTTGTTTTCTCAATAGAGTTCATAAAAGTATAGAATATAATAGCATATTTCTAATAGGGGCACATTGTAACGCAGTGTGACAACATGCCCCAACTGCACAACTGGGGTTTAAACCCTGCTAGTGTCTTCTGCTAGTTAGCGAAGCATTAAAGAACTATATCAACTGTTAAACAACAGATTGGAGATTAAAATAATATCAGATTTGTCTAATTTTAAATAAACACAAAAAATAGATATTAAAAAATAACTTAAGTAATGTACTTTTGCTATGATTAAATAAAATGTTCAGTGATATCTTGCAAAGGCATTTTTTTCTCTATTTAGAAATGACAACTAGTAAATACACCAAGTTTCATCATGCTAGCATGTGTGTAAGTATTTAAAACAAATGTGTTACAACTAGCCCCGCATTACGTTGTGCCCTACGCTCCTCTAATACATTTAATAATGGTGTTTAATTTATAAATAAAAATTTATCAAATCTATAAAATAAATATATATAAATGGTAAATTAAAATGTATTTATATTTAGGGCCCGAGCACTAACAGTGCGAGGTCCCTATTGAAACTGTTAGGATTATTTTTTTTTTTTTTTTTTTTTTCTTTTTTCTGCAAAGTAAGTGCCATTTTCGGGGCCGCAACATGCTCAAAAACTCACCAAATTTGGCACGCATGTCAGGACTGGTGAAAAATTTCGTATTTTGTGGGTTTCGCGGATGGGCGGGGCAAAATGGCACGATAGCGCCACCTAGAAAATTGAAAAAAATTAGCCCCTCGTCCACGTTCAACCTACATGCACGAAATTTGGTGGGGACGTGTATCATATCAAGACGCACAAAAAAGCCTCAAGAACCCATACCCTAAACTCGACAGGATGTCCGCCATTTTGAATTTGGCGGCCATTTTTGGACGATTTACAGACTCCGTACTTTAACGAACTCCTCCTAGGGATTTAGTCGGATGGACTTAAAATTTCTGCTGTGCCTTCTAAAGGCATTGACGATGTAAAGTTGTGCTATCTGCGCGTTTTCGTCGATGGGCGTGTCCGTGGCGTCGAAGATTCGCCATGAAACAGGAAGTTGTAATAACTTGGCTGTAAATGCCCAGACCTGCACGAAATTTTACACATTTGACAAGAGTCCCGCCCTGAACAAATCTACATGCCGACATTCACCCTAAGTCATAGCGCCACCTGCTGGCAACAGGAAGTGACCTTTAACGTAGCAGCCCCCGCCATATGTTTGACCGACATGTACGAAATTTCTGTGGTACATCTAGCATGACCAGACGTACAAAAAAGCCTCAAGAACCCATACCCTAAACTCGACAGGAAGTCCGCCATTTTGAATTTGGCGACCGATTTGGGACGATTTACACACTCCGTACTTTAACGAACTCCTCCTAGGGAATTAGTCGGATCAAATTCACATTTCTGCTGTACCTTCTAAAGGCATTGACGATGTAAAGTTGTGCTATCTGCGTGTTTTCGTCGATGGGCGTGTCCGTGGCGTCGATGATTCGCCATGAAACAGGAAGTTGTAGTAACTTGGCTGTAAATGCCCAGATCTGCACGAAATTTTACACATTTGACAAGAGTCCCGCCCTGAACAAATCTACATGCTGTCATTCACCCACAGTAATAGCGCCACCTGCTGGCAACAGGAAGTGACCTTTAACGAAGCAGCCCCCTGTCGCATGTTTGACCGACATGTACGAAATTTCTGTGGCACATCTACCATGTCCAGACGCACTGAAAAGTCTCTTGGAGCGATGCCCTAAACTCAACAGGAAGTCGGCCATTTCGAATTTTACCGCCATTTTTGGATGATTTACTCATTACGTACTTTAACGAACTCCTCCTAGGGCTTTCGTCGGATTGACTTCACATTTCTGCTGTGCCTTCCAAAGGCATTGACGATGTAAAGTTGTGCTATCTGCGCGTTTTCGTCAATAGGTGTGTGTGTGGCGTCGATGATTCGCCATGAAACAGGAAGTTGTAGTAACTTGGCTGTAAATGCCTAGATCTGCACAAAATTTTACACATTTGACAAGAGTCCCGCCCTGAAAAAATCTACATTCAGAAATTCACCCACAGTCATAGCGCCACCTGCTGGCAACAGGAAGTGGCCTTTAACGAAGCAGCCCCCGTCGCATGTTTGACCGACCTGTATGAAATTTCAGTGGTACATCTACCATGTCCAGCCGCACAGAAAAGTCTCTTGGAGCGATGCCCTAAACTCAACAGGAAGTCGGCCATTTCTAATTTCACCGCCATTTTTGGATGATTTACTCATTACGTACTTTAACTAACTCCTCCTAGGGAGTTAGTCGGATCGACTTCAAATTTCTGCTGTGCCTTCTAAAGGCATTGACGATGAAAAGTTGTGCTATCTGCGTGTTTTCCTCAATGGGCGTGTCCGTGGCATCGATGATTCGCCATGAAACAGGAAGTTGTAGTAACTTGGCTGTAAATGCCCAGATCTGCACCAAATTGTACACATTTGACAAGAGTCCCGCCCTGAACAAATCTACATGCCGACATTCACCCAGTCATAGCGCCACCTGCTGGCAACAGGAAGTGACCTTTAATGAAGCAGCGTAGCAAATTTACAGCCGCACCGGCTGAGCTGCAAAATATGCGACGCGGCCGCCTCACACCCCGACGCGCTACAGGTGCGAGGGCCCGCCCATCGCTGCTTGCAGCTTTAATGTTATTTATTATTATTATTATACAGTATATTTATAAATTACCTTTACCCAAGCTCAAGGTCACTGATTAGTAATAAAATAATTTTTTTTTATATCCCTCTTAATTTAACAAGCATTAAGGTTACACAGTCCTGTTATTTAATTCTGTTATTTAATTCAGTTAGTTAATTATTTTATTTCTCACACCGAAGAAAGGTGCGGAAAATATGTGGATGCATTTACAAGCTTATATGCGGTTCTTCATAGATCATGGACAGATTGCATGTGTTTTTATGTTCTCTTGTTTTCATCTGGACATTTTCCACCACTCTCACTTTTAACTACCTTCATAAAACTGAATCACCACAATGAGCAATCCAGGTAGTCTGCCAGAGTAGTCCTCCTAGAATAATTTTAAGGCACTGTTAAATAGTTAATTGGAAGCGATAAAATTTAATATAAACTTATCAATACTGCTTATTTAGCACAAGTGAAATTCCTTACAAAAAGGTGACAAACGTGGGTTGAGAGTTTTCCTTTGATCTGAATTTGCATGCAAATAGCTTTTGCCTTGATATGTCAGCCCTTGTCCCGAAGCAAGACGAGGCCTTAAGCCAAAGAGAGAGAGAGAGAGTTTTGGGGGAAGGGACGAGTTGGAAGGGAGGGTTGAGAGATAGTGGGAGATGTTAATTAGCATGTGGAGGAAAAATGCTTCAGACAAGTGGTAAGTGGCTCCTGATAATTTGGTGACTAAACATTTCCCTCCTCCCTTTTGTCTGTCAGATCCGTAGCTCGGGAGTTAAAACTCTTTTCACCTGAGAGGAAATCAAAGATAATCCAGAGTTTGATGTTGGAAAAAACTTTTCAGTTTCTGGAAAAAGGGGTCACCAAATGTATAGGGCAAAGGGTTTAAGCTGTAAACCCCACACAAAGGCCGCTGACAGCCTGCGTTTCCCTGCGCTTCAGGGGAAAGTCTTTGGGAAGGTCTAAGCACCTTCTCTGTGCATGACTAAACCTATTGAGGGATGGAGAGATAAAGGAAACCAACGGCTTAAAATCAAACTTTAATTTTCTATAAAACTAAAATCCACAGGATCAATAGACGAGAAAATGCAAGCAGGCAAAAGTTCACCATACAGGTGCAAAAGGAGAAGGAACTAAATTTGATTGATTTTTTTTTCTTTCTTCGTGGCTGCTATCTTACAAAAGCTACTGTTACCATGGCAATGATGAAAAGAGAGATTATTCAATGTTTACTTACCAGAAATGACATCCTATTCTACTAAACAGGCTGCAACAGTCTTCGATTTATTTTTATGTTTTTTTTTTTTCTGAAGTTGGAACAGTACATTTTAGACAGATTGCCAACCCTGTGATGTAGCCAAACACAATGATTGCATTACATTACATTACAGTTGAACTGTTTTATGTTTGTCTTTAGTCTTTAAAGGGATAAAGTGAAATTCTGAAAATGAAAATCATTTACTCACCCTAAAGTTGTTCCGAACCCGTATGATGACCTGCTGACAAATATTATGGAAGTCAATGTAGCCCATCAACTGTTTGGACATTCTTCAAAATATCTTCTTTTGTGTTCAGCAGAAGAAAGAAATTCTTACTGGTTTGGAACAAACTTTTCCTTTAATACCTATGATTGGAAGCAATATGTACAATACACCAACATTTTGGGTTTATTTAGTCCATATTGTTGCACATAAAAATTGAATTCTACTTATTTAATTATTTCTCTCTATTCTCTTGTGTTATGCATGCAGACATCCCACCACTCATATTACACCATATATTGATAGCGGCTCCTTGACACCTGCGAGCAAGCGAGGAAGAAGCCCTGTTTCCACCCAGAATTACACATCATCAGCCAAGACGCATTACTGTTTACACCTTCTAACATCCATTTTAAATGCGTCTCCTTTGACCACTTGAATTTAGATTTTTTTCGAGACCCTCCCCTCGCCACTTTCAGCGCAGAAATACTATTGAAAGAAATAAACCCATGTTACATGGCATAATATAATATAATATAATATAATATAATATAATATAATATAATATAATATAATATAATATAATATAATATAATATAATATAATACTTTTATTGCAGGTAGGGGTTGGGGTGTGCATTACTAGAATTGACCACAATTCCTTGTGTGTTTGTGCACACTTGGCATTTCTGATTCTTAAAGGTTAGTAGCTTTTAAAAATCCAAGGAAAGGAGAGGCTATAGGTTCTGCATTGCATTAGCTGCTTATGTAACCGTATTAATGTGTAGGCATGCGTTCATTACATGCGTCTAAACAGACCAGGCGTTTTGACTTGCAGGGTCATTCTCTGAACGAGTCTTCCTTTCCTGACTCTGAATAATGACCTTTTCCAACTTCCTCTCTGATAGATTCATGCAACTTCACTATTGCTTTACTGCACATTTGCTTACCATAAGAATGCAATTTTCAGCCATAAGGTCCCAGGACTTGGCAGGGGACCGGGGGGAAAATGGTCCATTTCTTGCCAAAGCAACAGCCCTGGATGATCTAGAGGTCTGCCCTAGGGGATGGGTTATCCACATCAGGCCAAAGTGCTGTCATGCTGTGGAAAAATGATTAATTTCCCCATGCTCCCTTTTATCCCAGAAGGATGCGGGGTTACACAGCAGCACTTGTTCGGATAAATGCTTCATTGATGCATATGCAGATCTCCATATGCAGATCTCCATTTGATACCCTCTGATCAATAATTGACTGTGCGATTATCATTTAAAGCAGGGCGGTGGGAAGTGTGCCTCGTGCTTGCGCATATGAGCAGACTGTTTGTCCTTTTGGATTAGGTGAGACGTAGTTAGTCGTCAAAGCAATTTTCAATGAATTTATTGCATTTTACCCGACCCCCCCCCCCCCCTAACCAACACACACACTAATTAACACATTAAATTGGCAGTCCGAGTTAAAACCTGTGACTTTGATTGGCTGCACAGTAGACGCTGCACTTTCTGAAGTTAGTAATGGTTAGACAATGGGGAAAAGGAGACGACACGGCAGGGATAAATGGGAGGTGCGCAGGTCTGTAACAACACGTTTAATGGCGTAAACTATTCAAATGTCTGAAAGACGGCCGTTCAGGACCCTCTCCTGTACTGTTACAAAACAGAAGACAGTACCAGTTTGACAGCTCCAAGTGTCTGAGGCCAGGGAAATAATTGATAGCAGGCTGCCTGCATCCAAGGTCCTTTAGCAGTAATTGCAAGCAGAATGTGGCTCTCTGATCTCACCAGTGGTATTTGCCATGCCAAAACAGCCCAGATTTGACAGATTGCCTTCCTGCAGTAATAACTTAGGCATGTTCTCCGCTTTCTCACACAAGGCCGCGCAGCCTTCTTACCACAGATCACAGCTGAATTATTATTTTATGCTGAGTTTTGATTTCCCTCTTTCCCCGCTTTTGACAGGCCCCTCATGAAATAATGGTTTTATTTTATAACTGCAGCAAATGCTCAAGGCATAGTTTTGTCCCCCACTTAGGATTTCAGTAGCAACTAGAAGTACTTAAAATCAAAAATAGTGTTTAAGGGAAGTTAAATGTGTGGGTAGTTGACATGCTCGTGAACTTCTTTTCTTTTCTTTTTTAAAACATGACTCCAGGTTAAAATGCACATATTTGTACACGGAAAAGTGATTAACTGTAACCATTTTTAAGTTTTTAACAATTTTAATAAACTAGTTCATTTGAAATAATTCTGCAGTATGACAAATTAAAGTTCAAATTAAATAATTACATTATATTATAGTTTCTGGAATATATGGGTGAACACATGCACAATATTTCTATAATTATTGAAGCTAATAATTGAATAATTGAGATATAATACATTTTACAACAATGTACATTTTTATATATAATTTCAATTCTTTTTTTTTATTTATAGTGGCAAATTGCTAAAATTACTTGAATCTAAGATGCCTCGTGATCAACATTTAGCGCTATTGCAGTTTCACTTTAAATTTTTGGTGGACAGTGACAGTGCCTGCTGAGTGACAGCGTTTGAAGCTGTGAAGATAGTTGGACTCCGCCCCATATCTTCCTCTGTGTCCGCATCAGAGAGCACTCTGGGATTTATTGTCAGCCAGAGTTTCCTTGATGGGGTCTAATAATACTGAGCCTCTTTTCCCCGCCAAGGTGATAGAATCTCCCCTCGCAGGGCTGAGAGGACCCCTGTGTGCTCCTCCGCAGTAGCCTGTGTTCTCTGGCAGGACTGGAAGCCTGGCAGCTCCACCCTATGGCTGTCCAAACAAGGTTTCACTACAGGCGCCAACATCAAAAAGATCCGCTCAGAGGCTGCTGGAACGCCAAACTGCGGGATGTTAGCTTTATTTATTTACACCCTCCTAAAAAAGCGCACTTGGCGGTAGCTGCTCCTTTTTACCTTCATGGGTATTTTGCTCTCTGTCATTACCTGCAAATTTACGAGTGCGGCCCTGATTAAATGCGCTGGCATGGCCCAACAGACGGCCATTGTGAGCTAAAGAGATGAAAATGTAAGCAAATGAAGGTGTTTTTTGTGATTTGAATAATTAAGGGGCGAGGAACATAAATAGACAAAGAAGGAATGTACAGGCTGAGATGTTACCTGGTCTGTCTGCAGCATTAATCATTACTTTAAGACTAGGGAACATCAACAAAAGAGCACTTAAGATAATTAACATTTTTGTTAGTATTTAAGACTGAAATTAAATCTCCTCAATGCCTCACTGCTCTGGTTCTGGGCAGCTTAACAACGGAGAGTGCGGAATAATTAGAAAGCCTCCACCAGAGCACCCAAAATATAAAAGATCCTTTCACTTAACTACGCAGTTATGGGTAAGGATAGGCAAGTCAATAGAGGAGAAAGTGTATTCAACCACCTACCCGTATACAAGAACCAGACGGATCGTTGCTTCACGTCGCTTCAAATCATCTAAACATAGAAGTTTTAGAAGTGGACGCAATGTGAAAATGTAAATAAACTTTATAGGGGCTGTGGGTCAAGCCCAGTTCGATTTATAGTTTTGGCACTCACCCCATGGCCATCAGTCATTCCCCCCTCCTCCGCTAACTCCAGCCAAGCCCCTGATCACAAGACCTTCAGCTGAACTACAGCTGACCTGCTGGATCTGTGACCAGCTGCGCCTCAGATGCCTTAATGAGAACCATTCAGCCTTCTTAATAATTGTGTGACTATTGAGCAAGTTCTCTCTCCATCTCACTCAATTTCTTCGTCTCTTTTTTCCCCGCGCACATGCAGAGCTGCTCTCGGCGTTCCTGGCTGCGTGAAGCAGGGCCGTGCGGACAACTCATGTTGAGGATGGTGATGTCACCGAAGAGCATCTGTGTTTATTTATGGTCATGCTAATAACCACAAATTCTATACAGGCAAACAATTTTGTCTGAATAAATGACCTTAAGAAATGACCCAGTAGCAGGAATAACAGCTGGATCTGTGTATATTTAAAAATCCAAATGTTCGAAGACTCTGACCGAGAGCAAGGGTCCCAAATTAACAGCAGAATGTGAGTAAAAACTGTCTTTGACAACTAAATAAATCATGTTTTATGCAGCTGTTGCAAATAACAGCAACATTCAACTGGTGAGAAACTCATTTTAAGACAGATTGATAGTATGACCCTCACTGGTGTAATAGCATGATTCAAATCTTAAACATACAAACATTACCTGTTGTGACTTGTGCTGCTTCTTCTAACATGCCCTCGCAACACTAATACTAAAATAATCAGTATACTTTAATAGTTTCATATTTTCTGTACAGTATGTAGCCTGCCTACCTTCCTTTCGGCAAATCATGCCTAGAATGTTTTGCCACCTTATTAATATTAATGAGACATGGCGATAATGTTAATATTGGATACACCCACTTTTCTTCTGTTCCTATTGTAGCCTCTGAACTCAGTAAGTTTATTTTTTTAACTTGGAGGAAACTGAAGAATCAGCAAAAAATTATAAATAAATAATAATAAAAAAATAAATAATATAAATAACCCAGCTTTAATTATAAATGCAATGATAAATAATAATAAAGAAAAATAATATAAATAAGTGAAAATAATGAATGAACTTTTGAAACTAAATACAAAATAAAGTTTCATGGTTAGAGAAAAAAAAAGTATTTATTGACCACAATGTACTGCCATTGGCCAGTGTTTTTTAATTATGGACCCTCCAAAAAACTACTCTTAAGAAATAAATATTTCCCTCTGAAGCTCCGCCCTCCTACGTACTTCCACTCAATTTCCTTTTTTCTATCAGTACTATGTCTGGGATTGTGGTGTATTCTTTGGTTTTCTCCGCTCAATTTTTTACCGGTACAATTAGCGAACTGAGGGAGTGTGTGAGAACGATGACGTTGATGTCGTGCGCTATTTTTTTATTGTTTTTACCAAACGTCAGCGATTGGTTATGGCAGATCCAGAGTGACTCTGGATAGATCCAATAGTTTTAAACTTCAACAGAGTACCTGCCTTCAAGAAAGTTAACGCCCGTCAATGGAGCGAGGCCAGACTCTCTGTACAACTGAAATGCACGAGAGTCTGGTGGGACCAGGCTACCTGGCTGCAGCTGTTTAACGCAAGTGCTTAAATACCGAATTTAATATGAGCTTGTTTTTCAATCAACCTTTGTAAAACGTTAACTGTGTTGCATAATATGTTTGCACATGTTATTTTTTTTGTTGATAGGCCGACATATGCCTCATTCTGCATTTCTAATGCTTCACTTATGAAAGTGATTAATGTGTAGAATTATACAGGAAGCTGTGTGAATGTATATTCCTGAAGGGTGAAAATGTGCTTAATGTTGCATAAACATAATGGAGTTGGCAACCTTTCAACACTTCCTTCTGGAGTGTATCATTGAGCTGTATAAAATAATGTGAAGTGCCGCAAAGGCTAAATCAAACCTTTAATAAGGGGTATGGGGCTGTTTAAGCAAAGTGACATTTTACTTCATTTTACTCGTACCAGTTGCAATAACATTGCTTCGATAAGTTGTTTGCTTGCCTGACATCTTGATAAATGACCAACTGGCAGGGATGGAAGCCTCACTCTTAGGTACAGATAGTAGGATTGTGGCTAAATTGGCTAAATCTTATTGGCTTGGATTTGCTTTTTTCCTTATCGAGCTTGATAACGAAGATATCGGATGGATAGATGTGCTTGGGTCATTCACAGTGGTTCACATGCACCATGTTTAATAAGGAGAGAAGCGAATGGGGATGTGGCGGAAACTGCGCTGTCTCTCTGCCGATAAGAGTTCATGCACTTGTCTTGGCATTAGAATAGGAGGGGACACCTGCCCGAACTCCTCTCGATCTCCTGCAGGGCCCTTTGATCTGGTTGACAGTTTGACTGCATTAGTGGGAGTGTCGCCCTTAATCCTTGGGCTTCCCACCCTCCTTTTTTTGGCCTGAGAAGACGCCTGTCCTGGGAGCATTCAGTAGGCTAAATCTCAATCAAATTACCACACCAATTCTGCACTGAGAGATTTAAGAACCGTTTAAGAGGGGTCACCATTCTGATTGACAGTGGTTCACACAGATAGTGTTTTAGGTCAAAAGTAGAGATTTTGAAAGTCTTGTGTGAAATAAGATCATCAAATAGCCTCACTAAGAGGTCAACTTCATTTGAAATCTCTGCAAATGGTTTAATGTCACAAAGAATAGTGTTAGAATGAAAGTATTGACTAGTCTTTGAATAACTGTTATGAGGTATGTTGGTTTAGTGATTTAAGTGCGCTTTCCCATTGATTTTTTTCCATACATAATGACCAGTCTAATAGGTTGTACCTCAGAGAGCGACACACTCTATGCATTTGTGCACATCATTTTCCTGCACATCTCTTTCAAGCATTGTTATTATTATTTATTTTCTTGCACCGAGAGGAATGCTGGTTCTCCAATCACAGCATCACACGGTAGCCACAGGATCATTGCTCACTGGGAGCGTCTCTGTATGTTTACCAAAGTTCAGAGGTTAAGGGTCATGGAGAGAACACACTGGAGCTTGTTTATGAAGCCTGGCTCTCATAGAAGGCAGATGACTTGCATGCACTAACATGTTTATCTCTGCTCTCGTCTTGCCATTGTTTTCCTAAGCGCTAAAGTGTTATCAAGGCCTGAAATAGCTACGCAAAAAGAAAAGAGCCTTTGTTTGGAGTCTGAAGTGTCTGGGTTATGTTCTCAACTCTGGAAATAGCGCAAATAACAGGGTTAGTGAGATTCATCCCATCAACTATCATATAATTGTTTACTTTACATTGGATATGTTATTTATGGCTTCCATGTATGCCTCGTGTTATGGTTTACAGAATAGTTCTCAACGAGACAAAAGGAGCCTGGGTTAAAAAGCCCCTTTTTTCCTACACTAAATAACTCTTAAAAAAAAAAAAAAAAACCTCCACAGTGGTTTTGCTTGTTGTTTGCATTGCATAGTTACAAAGGTTGATGTTTTTACTTATTTCTAGGTCTAATAAGTTCTAGTTATTAATCTAAAATGTTGATTTTAAACGTTTAAGTTTACTTAAACAAACTAAAAATGTAGCATTTTTGGATGGGTTTCAAATACAGCAAACGAGCAAAATGCAACAAATTGTTTTCCATAAAGGGGAGGGACATTTTTCTAAAATGGTATTTGGGTTGTCAACTTTCATGTACTTTTTGATTAAACAACTGTATAGGAGAGTGCATATTTGATTTGGTCCTGTGGCTAACATTTCTTTGAGGTTTTCTCTCATTTTAATCAGTTTGTGCACTAATTTTTTCATGTGCATACAGTGACAAATATGTTTTTATATCTCTAGTGCCCCAAGTCTTTACAGCTCTGTAGCCTTGTGGGTGTGTTAAAGGGATACTCATTTTACCACTCCCCCAGAGTTAAACAGTTGGGTTTTACCAGAAGAATATTTAGAAGAATATCAGTAACCAGACATTTTCTGGTCTCATTGACTTCCATAGTATATTTTTTTCCTACTATGGAAGTCAATGAGACCAGAAACTCTCTGGTTACTGATATTCTTCTAAATATCAGAAAATCGACTGAATGGATTCGAAAACGGTAAAACTCAACTGTTCAACTCTGGGGGAGTGGTAAAATGATTTCCAAAAAAAAAGTGGAGTATCCCTTTAAAAGTGTTGGGGTTAAAGCCCCATACCTGCCTTTTTATTTTCTGGATTTTTAATTGAAACAAGCTTATATTACTATTTAAAAAAAAATAGTATTTATATTGCTTGAATTGTCATTGCAAAAAATATTGGGGTGGTGATGGTGCAGTGGATAAGACACATGCCTTTGGTGTGAGAGAACCAGGTTCGAATCCACTGTGAGACACCAATGTGTCCCTGAGCAAGACTCCAGAGGCATGTGACCTATCGACATATATCGCAATTGTAAGTCGCTTTGGATAAAAGCGTCAGCTAAATGTAAATGTTTTGCTCATAAAACACACAAAAATGCCTTTTTAACATAGGATAAAACTGGTAGAGTTTTTTACGTGTGGCATAACATTTACTTTTCTATATAAACATTTTTTCCCCTCTATATTGTATAGCTTGACGCAACTATGATATGATGGGTTGCAGTTTGCAGTTTATTTTAATTTAGGCTTGCAGCTCATATGGCAGCTGATGCCTTCAGATCTTCGCAAACAAGAAGTGAAATTCAGATGTTATGAATTAGAATGCAGATGTCATCCCGACTGCATCCTCATTAATATCAATCATTTTAACGGCCTCCAACTCATACCGATTGACTAACACAAATGAGCCATCAGACACTCAAATGGCAGAGACAACTCAGGCAGAATTATTAACCAGTTTTCTGTTTGTCATTCCCTATTGATTTTTCTACCTGGTAGTTTATTTCTGGCAGTAAAAATACACCCTCGGAGAGGATTTACAGCTTCTGAAGGCCTTGCCTGCCGGGGCTGCCATTATGAACAGATGAAAGCTTGGAGGGAGCTGCAGTCCCGGTGCAGTGTGGGATATTGTTTAAATAGCGTAAAAAAGGGCCCGCTCATTTACACAGCCAGAACACGGGCTGGGAAAAATGATGCTGTTATCCTGCTTGTAGCAGGTGGCGCTGCCTTTAATATCGGTGTAAAACAAAAGCGATTCTCTGCGAGACCCCAATTTTTTTTTTCTCTCTCTCTTTAATCTTTAAATGAGAGCATCGACTGCCTGGTGGCCGCTAAATCGGATTTTTATACGAAGTTTAACCAGAGCAAGGCTGCAGGAGTTTTCTACCTTATTTTGTGTTTTTGAGGTGAAGCTGAGGACTGATCCAGTGCTGTCGAAGTGGAGCTCTCTCGCTCTATCTCTCTCCCTTTCGTTCGGCCTATCTTTCGAATTACCTGCTGGGTCCGAGCTCTTTTATGCTCTTGTTGTGACAGGTAGATTTATAAGGCTTGAAATTTGTACAAATCAGTTGTCATTCACTGCGAGCTGTCAATGTGTCAAGCTGTCAGGCCTGCTGTGAGGGGCTGCCTGGGGGAGGAGAGGGGGGATACGTGAAGGGGGCAACTGCAGAGAAAAGAAAATGAGTTCAAACAGACCTGAAACGGAGCTCCATTCTTCCCTCTCTGTGCCCCTGCGGAGCCGCCATTGATTTTCCTTGATGTTGAGCAACAGCGTGCCGAAAATGACATGCCTCCTTCACCAATCTAGCTTGCTTGCTTATTGTCTTTTAAATGTCAGGAAATCATTTAGAGGAGAATGCCGGGTCCTTGAGTTCTGCGGGGTCTCATTGGTGAGCCGTGAACGCTTCAGAGCCGCATCCTGTTTGTGTGTTTGAGCGCACGTGTGATAGTGGAGTCATGCTGTCGTGTTGATGGGTCGGACTGTCTCCCTCGTTCAGATGTCCCAGCGTGAGACGTGGGTTCCGAGCCCGGCTATACGGGAGATGGGCGGCTCTAAAGTCTCTGACAGGAAGTCTTTTTCTGTCTAATCGCGAACGGGACAGTCACCTGAAATGCGAAACTTCAGATAATTTCCCTTCGGTTTGTTTTCCACCACGCATTTGACAACAGTCGCTTGGCAGATGTTTTTCACGTCAAACTTCAGTCGTGTTTTCCCCCCCCCGTCAGCTGTAACTTATGAAAGCGTCTCTTTGAGTTCACCTGTGTAACGCGGTGAACCCCGCTGCCCCCAAACATAAACACAGTGTGAAACATTTGTCACGTTCAATATGATTTAATTATCGGTGGCATGTTTTTGCTACAGATTTACAGTAAGAGGCTCAGATTGGGGTCGGTGTTTTGAAAGCCTTAAATCATACAGGACTCTGTTTGACAGCGCCAAGCGTTTCAGTGAATATTAATACTATAGTGTTCCGCCAAGTAAAATTTTTCCTGTCAACGACAGGATCCTTTACCGTGTATGTTTTTCTGTTGATAGAACAAAATCCACCCGGATGACTCCTCAGCTGATTATTGACGTGACAGACACTTTATACTATCTGGCTCCTTTGAAAAAGAGCCCTCCGGAGCACCTTTGCTAATGTTGTCTGAGAAAACCGACACAAGTGTTCACCGAATTTAGTTTGAGAACCGGCTAATTTGAGCGATGAGGCCTTGATTTTCCCCCCGCTTACACGCGCACGCCTAAGTTGGCGAACATCCAGCTTCTCCACACACACACACATCTGGGTTCTGTTGCTTTTGCTTTAATTAGCCCTATGATATTTTTTTTCTTTTTTTTGGGATGTGGTTAACTGATCTATCATCGGTGGAAGCGAGTCAAAAAAAGCTGCCGTTCGGGGACAGATCGGGAAGGTGACACTTGAGCAACAGTCAGTACCAAGAGGTGAAAAATTAATCAAAGATTTCCATATCGCCGTGAGCAGCTGGTCGGCCTGGCCCATGTGCCTTTGAGCGGGAGGTGTCCGCTGAGAGAGGGGCATGACGCAGCCCGAGTTTGTCTTGCAAAAGCGCAGCTGTCCAAAACATGACAGCTACAGCATTAGCGAGGCCATTAAGAGGTGTAGAACATTTCCAGGGAAATGATTTGAAAAATGACAATGCAGGCTCCTGTGCAAAATTAATTACAACAAGCGAGCACAGCAAATAAGTTAAAATCTGCCAGTGCGGAACATAAAGAGATGGGTTGTTTTGTCCCCAACTGCCTCATGTTAGTAGTTTGTGGGGAATTTTCACACATTTATCTGTTAAAGATCATTTTGTTGACTGTGGTACTGCTAGATGTTTCTCTTCTCGTTTTGGTTTAGTAGTTTTTCAGAAGTTGTTATGTAGCGTTACATTTATTTCCAAACTGACATCAATGGTTTTGATCTCATTGATGTATATGCAGTGAGCTTTTTGATCGGAGGAAGTTGACCACTTTTAAAGGGGTCAGTCTTTATTGTCTGAGTGCTTTGGGTTGCAAATACCCCTTGTTTTACGCTGAGCTAGCATTTACTTGTTAATGCTTGTTAATGGTTAAGAACTTCATTTACACATCTTAAGTAAAGTGTGTTGCACTACAAGGATGTTTTAGATGTTAAAAGAACTCAGTTTGTTTATCCACTCGCAATAGTTGTTGCAGATTGATCATATCACAAATGTGGCAGCCCTGTATCTGATTTGGGAAGGGTTCACAAACTTTATTTACTCATTCTTATGTAGTACTGTAAAAAAATATTGTTGGTTTAATTTAAAAAATGAAGTAACCTGGTTGCCTTAAAATTTTAAGTTTATTGACATGGAAAGATTGAATGGAGATTGATTTAATCATCAGAAACTCAAAATATTATGTTATATGAACTACATAAATGATTTAAGTTGATTTGACAAAAGAAAAAAATGTATTTTTCACAGTGAGTATTTGCGCAGGCTGTCAAACTCTAAAAAGTATTAGTCATCGTCCAGTGGTATATTTTATATTTTTGTAGTCCATTTTATATACTACTGTTAATTTTTTTTTTTTCAAGAATGCTAGGATACATTAATCTATTTCAAATAAATGCTTTTCTTTTGAACTTGCTGTACATTAAAGTAAAAAAAAAAGTATCCCGGATTCTACATTAAATGTTTCTTGAGCAGCAAATCAGCAGATTAGAATGATTTCCGAAGGATCACGTGACACTGAAGACTGTAATGATGAAAAGTCAGCATTGCCATCTTATGAATAAATTACATAATAAAAATATATGTTGAAATCGAAAACAATTATTTTAAATTGTAATATTTCATAATATTACTGTTTTCACAGTATCTTAGAACATACAGTTGATTTGTGTGTATATTTTAGAATTTGCATATAAAATGTTGTATGCAGTTGAAGCTTTGAATGCTGTGCTCATTTCAGTGAAAGATTAAAATGCAGAAATGATCCGCGTGCTGCTTTTCTGTTGTCTCGTGTGTTTGTGAGCGTTCCCGAAATAATGACTAGACTAAAATATGTGGTTCACATTCAAAAGGGGGAAACCTCCTGAATGTGAAGTGTTGGGCCATTAAAGTCAGACACCCAGTCTGTGGTAAGTTCTTTAATGGACAGAGAAATACAGTCCGATGACAGACAAGCTCTTTAATGAGGTGATATACGAATGCATCAAAATGTCTGCAGTAGGACCATTTGTTGCTCTGTAATTCCTTTAAGTGAGTAAAAGCCAAAGCAAAAACCAGGCAAGATGGCGTAATCGCATTGTTTGTTTCCATCGCACCCTCTCTGCGAGTTTTGTTTCTTTGGGAACCAGCATCTGCTGTTGATGGGAAATTTATTTGCAAGGCCCCCTTGTAAATCAGCCATGTAAAACAAAACCTGAACACACCAACTAATTAGAATCAAAGGGGTTGAAATCCATAATGGTTTGCCTTCACTCAAAATGGTAACTTTAATTGGTCGTAAATAAACTCTTGCTGTTTTTGTGCGAGTTGTAAACAGCTGAATGCTTCAATTAAGCAGAAATCCAGCGCTGATGTGATAGGAGCAGAGTGAAGGAGAGGCACTGACATATGGAGATGATCTGCGCTCTGCCGTTCGCAGTCAAAGCCGCCTTTTGCGGTGTGCGTGAGAAGGGAAGATCGTTTTTTTTTGTGCCAGTGTAATGTTATAGTGACTCATAAATAAATGGTTACCCCTTCGGTACTAAAAGTTTTCATTAAAGTGGCCTGAGTTTCGTTATTGACACCGTGGGTTGCCTACGCAGCCAGAACGAGCTAAAATTTATCAGAGTGCTTTTCTGCACCTAATAAATCATCTAAACAGGGGAGCCATATGGCAGATAAGACCTTGAGAATGGGGGCTTCAGCCGAGGAAGAGTCAAGTCGCCTGAAATCGGAGCTCCGTTTTCTCTCTCTCCTCTTTCCTCGGAATATCTCTCGCTTATTTTACACGCCATTTTCTTGTTCACCTTATCACCCCTTTGTCACTTGTTTTTCTACTTTTTGGGCGGGGGGAGAGAGGCAGAGCGCTGTGAGCGAGGGAGTGGGTAGAGATAAGGCAGAGAGAGAGAGAGGGAGAGAGTGAGAAAGAGAGGGTCCAGGGAGGTGCTCTGACTGATGGGGAGGGATGATGTATGTAGCGGCTGTGTCCCCGCTCTCCTCTGGCCCTTTGTCATTAATCATGGCCATTAGCTTCTCTCTCAACTGCCTTGTCTGCAGCGGCCTATCAAAAGCCTTGCTTTTCTCTCTCACAGCCCACACTAGCAAAGGCCTCACACTTTTGCCTTTCTGTCAGGGGCTTTCTTTCTCCTCTGTGCCTCAGACACTAATTCGAATGTAGAAATAGATTCAGGCCGATAATAAAGCAGGGTGTCTCCATCCAAAGTGAAAGAGCTGCAAAAAGGTGGGAATCAATCATCGCCGTTAGTCTCACCTGATTTTCATTAGCTTGCTTACTTAGTAGTCCTAGATACATATTTTAAGCATACATTTAGTGTTGTTTGCTAAATGATATGTTTTTTTAAATTCTCAAACTCATGCATTGCTGTGCATGAAATAGTAGATGTGCATGTACATCATGTTATCAGCTTTTATTAATTTATTTTTTTTAAATGTAAGTTAACACTGTTAAATTAAATATTTAGCCAATCTCAAAATTAATATCAATTATTGTGATTCCTAAATTCACTTAATTATTTAAATAAATTGATTTTAAATGTTTAAGTGGTACATGTTTATATATTTTGACACAAAATATTGAAATTTTAATATTGACTGTTTATTGGTAATTGGTCATAATGTGAACATTTACCATTTGAAAATTCTAACATATTCATTTCCTAAAAACTGAAACAAATTTAAAAACAAAATTAAAAGACTAAATAAACTTCTAAATTTAGAAACTAATAAATAAAAAAATATAAAAACTCTACAGACATAGGTAAATAAACCTACAGCAACATTATTAAAACTTTGAAAATAATAAATAAAATCGAATTAAAAATATTAACAAAAATGATAATAGTATATATGTTATAAAAATAACTGCATTGGCCAATGGATTGTATTGCTTAGCCATTCAGAAAATCTTTATGTTCCACCATAGAGTTAAGACAATCTCTCAGAAATTTCATTTTATTTTATAGGATACAGTGAACTACAGCTCAGGGAATGGGCCGTACACAATACCGACTTCAGTAGGGATAGATATGTGCCCCAGATTGTTCCCATTGTCTGAGCTAATGAGAATAAACAACAGGCCAGCGGAGTGACCATCAAATGTAATAGAGATATATAGCACGCTGCTCCCCGAGAGCCTCTCTTTCGGCCTCCCAAACTGAGACTGACAGATATACTAAAGCTCCATCAGCCCCGGTCCCACTGCCACCTACTTTACCACACCTGACCAGCTCTTTCACCATAATATTCCTTCGCAGGGAAATTATAACTGGCCGTGAGTCACCATCATTATCAAGACATGGGGCTTTTCAAACGCGAGCTGAGCCGTATTGATTTGTGCACGGCTGAAGAAATGCCTCTCAATTTGGGGTGGGTGGGGGGTGTTTTATTTACCTCACACTCACTGTAATAGACAGAAAATGGATACAGAATCAGATATCACACTTCACTTCACAGATCTTGATTATATTTGATTATTGAATGCATGAATGTTTCTGTTTGTGGGTTTAATGTCATATTTTCCTGAAGTTCATTCAATTATATTAGTATATTATATTTAGTTTTTTTTTATATATATATATTTAGCTGCAAAAACTGATTTTAGTAATTGGAAAAGTCTTTGTTCAGCTCAGGTAGCAGTTCATTTACAAAAAAATCTGTGTTGTATTTTATCACCGTCCGCAGAGTGAGGCGTCTGTCCCCGAGGGTTTATAAAGGCCAGATCAGCACTTGTACTCGGCATGCATAAAGTGGCTCTTGTTAGGGTACATGCATGAAGATGACTGATTTTGACAACGCAATCTACATTTTTGTAAAAAACAATCTGCACCAGCCTCACCGATTTGGGCCCGATTAAGCTGTTTGTCTCCGTCAACAGATAACCGTTGCAATCTATCCCCGCTCTGAGTTTTCCAATATCGCATCCCTCTGTCCTGCCCAGGGGACTGGGAATTGATCGGGAATATAGAGAGCAAAATTGCCGCTTCAACTTCATAGAGACCCACAATTACTGAATCATGCAGATGTCAGTAATTCCATAAAACTGATATGGGGTAATGAAAACATCTGACTGCTAGACGGCGCCTGGATTTATGGCTGCATTAGCGGAAAGAGGCTGAGATGACAGTTTTGTAGCATTGCTCCTGTTGTTTCACACTCATAAAGGGCCAGATCAATTAGCGTCTGCAGGCCGACGCAGCCGCTCTGACAATGCTTTTATGGCGGCATGAAAAATGCATGTGTTTCAGAGAAAGATTTTGGAGCCATTAGGCATCCACATATATGATTTCATGCGAGCATACATTTACCATGATATATCGCACGAGCGTCATGTTGCTCCATATCAGCAGTAAAACATGGCCTTTCTCATAGTGCCATAATAAAACTGTTCAGACAGCCCATAATGTTTGTCCTCAACTTTTGAACATTAAAATGACCAAAGATTGATGGCCTTTTAGATCCGCGCATATTGAAAGAGCAAGTCGGTGAAACGAACGCCATTAGCGGGCTAAGGAAGTATTGATACAAGTTAGCCTTATATCTTCTTTATCAAGGAAAAAAAAAAAAAAAGTCATTTCCTGCTAATGGGGTTTGAGCATGACATTATCTGTGAGGAATATGTTATGAGTGGATATTTAGTCTTTGAGATGTGGTTACGGTGAGCCGCACACCCTTATTTGAGTGATTTATGTGAAGAGACGGAGTACTCTTTTAATATTAATCCTCAAGTAGTAAAATGATCTCATTGTGTCTCCTCACCCTTCTATTTTCTCTTGAGCCATTACCGTCTTAGCTATCGTCTCCCTTCTTCCTTAAGCCATACGTCTAATTCTAATTAAACAGGCATTATGTCGGCCGCCCCCCACCTCCTCCGATGCTATCGGGCCTCTTATTACAGTAATAAGTGTGAGTAGAGTCTCACACTGCCTTCTCATACATGGTCACTGGCAGAACGAGTGGGATTTGCATAACCTGTTAAGGAGATGCGTACGGCCCAGCCTGATTGAATTTCACCTCAGCGTGCTGTTAATTAATAATGCTGTGGATGTGACAGGCCTTTATCATGTGCTGCGAATTGGTGATGATGTCTGTGTTAGCGGGGACTCAGGCGGGCGCTGGCATTATGCCGCCAATGGGCCGTGCTCTAATGAAGTAGTCACTGGGAGAGACTCGCTCCATGAACAAATCATTACTGGACAGCCCCGCCGCGATCCTGCCGAAGTGGGGTGAAGGAATGGCTACTGGTGATCTTAGAATTAGTAATGCAGCCATGTGGTATATATACAGTAGGCCTACTACGGTACAAAAGTGTCAACCGATAGAGATTCTGCCATATTATTTTTTCTAACCATAGCATATGGATACTAGCGGGCGTTTCACGTTATATACACGAGAGAGCAATGAAGAAACATCAATTTGAAAGTAAAGAACACAATGTGCCAAACAAGTCAAGATGATAAGTGTTGTTTTTATTTGATGAAAAAGATGATAAAGTTCATTAGGGCTGTTTGTTTGGCTCAAATCAAGTTCATATAAGCAACGTCACAAATCTGTGTTAACACTTACACTAATGTGTGGATATCAGCATCATATGTAACCAATCAGAATTAAGATCTGTTCTATCCTTTTCATAATATTAGCTTTGCTGTTTTAATGTTTTTTTTATATGTAGGTTAAATTATCTATTATTTATATATGTGTGTCTGTGTGTGTAAAACTGCAAAAAAAAAACAAAAACAAAAAAACACTTGTATATAATATACAAGTGTAAGCTTTTCTGAAAACTTTTAATTTTATTTAAAGTGATAGTTCACTTTGAAATTAATTTTGATATGTTTTAGCTTACCTCAAGGGCATCCAAGATGTAGGTGTCTTTGTTTCCACAGTATTTTCAATTTTGATATTTTTAGGTCAAACCGTTCTTGTCTGTCAGTCATATAATGGAGGTTTATGGGGTCCACCTCAAAGAGCATGCATAGAGAAGTCCAAATTAAACATGATCTCATAAGTACACATTGATGGTCTAAGACACGAAACGAGTGGTTTGTATGAGAAAACGAACAGTATTTATATCGTTTTTACCTCCAGAATATACTGCGGAAACAAAGACACCTAGATCTTGGATGCCCTTGAGGTAAGCTAAAACATATCAAAAATTAATTTGAAAGTGAACTATCCCTTTAATCTATCTCATCTCATTAATGGCAATAAAAGATGTGCTGTTTTCAAGCCATTTATTAGTATGGTAGGGTACAACATTGTGTTAAAACACAATTAAGCCTTTGGAAACTCTGACAAGTCTTAATTATCCTTAGCAGTGACGCACATACATTTAGTCTATGCATTTATGGCAAAGTCAAAAGAGAGCACTCACAAAAGCTATATAGAGAAGTAGTAGTTTCATTCCACCAGAATGGCTACAGCTACAATAACATTTCCTAGAGACTAAAAGTTCCTGGAGACACAGCTGGCTTAAAATCACAGCGAACCAGCCAGGGAGTTGGAAAAAAGCACTATGTCATCAAGGAGGAATAATGCCAAATACATACAAAATGAAATGATGATAAAAGGAGGAAAAAACATTTCAATGCAGACTATAAAAGAACACTAAACAAGCATGGCCTTCATATTCGGACACCTTGCAGAACACCATCCTTGACCAAGAATTTAGGACGGTGGAGTTCTGGAAGAATGTTTTATGGAGTGATGTGACCAAAATTAAACCTTTTTGGATCAGGATATGTTTGGTTCAAAAAAGGCAAGGTTATAAGCAGAAGAACACCATCTCCATGATCAAACGTGGTGATGGGTGAGTCTTCTTATGTGGTGTTTTGTTGTTGGAGGGGTATATCTTGACTATATGAAGGACATCATGGATTCTTTGAAGTCATTTTGCCCAAGTTTGTGATGCCGCCTTCTGTGCATGGACTTAAAGGGTTAGTTCACCCAAAAATGAAAATTAAGTCATTAATTACTCACCCCCATGCTGTACCAACCCCGTAAGACCTTCGTTCATCTTCGGAACACAAATAAAGATATTTTTGATTGAATCTGAGGGCTGTATCACTCTTCCATAGACAGCCTGAGGGACTGCCTCTTGACGGCCCAGAAAGTCATTAAAAGAAAAGGTTTAAATATTCCATGTGCCTACAGCGGCTCAACTATAACTTTATCAAGCGTCGAGACTACTTTTTGTGCGAAAAAAAACGTAAATAACGACTTTATTCGACTTTCCATTACTTCCTTATGGGCGCATGCGCGAGAACTGAGACGAGACCGTTCTTCTTCGACTACTTTTTGTTACCGGCTGCTCACCGCTTAGGAGTTTTACCGCCCCCTACCGTATAAGATGACGTACTGATATAGCCGGAGGCGCAAAACGTTCTGTTTACAAGCAGTACGTCATCTTATACGGTAGGGGGCGGTAAAACTCCTAAGCGGTGAGCAGCCGGTAACAAAAAGTAGTCGAAGAAGAACGGTCTCGTCTTGTCTCGTCTCAGTTCTCGCGCATGCGCCCATAAGGAAGTAATGGAAAGTCGAATAAAGTCGTTATTTACGTTTTTTTTTCGCACAAAAAGTAGTCTCGTCGCTTGATAAAGTTATAGTTGAGCCACTGTAGGCACATGGAATATTTAAACCTTTTCTTTTAATGACTTTCTGGGCCGTCAAGAGGCAGTCCCTCAGGCTGTCTATGGAAGAGTGATACAGCCCTCAGATTCAATCAAAAATATCTTTATTTGTGCTCTGAAGATGAACGAAGGTCTTACGGGGTTGGTACAGCATGGGGGTGAGTAATTAATGACTTAATTTTCATTTTTGGGTGAACTAACCCTTTAAGCTTCACTGGATCATTGGACTTTTCTGCAGAACAATCATATCAATGTATACATCCAAATCTATTAAAGCTTGGTTCAATTAGAAGCAGGGACCTCCTGTAGATTGTTTAGTCTCCAGATTTAAATCTTATTAAAAATCTTTGGTGGGATTTGAAAAAAAAAGCAGTGACAACATGAAACCAAAGATTATCAGTGATCTGGAAAGCTTTTGCACATGAGAAATAAGGCCAAGGCCTTTAGAAGCATTAAAAACTAAACAAAAATGTGTTAAAATGTTTAGAGGCAATTCAATTTTTTTCATTAACTTTATGTTCTCCTGATCAATCAAATGTGTATTAAACTTTTTGTAAGAGTCTGATGCCTTAGTTGAAGAGTTTTTCACTTGACTGTTTTCAAAATTTTGTTCACGGCAGCAGAATGTCTTTCAAGTCACATGCAAAGCACAAATAAATGTTCGATTTAGGTTTGAATTTGAATTTTTGCTGCTTTGATCAAGGTTACCTCTGAAGCAAAAAATATGTATGCAAAACATAATCCTCTTCTTTTAATGTCCTAGCTAGCTCCATATGCCTAGGAATGTGTGTATGGGGGGCACTGCCAGCTGCCGTTGCTTAATATTCCAGCTCTCTCTACCGTCCCTGTCCTCTTGGCCTCTCCCAGTTTTACAGCCAAATTAGGGACCTGTAATTGGCAATTATGTTGATTCTTTTATGATATGAACTCAATACTGAACTGGACTGAAAAAGCATATTTTATGCTGGCCACAGATGGTTTGAAACATTTAAAGCTATAATGACACAGCAGTCAGCCAAGTGTTAGAATATAGACAAATCTACACTTGGCACAGAGGTTAAAAAGATGACATGTTTCTTTTAGAGGGTGGATGTTAGTGTCCTCGACCAGCTATTTTAAAGAAAGTTCACCCGGAAGTTAAAATTGTCATCATTTACGGTATTCATTTTCTAAACACCTTGTTTTAACTTGCCCTTTACGGTGATTTTTTTTTTTTTTTTTAATGCAGCATTCAAGCTTCCCTTTTAAAGCTTGAATGCTTCACTCTCAGTCACTGTAATTTCATAGAGAAAAGAGACCAGGGGCGAGTTGCATAAACTGCTAAGACTAGTCTTAATTTTTTCTTACATAAAAACGTACATTGATCTAATTTGATACCGAACAGTAAGCTTGATTACCCCTAACTAACTGCAACAGTTGGTCAAACTAGTTTTAAAGACACTATCTTAACAAAATGGCTATGTTTATGCAACTGGCCCCAGGGCATTCTTCAGATTTTCTCCTTTTGTGTTCCATAGAAGAAATGACATAATAAGGATTTTAAAAGATATGAGTGTTAGTAAATTATGATGGAATGGCAGAATGTTTATTTTTGGGTGAACTATCGCTTTAACAGTATTTCTAAGGGTCCTTCTTTCATCTGGTTCCAGATTTCCTCTGTAGGCCACCATGTTTACCCTAAATGACCTCAGATTTTTAAGCATCAGCTCACATTGTTATACTGACAATTGTTGTGTTACTAATGAGACCCCACAGTTCAGTTGTGAGGAAATGACCTACGTTAAGACCTTACATTTCTGTGGGATTAGATACTTTTAGTGCATATTGGTTTTGTTTTTGGTCCAAACCACCTTGTGGAACCTACTTAGATGTTTGTGAATGGAAACCATCTCACTGCAGCTGGTCCAGGATTAGATACTGCAGTTCGGGTACTCCTGGAGCCAAAGTTAATAATATTAAATAAGTTATTGCTGCTGTTCTAGCAGCGGATTTCATTGTTGCCAAAAGCAATTACCACAGCAAAAACAACCTAACTATGTGTAAATGACCAGAGCTGCTCTGTGGATATCATATTGCAACGGATAAATTATTTAACCCTCCACCAGATGTATGCCGATGAAAAATCACATGTTCCACTGTTAGTGGAATTAGAATTAAATTCCAAAATACATAGAAATCAGAAATCTGAAATCTGTGTTCGGGCTCGATAAATGACATAAATATTTGCGACTCTGCAGTCTTCACGCTGCCACGTTCAAGTCTGAGTCTCATCTTAAATAAATGGAAATGCAATGGGTGTTTCATAAAAGCAGCTTTTTATTTATAAGAAGAAAAACTAAGGCAGGCTCTTTAGGATATAGTGATAACAATGCACATCTCCCAGCGTCAGGGCTTGCTAACTGCTTAGAGAAACTTATGTCCAAATATAAGGCACCATTACAGTGTTTTATAGCTTGTTTGCTGACATTACGTTGCGTCTTCAAAGGTAATGTTGGATTTCTCCGGCTTTAAATTGGTTCTACTAAATCAGCTGCACCCTCCATAGAGGACACCGGAGGCTCCTCTACATCTTTAATGTTGCATACCATTCCGGAGCTGAGGATGCCTGAACGCTCTTAATCTTGACTGAAATGGAGGAAACGTCGTGGCGCAATAGCGCTGTCTTCATTGGAGGGTAACTTATGGAAGTAATATATTCCAGCATGCACCAGATCATCTGTGACGATGTAAACATACTCGAGGGGATGGACGGGCACGCAGATATTTGCTTGCGTTTTCTCGGGGATATAGTTGTTTCCTCTGCAGCTGTTTGCATTTAATACTTGTCATGTTTGTTTTAGGTGAATTACAGAGTGCGATTTGTGTTCTTACAAATTTACCTCGGGCCTCGAAGCAGAGAGGAAAAAACATCGTGGCCGACTTCCAGTTTGTTGCTTCAGCTGATATAATTAAGAAAGCGCTTGGACTCGCTTGGCCATTGTGGATGTTTGGAGAGTACGAGTAAGTTAGTATGCAGGGATCAAGGGAAATGTTGTCTCCTTTAATACTCTGGTATTATATTGAATTCAAATTGCGGTAATGGTCCTCCCCGCGTGCAATTTGTCTAAATGAGCACGAGTCATTATTCCAAAACCCCAAGCTCTCCTTATATTAAGCTTTTTTTTTTTTTTTTCACCGTTATTGGTCGGATATCTCTTTAAACACAACAAATAGGTGGCCCGTGACAGAAATAAGGTGTAAGCATTCAATAGCGCTTTTTTTCGCTCCCCCGAACGCTTTCTCTCAGCAATACAAAGCCATGCATAATGTGCAGTCTGATAAGTGTTGTGGAGCACGCCAGCCCCCCGTCCTATACATCACGGTGGCGAGCTCAGCTGTGCCGTGAGAGAAGTGAACTCTGGGATTGGGCTGGCTGAAGTTGATTAATCGGTCGGTGCGGGTGAGAGACTCCAGGGCCAAGCAGTAGGTCCATCCTCGTGGCATGTGATGTTGATTGGCTTTGTCCTGCGCGGCCGCGCTGGAGGAGCGGACATTAAGATTAAGTGATGCTGTCGTGTCGGCGAGTGCTGCACTGCATCATTCGGAGGGAGAGACAGCTGCGGTGCTTAATCCTTCATCGCCAGGGGAGGCCTGCCAACCCGGAGATATACAGCCAAAGATAACCCTCCATAACTTCTGCTAAAGATCAGGAAACTTTGAATTCACATCCATCTGCTCCACAAGCTCCCCTTTAAAAATGAGCAATCGCTCCTCTGCAAAATGGAAAAGATGGAGAGGGATGGTGGTATTAATCGGGAAACAGTTGGGGACACTGTGTGTGTGTGTGTGCAGTGCATGAATAACCTTTACTGCTAATAGCCTTCATTGCGCTCTCTAAACTGTGGCTGTTTTTCCATGTTTAAATGCCACAAGTGCATCCGAGCGCATTCGATACAGCGATGGTTCGACGTATGGGATGGCACCATTTGAAATCAGCTTTTGTTTTTATGCATGTAATTACACCCATTAAGATGCAGTCCATTTGCTTCCACCTCTGACCCAAAGTGCTTCAAATACATGCAGCGTTTTCCAAAGTCACCATAGATGTCAATATGACTGCGGTGACACTGAGCTTTTCTTTCCGTTATCGGCTCGCGGGTCTTCCCGATTAGTTTTTGCCAGCCGCATAATCGTTAACTCTACGTGTGCCAATCGAGCGGCTTGTCCCGCCAGTGCCCTCCCTGCACATTGTTCCAGTGAAATGGATGGTATTTATTTTACAGTGGCTAGAGGAAGAGAGAGGGTCGTATATGAGAAAATAAATCTAGTGTGGAGCTTGAGCTGAATGATTATTTTCTATGCAGCGATGGGTGGCGTCAGCATGTTTCAGACTGCTGGCCTTTGCATGTTTGCAGCTGGCTTGATGCAGCTGTCAGCCAGTGATTGATGAGTATCATCATTTAAAGTGTAAAAGAAAACGTCTCTGTGAAGGCAGACATGATGAACTGCCGCCTGCTGGCTCTCACAGACACGCTCAACCTTTTTTTTCCCTCCCCTTTCGCTCTCTCGCCAAGCCTCTCCTGTCTCTCTCTCTCTCTTTTTAGCTGTCTCGCTTTCTCATGCTTTTTATCTTATTCTTTGGCATGGATAGTGTTTGGTGTCTTAATACTTTTATATAAAACTAATTGTGGATTTTTTTTTTTATTGTATGTTAAAAGTTTTAAGTATGTTAAGCTTCCTAAAATAAAATTAACCTAGAATGTGAATTAGCTAGTGTAGCCCTCAAACTGTATTCACTTTATAGCCCTTAATCCTGTAATTGTGGACAAATGTGGGCACAGAGGACTCAGGTGTGATCCTAATTTTTATTTATGAGAAATGTTACATCACTGTCTTCGATAAAGTTTTGTCTATCCATTTATGGTGATTTTTATTTATTTTGGGGGTATTTTTGAATTTATTTACTTCAAAAAGTACCATATTTTTTATGTAAATTATGCTTATTTTTATGTTTTTTTTTTAACTACATTAAAATATCATTCCAATAAGATCTTAGAGCTAAAACCTAAAGATGAAGTGACTTTGCTGTCACCTGGTGTCTTATTTTGGCTTATTTTAGAATGCTCTAAATTACAGTTTTTCCCATTCATTTCTATGGGTGCTCATTTTTGACCCAAATTCAAGATTAAGGATTTTTTTTTTTCACCCACTTAACATTGTAGAATTGAGTCAAAAAAATTGTGTGTGAGTGTGTGTTCAGGAGGCAAACTTAGGAAAAGTAGCCAAGTATTGTACCGCTCAGATCAAGGGAAGTATTTTTTTTTAAATAAATCAAATCTATCCATCTATCCATCTATCCATCTATCCATCTATCCATCCATCCTCCGTTATAACAGCTAATTTCATATATTTTTTTACCTCCTGAAGGTGACGATTAATTACATCAGGCCTTATTTTGTACTACCACTATCTATCTCTCCTTTTCACTGTCTTTACCAGAACGAGGAAGATGACATCAGAAACGGGGCATTCTTAGCCCTCTCAGGCCTTTCTCTTTGATAGTTGTCAGATCATATGAAACGTCAAAATTCACGCAGCCTGTGCAAGGGGATATATTTAGTGTCAGCCACTGCATACCTACATAGCACCTCTGACAGTGACATATTACTTGTGCTGTCTCCTGCAATCTGATATCTTTAAATTTGCCACCTTGTTAAGTTTTGATTAATGCGATTCCATTTCGGCAGAGTAATTGGCTGGGCCTGTTGGTAGAAAATACCCGGGCTCTCGGCGGAACAAACGCCGGGACATGCTAATGAGGGAATGAGCCTGTTATATTGATGACACCGAGTGACAGTTATTAATGATTGTTATGATAAACAGACGAGTGCAAATCAGGATGAGTCTGGCAAAAGTGACAGTTTAAAAATAACCAGCATTGGAAAGTACTAACGAAGTAATATACTGTTAGGAAAACAATCATGCAGGTTGTCAAAGGAAGAAGTGTAATTACTAGGCAACACGGGCTGCCAGGGAGGACTAGGACCTGCACTGTAATGAATCAAGAGGAATATGTTGTGACAGTGTTAGCAGATTGATATGCTCTATTAATTGGATCTTTTCTTTTGCTTCAACCATAAAGGATGCAACATCATGAATGGCGCTGCGTTTGATGCCTCTAAACATCCCAAAGGAACCGGAATTACAAGCGAACCGGTTTTGTTTTGTAACAATTGGTCCCTTAGGAACTCCGACTAAAAGCAATATGTTTTTTTTTTGGTATTTTTAACAATTGCCGCTTTATTGTACATTAAGAGCACAATGTCAACAACACAGATGGAGTATGTGGGTTGGATGACGTTGGGAGGGGAAATGTTAGTTTAGCTGTGGCACATTGTTCGCTGTGACTTATTTGTTGTACTGCTATGAAACCTTTTTGTGTTGTCTTGAAAGTTGTTTAACAATCTCATTTGTTAGATCTACCTCAGATCACTTGGCGCTAGGAATCATATAACACACCTAGCAGTAATTATGTGCTCGCTATGGCTGTGTTTGCATGTGATTTTTCTGAGTGTGTTGTTGGGTTAAGCTCTGTTGATGTTTGGTCTGTAAACGTGCAAACTTTGCATGACAGGGGATAGCAGTGGGGTATGACTGTCATGAAGTGGCTTCTTCTGGAATGGATGATCAGATGACTCCGCTGACCTGTGTGTGAACTTTGTCTGAAGTTGATTTAGGAGCCTGAGAGATCAAAGCAATGGCCGGACCTTTGCCAAGAGGATGACGCAGCGTTGGGCTGTCAACAAAAGCAGTCAAAATGAGGACTTTTGGACAGGCACCACCCCTGCTGCTCACAACAGCAGCACATTCTGCCTATTATTCACTTCTGTTAGTGTTTTTTAATATTGCTTTTCAGTCAAAGCTGGTTTAAAGTTATAGTTCACCAAAATATCTTTGTTGTTCACATGCCAACCTACCCAAATCCTGTTATTTTTTTTTTGCTAACATCTATTTTGAGATTTTTTGTAAATCAACTTTGTGTGTTTGTGGTGAGCAAATTACGACACATTTATTTTGGGAGTGTAAAAGTTGCATTTAAAAGTGCTCACGATATGCTTTCCTTTAACTTCCAGAAGTCATTCGTAGTCCTTTATTTGACTTCTGCCTAATCTAGGGCCCATGCACTTTTAAGGTATTATTACTGAAAGGCCTTAATGACACTGAAGAGTAATTTGTAAAGGAACAGCATTAATCTCTTCTCAATTCAGACACTCCTGCTACACTTTTAAGGTTGATTACCTATAAAAATAGATCAGAACGGACTCATAAATCACACGATTATTACAGTGTCACAAATTATAGTGATTAAACTGACTCCTATCTCTGCTTTTAAGTTTAGTGGCCTGGAAACGCACAAATGTACGTTAAATTTGGACGGAGTCTTTGAGCTCACTCTTATTCACAGGTGTGCTATGATTTCAACACCGGAAATCATCCGTGTACATTTAAAACACTATTTCAAATGACTGTAGGAGTTCATCATTCAAACTCATCAACAATATACACAATCACACAATCACAAAGTATCTCTCTGGTCTTATAATGAATATTCAGTGTTTTGTTTTTTGGAATATATTGGTACTGTATGGGTTTGGCTGTTTAATTTAACATGCTCATTTCTCCTATTACCATTATCTAACACTCACTTATAGTTAACTTTAAAAATATGAATAATTGAATAACACTCTTAAATAGTCATTAGAAAATCTCAAAATAAATATACTTTTCATCTTGTAGCATTTAAATTGATTTTAGTTTTTAGTGTTTTATTTTCAATTTGTTGATTGGCTGAAACAAATGAAAATAATTATCGGCTTGGGCAGAATTTTAATTTCGGTGTACATCTACTAGTCTCTAGCATGTTTTCTAAAAATTGATTTTAAAATGCTACAAAATGAATCAAATCGAAGCAAATTTTGTATCTCATGATGAATTGCGTCATTTCATTGAATTATGATTATATACAAACATTTACATGTTTCATATAATATTAAAGACACTAAAGAGATTTACGTAGTCTATTGTTTTTGGTCATCTGAGAGAAAAGTGCTGACAGTATGCAATACAATCTTAGGACTTCAAAACGAATAATTTTGGCCCATTTCTAGCCAGAGAAAGAGATATTTCATCATCCTGTGATTTTTCTCTCATCTGGGTCGAACAGTTTACAACTCACACTTTATTATTTTAGTCCCCCCCCCGTTTCTTCACTGATGACAGGTGCATAATAATTTTTCTCCGGCAGAACAATTGAGCTGACAGCAGTTTAAAAAACTTGGACAGGACAAAAGGACAAACAGTTTTCCAAGTGAGACACCCAGCCAACATTACTGCAGACTTTTTATTAGGAAGTGCGAAGCCCTGGTTTTCATCATCCTTTGGAGCACCGAGGTGATTGCCCCCAAATGCTCCTTGAGCGGCCCTTCTCTTTTGATAAATGTTCTTTGTAAGTGTTCTTTTTTCTTCCCAAATCAGCATCCAAGAGGTTCAAACTGAAACTAAAGCATTTTAGCACAATTATCTCGAGTTGAGGTGGATCGCATGTACTTGCTCATACACGCCACCCTACGAGTAGGTTTTAGTACCGTCCCTGGCCAGATGCACCCATGGCACCTCTGCGAGGTCCTTTGCCTTGTTTTTCTGCTTTGAATTTTGCAATGATTCCAGGCCATCTGAAGCCTATCTGCTGGTGTCATTGTAGCCGCCCCATTCTTCTCCTCCTAGCGGCCCTTATAAAGACAAAGGCTTTCTGCTTGGTGGCTGTCAGACCTGCTCCAGCTCAGGCCCGTTGATGTGTGGAACAGCACTGGCCTGATGTCTAAACTCACTTACAATTAATGTGAAGCCAAGCTAATTCGCGATCCGGGAATGCTGGGGAAAAAAAAGACACTTTGACGCTTCCAACTGGAGCCCGATTTGTTTTTCCTCCCATCATAGGTGTTGTTTATTTATGTCCAGCTCAATCCAAAAATGAATCAAGATAAATGTGGATAAGAAAGGGCATAATGAATTTGACATTTACAGAAATTAATTCAACAAAAAAGACGTCTGAAATAAAAAATGTAATGCATGTCAGAGCGAATCAGCCCACATGTGTATGTGATCTCCAGCTGGTGAAGCTTTTAATAAGCTTACATATCCAATGCCGAACACCTGTTTCTAATTCATGCTTTCATGTTCTGGGAACAGATTACCAGCATCATGAGAATGAAGGAACAGTTTCATCCATATGTAGTGTAAAAGTGGTCATTTTGATCTCTTGGATAAAAGGGGCACAATGCGTACTGTAATGGCAGCCCCCGTTACATCCTCGCCCGGCCTGCGCGAACCCCCTGTTCTGCACTGACTCCTGCTGGGAGATGTGGGGCACATATTGGCCCCGAGTGCACCCAGCTGTTCTTTGTCACTCCTCGCATGCCTCCGCACTCCTATTCCCCAGATCTGTGCTTTGCTAGGGTGTGTCTCCTCTTTCCTGTCGGGTGACGGCTTACTGGGGTTGGTTTGTGCCGCTCCAACTGGAGCATGTTTTACTATGCCGCTTTAGTGCCAGTTGTCAGTACAGCGTTAGAAACTTGGTCAGCTATTTTTCTGATTGAACTGGATCATTTTGGCACCCCATCACACATCTTACACAGTCTTAATTGAGTGTGATGTGATAAAGTGTCAAGCGATAAATCATGTCTCTTCCATGGTAATCTGATTATTTGTCCTAATTAGCCTGACTGTCAACATTGCTGTGTGTCAAAACATTTTTTATAATGCTTTGTTTTTGAATATTTGACTTGTCGTACTGGGTATCTCCGCCCACAGTTAAATCTCATTGGTTTGAGAACGCCAACCAAAAAATAAAATATGTGTTCTTAATGGATCTTACTGACTTTGTGAAGACAAAACATGAACCTATTTGATGCTCAAAATGGCACGATATATTAAAATTATCGGACACACAACAGAAAGAATTGACAATCGAAGGTGACAAGCCTTAAGTTGATTTTTCTGTGTTTTGGTCAATAAGCTTTTTAGATTGATGCCTATGCTTTTTAGGTCGGGTAGAATGTGCGATCTCTGACCCGGTTCGTTTGTTGGCTTGCATGGCTGCAATACGCGGTGTTTCACGGCAACTGGCGAAAGGGGTCGAAATACTGTCGGGAAAATTGGCAGTGGGTGGGATCACACTGACCAAAATAAAAACAAACAAATTCGAACCCAACTTAAAAATAGAATAACTGGCTGTAGCGTTTACAAAAAGTCAGTTTTAGGTTGACGCAAAAAGCAGAGTATAGACTGGGCATGCAACTGTACCTTGGGGTGTGTGTGTAAGTGCATGCACTCCAGTTACTTACAGTACGCGACATGATCAACAAGCTATTGTTACACTCTCATAGCAAACTAGTCTGACATGCTCAGCATAATGCCAAAAGAACATGTTTTGGTTATGTCATTGTCAGGTTTTACATATATTTAATTATAATTAAAATATATTATCTTATCACATTATTTAATAAGTTATTGCATATTGCATTTTACTTCAACATTGTGTAGTCCTATTTTATCACATACTGTACAGTAGTTCTTACAGTCTGAAGGTGCAATCACATTTACTAATGTCCAGAATCTGTTTTAGTCATTCAAAATTAATCTGTCCCATTGAGATTTAGTTTGAAGATGAACGCTTTTCCCACACAGGTTCACAACTTGGTCACATGCTTCATTACATTGACCAGCAGAAATCTGCTTGCTTCGAAAGTGATCACTCCTTTAGTTTTTGTTTCAGTACAACTTAAATTGACTAAGTTTCAGAATTGAAGCCAGGCTGATAAGGTTAGTTGGAGCCTAATCTATTTAGGCTGTTCTGTTTTGGTTGTACAGTATTAGAGGGGTTGTATTTTGAGCGCTCTAAAAATGACGGCTAACCAGCAAAACACCGGCCTGTACACCTGTTTTCAGCTGTGTTTTACATTTTGTACCACTGGTCTTAACCTTTAGCATTTCACAATATACTTAAGTTGTCGTTCTGAAATCCAGCTCAAAGGTCCAGTTTTCTACAGGCAGGACTTCCAGTCCTGTGTTCTGGGCCTGTGATCTTGTGTGATTAAGCCCATCATAGCCTTATGTCAACACACGTAGACCGACAAGGAGCTCTGTTGCTGTCTCAAGACTGACTCTCTGCCTTTTTTCTCTTAAGCACTAACATTTACACGAAGAGACGGTTGAGTAAGTACACACTGAACTTCAAACCCACCATAATTGTGTTTCATGTGGGATGAAACTTGTGAATTGGACGTGGATTGCAAGAGAACAACAGAGCTGATTAGCAGTCGTTAGCTTTGCTTGCTGGAGCGTTTTGACACCTGTCTCCCAGTCTTTCTCTCTACATGCAGGAGCTAATCCCTCTATATTGCTGGTCACATGGCTGAATGACCGAAGGGAAGACAACGGAGAGAGAAAGAGTGCTTTACGCAACCTACATGACAAACGTCTAGGAAAGAGGGTCAACGGATGGATCAGAACTGATGGGCCACTAGAACGCTAATGATCACTGATGTGTCATCTACTGTCAAATGCTAGGTAACTACAGAAGGCGCCACATTACGACATGAAACATTGCATGTCTTGACATTTGTTCTCCTTCCGTCCCATCATTACCTGTAAATCCCACTCAGCAACGGGGTTGACTTCTCGAAGTGCGTGGTCATATGAAACCAAGGAGGTTCGAGCAGGGGGGGGCCTAGCCACATGCTTTCATGTAGGCGGTCTTCCATCTCGGTGTAAGATGCAGTACGTGGCAAACCATCTGGTTGCCTCTTGTTTACAGTACACAGTGTCAGCTCAGGCTTATTAATCATGCTTACACAAATGTCTTAATTACTCCCTATGTAGCTGCTCTGACTCCAACCCAGAAGTTGACCTTTCTCTCCCTGTTTCTTTAAACCATTAATCATGCACAATCAACGCCAGCCGAGCCAAGGAGACGACTGCACTCATTCCCAGGCAAATAGAGGCACCGAACAGCAGCCCAGGCCTGTGCCAGAGTCCGTATCTTTATTAATGACTCCCTTCCTGGGCTGGTCACACGCACATGTGCGCAAAAAAAATAAAAACATTTTTTTTTTTTTTACTGTGAACCTAAATAGGACGGTCACCCTATGTGTTATTGAATCTGAATGTGAGGGGGAAATAAGTGAAATAATGATTAGAATTTGAATATTTTTTTTAATACGTTTTAATTTCATTGTTGAATTTTATTAATTGTTGTATAGGTTAAAAAATGAAATGAAATAAAAGATTTAGTTTTATTAAAATTGCATGGCTTTTGTATTCCATAGGAAAAATGACAATTGTTTCAAACAACATTATTACATAATAAATGTATGGATCAATCAATCAATCAACCTTTATTTTATAAAGCACTTTAAAACCACCAAAGTGCTGTACAGGAAAATAAATAAATGACATAAAATACATACTTTATACCGAGCGTATAAAACAAATAAAAAAACATTAAACATAAGAAAAATAGCATAAAGATAATAAAATAATTAAACAAAATGTATTTGTTTATGTGTATGTATATATGTATATGTGTGTGGGTATATCATTTTTTTAATCAAAATTAAATTTCAAATTTTTTAAAGAGATTTTTTTTCCGATTTAATTCTTATTTTTAATAAATTTCGAATTGTTATTTTACAAATTTATATTTATTAACGATAGGGCTGGGCAACGATTAATCGCATCCAAAATAAACATTTGTGTTTACATAATATATGTGTGCGTAATTATTATATACATGCAAATATTTCTTAAATATTTACATGCATGTGTGTGTATTTATATATACAAAATATTATACACAAATGTAAACAAAATATACATTATACACGCCACACACACATATATTACGTAAACACAAACTTTTATTTTGGATGTGATTAATCGCGATTAATCGTTGCCCAGCACTAAAACGAATACATTTTTGATAAGTGCACACAGACTATCCCGACCAGATCGCTCAAGTAAGCCACATGTCCTTTCTTCATATCCACCCTTTCCAGGCAACGAGCAGCTTGCAGTCAAGTATTCCTGGACTTAACAAATTTGTTTCTCCTCCAGATGTAATATTCAGGCATTTATTGCAGGCAGTGATTCATGTCTGTCACATGGCTTGGGTGTATAGCCGCATAGCTCAGCGTGAAGCTCTGATGCAGGAGGGCTTTAACATTTCAGATCTTGTTTAGCCAGGCGCACAGTAGATTGACAAGTGGAGCTTCTTCTATAGCAGGTAACTGACATGCCTGGCTTCCCCCCACCACACGAAAGCTTAATATATCATTTGTCAGTCAAGGGTAGGCTTTCATTCAATCATGCCATGGTGCTCAGTCAATGCAGCAGTAGAAGCTGTATAGTTTTATGCACAAGCACATGAAAACAAGGTGTTGATTCCTTAAACAGCCCCATTCATTACAGTTTTCACTAAATCATACCCTGGAAATTACTTTTCCATATGCTTGATTATAGTTTTGCTGTTATTTACTTACTGAGATAACACAAGAATTTCTATATTTTATTTTAGATTTTCATAAGATTAAGTCATCTTGTTTCGCTTAGAGACAAAAGAGCTGAATGCAACTCCAAAGTTCTGTAATAGTTTTATGGCTGCCCACAAATTGCAGTCATAAATTTTTCATTCTTTTTAATTCATGTCCATAAATCAGTCTCTAACAGCCTAAATGGCGTTGCTGCATATTTTTGGCATGTGCGTATCAGCGGATCTCAGAAAAAAACACTGAAAAAAACAAACTGCAAGCTCATGGAAGGTATTGCAATTAATTGAACATCATAAATTATACAAGCTTTTATAATGGCAAGTCATAAATAACCCTGATGCATTGGAAACTGTAACATCTGTGCTGAGATTATATATTTGGAGTATATGCTGATTTCATTATAATGGATTTCTCTTAGCGGGGTTTACTTGAAGCTCATTTGACAAGATGAGAGGTGGGCTACATGTCAATGTTCACATAGGCTTTTTCTTGAACAAAAACGTGACTATTTAAGACTTTAACTCTGCCATTCATGATGCTATAGGATAACAGAAGACCTGTATACAGTATATTACATTTTGAACTTCATAATTTGTTTATTTTAATAATTATAAATATCTCTCTATATTTCTTCTGTTTTTCTTTGATGAACATGTTGAGCTAGAGCTAAGCTGAGTTCGTCTTATTAGTTATTTCAGTGCACTCCCTGGAGTGTGAAATGGATGATTAAGTACAGCCTTTTACCGAAGCATTTACAAACACTGTACACATTGAACTCTTGAATATTGTGTATTATCTACCATTAGATGGTGATATTAGCGCTGCTGCCAGAATAATTGAATTGGCTCATATGCTTTGGTTCAATTGCTCAGGGAAAGAAATGCAGAGGAACAAAAGCAAATGCACCAATGGCTTTATTATCGTACTGCACAAACCAAACCTAGCCAATAATTATAGAGAGGGCCGTATAATTCACATAATTCCAATTTCTGACCAGGCCTAGATCTGCGGAGGGGGGTTTTTGTGTTGATATTTGACTAAAATTGTGCAAATTAGATTTGAAAAGTAAAATGTGTTAATATGTTGAGAGCAGAAAGAACAGTCAAGTGAATTTTTATAAGCACACAAGGGGAACTTTTGCGAATGCTAGTCATTGAAACGTATTAGAAATCTGCAGTGCTTTCTGTTCGTACCTGTTTGGTCTGGTTGTGACATACAAGCTCATTATCTCAGTGAACGCAATTGAGAAATGAATTTGTTTTGTGATGATTTTATCGACATGGCTTTCTTTTTCCAAGTGAGGTGAAGAAGTGGATCAATAGTTAGCGTGAGATAGGTTCATCTTGATAATCCCCGCCTGTGAGAATGTGGAAACGGGTGGGAATGCATCTTACGAACAGCATCCACACTTCCTCAGCAGTCAGACTATAAAATCTATTTCTATGATTTGATGTGACCATCCTCTCTTGATCCTGCATTGTTCCTCTGCCCTGCCTGCCTTTATCTTGGTGCACAATGACCTCTCAATCAGGTCAAACTCTGCAGGTCTTTTGGAGAACGTTTTAGAAGGTTTCCTATCAGGTTTGCTTTGAAGTACCCACACCTGCTTTTTCATCATTATCTGAATGCCATCATCCCCACAAAGACGTTTTGTTTGTCCCCACTGAAACTCTTATTCACACATGTTTTCTGACACAGTACATAACAAGTTGGCACAAGCCCCCGAGACTGCTTTGATGTCATTTCGCAAACGAAACGCCCACTTTTGGTAATGAGACGTAAGGGACTCTTTTACCATTGTATTTATCAGATGACAATGGGGTTTGTATCACAGTAAGCTGGTCCTATTCATTTCGGCTCATTGCATTCATGGTTGCCCTATTACAGTCTCAATTGAAACTGCCCAAACTCATTGACAGGAACAGGACACTCTATGTTTCTTTCTTTTTGTTTTGTGTTTGCGTTCCTTTGGCCTTTCAGCCAATAGCGTCTTGAGAAGTCCTTTAACTTGGCTGTGTATATGAGATGACGCATGGAGTTTATTTTCAATATCCAACACTAATGCAGAGTAGTGCCAATTTGTATTAAATTATCAACAGCATGGAATAACATGATTTTAAAACTGGTCTCTGTGAAGGTTCTACAGAGGGGTAAATGGGCAAATGCACTGTCTGGCAAAAGAAAAAGTTTCTGTTTGGATTTAAGTTGGCAAATGCTTAAAGGGTTACTCCACTTTTTTTGGAAATAGGCTCATTTTACAACTCCGCCAGAGTTAAACAGTTGGGTTTTACCATTTTCGAATCCATTCAGCCGATTTTCTGATGTTTAGAAGACCAAAACAAGAATAACCAAACAGTTTCTGGTCTCATTGACTTCCATAGTAGGAAAAATATATACAATGGAAGTCAATGAGACCAGAAACTGTCTGGTTACTGATATTCTTCTAAAAATTAGAAAATCGGCTGAATGGATTCGAAAACGGTAAAACTCAACTGTTTAACTCTGGGGGAGTTGTAAAATGAGCCTATTTCCAAAAAAAAAGTGGAGTATCCCTTTAAGAGTCTATGATTGGAACATTATTGCAGTGATTCTTATGTTTCTAGCATGTTATATGTTTGGCAACAGTTCTTCTAACTCTTAATCAACCATATAGAAAGATACATCGTGGTCATATTCTAGGATGACAGTGTCGAGATTCATCAGGCTCAAATTGTAAAAGAATGGTTGGGTGGGAGCAGACTTTAACTTCATTGAAAGTCTTTGGGATATGTGCTGGAGGAGACTTTACAGAGTGCTGGACTCCTGCATTGTCAATACAAGATCTTGACCAAAACTTGATGCACCTCTTGATGGAAATAAATGCTTTGATGTTTATAATTATTATTATAATAAGTTTTATGCTATTTTTATCGACCAAGAGTGAAAGTTCATACAATTGTTATATTGATTTAGTAAAAAAATTCTGACTAAGCCTTCTGTCTTTGTGTGCATTGCATTGCATGCATTTCAGAGCATGCCAATCCCAGACAGTCAAGGTGTGCTAAAGTGAATGCGTATTATCTCAGAGCTGGTTTTGGCCAGATTGTGGCCTATAGGCAGAAATGACCCCTCCAAAGGGTCAACAGGTGAGAGGTCAGAAGTTAAAGCCTCATCTCTGTGATTTAGTGGCACTCTGAAGGGAAGAGGACGAGACCGCTCTGTTCTGAAAGCTGTCACTCCCCTGTGTAATTTGCTTCAGTGAGAAGCGAGTCAAACCATGAATAATGAAGGGTTGTTAGCCTCTGAGATGGAACAAGCAAAGCAAAACACAAAACACTCTAGCAAAATAGCTGTAATTACCAACAAGGCAGTGTACTTCTCAACAGAGTGTTATTGTGTGCAGACGACCTCTCAAGTCTTTGGCAAGGGGGACTGTAGCTGAGAAAATTTCACATCCTTGTGGCCTCTTTAAAAGAATCCAGAGGCTTCAGAAGACGTCCTTTCCTGCCATCCACATTTCATGAGCTTTAAAAATTGGGTACAATAGCCTAAGTGGTCTTCCACTTACTGTATCTTCCTATGTTACCCGCAACTTGAGGTAGCTGAGTTTTGAAAATTGGACTCGTCCCCAACTTTTCGTTTTTATTTTAGTTCAATGTTTCACTGCTAATGTTCATTTTTGTGATAGTTTCCATAACCTTGTTGTATATGACTAAAAAAGTCTTTGAAATAAAGTTGTAGCCAGAACAAAGTCATCATCTCACACTTTGCGTTGAATTCGTTGACGTTTGAGAAGTTACAGCGAGTCGTGCGCAGGAGGAAATCCACTGAAAAATACGTATGAGTTTTGAAAATTGGACTCGTCCCCTACTTTTCCTTTTTATTTTAGTTCAATGTTTCACTGCTAATGTTCATTTTATGTGATAGTTTCCATAACCTTGTTGTATATAACTAAAAAAAGTCTTTGAAATAAAGTTGTAGCCAGAACAAAGTCATCATCTCACACTTTGCGTTGAATTCGTTGACGTTTGAGAAGTTCCAGCGAGTCGTGCGCTGGAGGAAATCTACGCGGCAAATGATTATTTAACATTGTGCGTTTGTGAAGTGTAGTATCTGCATGTGAACCCTGCTCCCCACTGATCAAATCTCTGTTTGGGCTCTTTTACGACGGCAGGCTGCGCAGACCACCCAGGGAAAGATGGATGAGCCTAAGCAACCTGTGTCAGCCCCTCTCAGTCCCACCGGCTCGTCCAGATCCTGGGCAAAAAAACGCCCTCTACAAATGGCTAGATTAAACAGTGACTCGCAGATGACAAATAACGCAGAGCAGGCTAAACTGCAGCACGGGAAACAGGATCTCGCCTTGACTTTTCGAGATTTATTTTATCAGTCGACTAATTAACATGATTTATGGCGCGGGCCGGCCGTGACTGAAAGTACAAAGAGACCAGAGCCACTCCCCCTCCCTCAAGGAGATTCTATCAGGTGCTTTCTGCTGTGCTTGCATGGAGTCAGCATGCAGTTGTAAATTCAGGCAGCTCTGCATTGAAGTGCCTGACCTCCCTTCACATTGGGAGGTCAGGAGTTCACATCCCGGCCTTAACCGTTAAAACCTGGGGTTTGAACTTCTGACCCTCCTACTGTAGAGAGTGCTGGTGTTTATCGAGGCTGCCAACTCAGGCAGGGGTGCAAAGCAGACAGGAAGCTTTCTCGTAGGGAGCACAGGCTGGTAATGCAACACTTTCATGGAGGGATCTCATTATGCTGTGAGGAGCACAGGCAGCTCCGAACACGTCAACCCAAAGTACGGAGAGCTTCTTAGACTTGGTCTAATAGGCTGTGCTTGCATATTAAGGCTATTCAGAGGCCCAGAGGACTACTTGAACCCACATATACAAAATTAAGCACATCTATCCAGTATGAATTTAAGTCGTTGTTTTTATCTGAAAACCACAGTCGTCATTGCGCCGCTCTTGCAAAGTTGTCTTGACTGATCTTTACCTCAGAGAGCTGTTTTTCTGTCTAAACTAGGTGGCGGGAAAAAAAAAAAACTAAATGCCTACAAGCAGATTTAATCTGATAAAGAATACTGTTTACATGCATGTGATATACTGCCTGCCAAAAGTTTTTAAGTGGATGCTTCTACAACACTGGGTTATTTATAAGTCTCTGACTGCTTTAGAGGGGTTTTCATTTCTCAGTTTGTCTCCGAGCATGGGTGTTCACCATTTAAAACAGCATTACAACCTACATCATGCTGAGAAGCTTCATAGCCATCCAAAAAATGCACCTCGTGGGTTGTAAACAGTCATGAGGAACACCTTGAAAATGGCATGTTGATTAAAAAGAGCCAATAAATGTGTGACTTGAATTATATTTGGCTTTGCTAAAGCACTCAGTGTTCTCCTATTAACAAGCTTTTTCCGTTCTTGATGCATAACGTGTCAATGGAGTTTTAGCTTTACAATAAAACTTTTAAGAATCTTAGGTCCTGTTTCTGTTTTTTCCCCTACTACTTTTAATGATACATATTATTAATAATAATTTAATAATATTTATGTATTCAGCAAGCATGGAATTGATTACAATTTATAACGTTACAAAATATTTGTATTTAAAATGAATGCTGTTATTTTGAACTTTCTATGAAAAAAAGTGTCAAAAATATATTATTCAGCATCAAATCAGCATATTAGTAGGAAGGATATATTTCTGAAGGATCATGTGACACTGAATGACTTCTGAACATTCAGCTTTACCATCACAGGAATAATTTAAATTGTATAACATATTTTAAAATAAAAAAATGGGTATTTCACAATATTGCTTTTTTTACTCATTGATTTATGTTGACTTGTCTCAGACTTTTGAACAGTAGTATAATAAAAAAGCTAAATGCATAATTATTATTTTTAATTATTATGTTTGAGATGTTTATTGAGTAAATGTCAACTTCTCAAAAGCAATTCATGTCAATTATCCAGTTGTTTTATTTAAAAATAACAGAAAAGCAAACTTGCACGAGCAAATCCCTTGACGTGGATGTATCCAGCTGACACGGAGTGCACCAGGCCGGCATCTGGTATAACACACACAAGTAATTTATCCCAGTCTTTTCCAAATATTAGTTCAGCTAAGCCAGCGTTGCTCAATCTTTAATCGGACAGAGAAATCAGGCTTCTCAGTGACAGCTTGCAGCTCTTATAGAAAGCTGTTTACATTTGACTGCAGGATCCTAACATAAATTCCTTGAAGCAAAATAAGCCTCTCCAGCATGTGTGGAATTTAGTTCCCGCTTGCCACCCCAACAGAGCATTCGAAGAGAGTATTTTAATGAAGGATTTATGAACTAGAGGAAACTTGTTAATTACACTTTGTAGAGGGTACTTATGTGTTTCTGATAATAACAGGACACACCGTTCCTTTGGCTGTCTCGTTGGACGCAGTTGTTCTGCAGGTGTTAAGTAGTTGTCCTAATTAAAAAGGGACTGATGAAATTTTACACAAGTGAAAATTAACTGAAAGGAGTCACTTTAAGTGCCGCGCGTCAGCTAGAATATACAAATGAAGTTATAGGAGACAGGCCTATAGTTTGAATGGTAACACTTTACAATACATTTTAAGTTAACGGTCATGAAATAACAATGAACAACAATTTTTACTTCGGACTGTCAAATTTTAAATGTAAAAATATAAATGTTATATATATATATACAGTATATATATATATATTTGGTACTGTGTGTATATATATATATATATACTGTATATATATATATATATATATATATGAAGCGTTCAGATGCAAAAGCCTCTAAGTGCCATTTGAAATTTTCTTCTTTAATGATGATTTTTATTAAGCTCGTATATTTAAGTTCAATAATTTCACTTAAATGACAATTAATAGGTAATCTTCATTGCCATTTAAGCGAAATTACTGAACTTAAATATACAAGCCTGATAAAAATGATCATTTTAGAAGAAAATTTCAAATGGCACTTAGAGGCTTTTGCATCTGAACGCTTCATATATATATATATATATATATATATATATATATATATGTGTATATATATATATATATATATATATATATATATGAAGCGTTCAGATGCAAAAGCCTCTAAATGCCAGTTGAAATTTTCTTCTTTAATGATGATTTTTATTAAACTTGTATATTTAAGTTCAGTAATTTCACTTAAATAACAATTAATAGGTAATCATCATTGCAATTTAAGTGAAATCACTGAACTTAAATATACAAGCTTGATAAAAATGATCATTCTAGAAGAAAATTTCAAATGGCACTTAGAGGCTTTTTTATCTGTCATCATAATTATAAACACACTGGTTTGTAGCGCAAATAGTTATCCGTTTACGGCACTTTGTTATTATTCTAGTTATTTGAATTGGAAGTCTCACACATTCACAGAAAATCACTTCTGTGTGGCAAAATAAGGTGGATATAATGACAATTATGTGTATATATTTCTATTTATAAACATAAATGTAACATTTGCAACAGATTGGGTTACATGGACAAGTATTTAATATGTAATACTTGTGGTTAGGACTGTGAGGTTTGATTTCCCCAGAAAATATAGTCATCTAACAAATAAAGTTTAAAGTGAGGTTCATTCTGGCCTGGACAAATGTGCATTCAGAAAGGCTCAGTGTGTGCCAGGAACTCAATATGGCCTGCTGGGGCACTAAGTGCATATTTTCAGAGACATGATAAGCATCACTTTAGAGTTCACAAGATGGACGGGGAGCTGCTGTCGGTTCAGTTCATGTTCTTTTTGCTGAAATTGCATTACAGGCTCTGTGAAAGAGAACATTTAGTTCCATGGTTAACCTTTTTAGGCCCTCATATCTGAAACCTCATTGTGTTTCTTCTATGATGCCATACCAGTTGTCGATGTCTATTTGCTGTTTGACGCGTAGTGAGAAGTCAAACAGGGTAACCTTCAATCTAGTCATCTATTGAGATTGGTTTTTCTGATTTGTTTTGCTTTCTGTAATTTCATTTCACTCTGTAGCACTCACTCCAAACCCTGTGTTATGCATTATAGCGCAAAGTTGAATGATTTGGTTTTGGACCTGTCTACTTACAATTATTCATGCAGATGTTATAACTCTTTGAATGTTTTATGTTATGATTGAAGAGTTGGATATTTTTTGAATCTTCATTTTTGAGCTACACTCTATGACTTATCAAACGAAAACTAGTTTTACAGAAAAGTACTCCGCTAGTTAGTTGGTCAGTGTTTGCCTTGACTCACCTTACGCCAGAGTCATAAACAGAGTCATGAACTTGAAACTGTGACTTGCTTATAGCTTCTGTCAGTTTTTGGCTGCCTCTTGTTTTGTTTTAGGCTAATTTTGGCTTGCATTTGAACCAAATGAAGTCAGACCATCTCAGATGTCTGCTGCGTGGTTCAAAATCGTATGTGCTATAATTTGATTTTCAATTTCAATTCGATTCATAGTTCAACTGCAACTGAACTCATGTGACACACTAGTCGACTAGTTATTGAACACCCTACACTGTCACTGCATTTGATTTAAGATACTTCTCAATTGATGATAATGTATGCATGTGTACAATATTAATACAATTCTTACTACATCCGCCGTGTTGGTATTGACAAGCCCACAGTATTAACATGAATGCGTCATGTATGCGTACAGCCAAATGCATAGCCTTTCAAAATATATTCATTTTGATGGTATACACGAACCATAGACTGGAAAAATCGATGGACAATGCACCTTCACTCGCTTCTATTGTAGAAAAGTGAACCCGGGACCCTAGTCTGTGCAGTATTTATTTATTTATTTAAAAGGGACAGTGCATATTAATGGACATCTTAGCTTTTCAGCAATGCAAATATGCCAGAATTAGCCAAAAGGCTATTTTACATCTGTAGTCCCCCGTCAGGTCATGACAGTACAATTTAACACAGCTAAACATAGAAATTGAACGCACTACAACACAATTTAAAAGACGCCACAATTTTCAACAACACCACAGTTAGCAGACCAGAATGATAAAATCTAAAGTGCTGTTTATGCAGTAAAGTGCCATTCTATGAATTAATGTTCAGATAAAAAAAAAAAAACTGTATTTGTTAACATTACATTAAACTATCAGGTGGTTGGTTTTGACATTGCCTGTCATGAAGCCATTATAACTTTTAATGACAAATTCAATTAGAACCACTGTAGTTGAGGTCACAAAAAATATTCATGACACAGTTATAGTGATAGCCAATGTCAAAGCCAACCACATGACAGTTTAACTTCGTTTTATGTCAAGTTGTCATAACAAAGACACTGACAGGTTATGATGTTATTGTTTATGTCATCTTAAACTATGTTATATTTGCATTCAAAATGTCATTATTGAGCGAAGGACACTTAATGACAGTTTTCATAAACATGCATATCCTTACTTCATATTCAAGACATATGTCATGTCATGGTTATAAAGGTGTCATGTCAGTCTTATGCACACCCCTTCAAGTAAAGTGTTACCATTTCCTTTGTCTCATGTCCCATTATATTACCTGAAGAGGCGGGGTTTATGGTTTAAACTGGGTCCAGCCACCTGGGGGTGATCAACTTGGCTTCGCTTTTCAGGATGTATGTCGCACACTTGGTACGAACACATGCTTACTAGAAATTTTCATCTTTGTCCAGTGTATGTGCTATTTTTCTCCACAAGTTATGACAGATAAAAATGTCTCTGTACTCGTTTATACTAGAAAAGTGTGTACCCTTCACATATGAACTAAACAATGACCATTTCCAGTAGCTTGTTTTTTTGTACCTTTCTTCCTAATTAGTGCAAAGAAATGTAAGGCGCATGTGCGAATTGAGTGAACACAGTATGCAACTTTAGAGAAATTGGTTTGCACATGCACACTATGTGCATTCTATGTGGTTACTAAAATGACATCACACGTACAAGCGTAAAACTGAAGAATACTTTGGGCTCAGATGTCTCTGCCATTTACACTATGGCGACTCCTGTCACATGGCCACATTGGATATTAAAGGGCCCGTTGGATGTGCACTTCACAGTAGTAGTCACAGAGACATCTGAATGTTTTTCACACAGTTATAAATACCTCGCATTTGGATGTTTTGCTAATTTGACACACCGCTTTTAGGTGAAGTAGGGAAATAGGCATTTTTGGACACATTCTTGCCACTATTTAAACATTGCAATTTATTTGCTAGTCATCTTTTGTTCTGATATTTATTTTACACATTACTCAAACATTCCTGCTTCTCTGAATGTGTGTGACTCTCAACACAGTAGCAAGGCTTTGTTGTTTGACCTACAGGGGGAAGATTGAGGTTGCATACTAATAAACGTCCTAAATTGAGATGATTGATGTCGCTAGCCACTCCCCTGTACTGCCTGTGACCTTCCCTATAGAGTGTCCCTCTCCGTGTCTCTTCATCATGTCTCCGCATCTCAAATTTGTTTCGGTAACACAAATGGCTAGCGTGAGGAGCTAAATTGTCACTATTAAGCACAGTCTTCACTCTCTCCTGTCTTTGCATGTGGAAATCAAAGGTGAAAGAAGTCACGTCCATCCTCTGTTCTTCTCTGTTTACTTTGTTCTACCTTTCTCTCACCCGTAACCGCCTCCCGCTTGGTGAACTCTGAACGCACTTTGACTCTTTGACAGGCACTTTTCAGGCATTTGGCCTTTGTGTGTGTTTATGCTGAAGCCCCTTCGCATATTCCGACAGCATGGTGACTGCCACCCGGAGGTCAGGCAGTTTACGGCCCGGTCTCTACTGCCCTTTGCTGTGATCACTGGACCGCCCCCGCAGGGTTCAGTCAGTTTGCGGCCCAGCCGGTGCTACGCTGTGCTGGAATCAGTCAGTTTGCAGGATTGATGTCTGTTTTACACAGCTCTGGAAACCCTGACCTCATGCTGCTATGGCCGAGGCCCTACCGTTGGGCACTCATTCATTTGAATGGACATAGAACTGTGATTCTGAGGTCAAAAGGAATTTTAAGAATAGAGATTATTGTTTTCGCACTTTACTGGGATTCACAGTGTGTGACATTCCCTTGTTAACCAACGGAAATTTTAATGTGGAGCATGTAGGGTTCCCTAGATCATGGAAAAGTTGTTATTTCATTGTTCTTATTGTGCAATTTTTATAAAATAATAAAAAAAACGAGTAGAAAAAAAACCTTATAAGCAGTCACAAGTGACTTATTAAAATCCATTGTGTGGGAACACTGGAAAGGGAAACTTGAAATAAAAACATATTTTGGATTCGGTTCTGTGTGGAGTTTTTAATCTGTTTCACAACCTTTTTGTCGTATATACCACCGTCAAGTACCCCTTCACCAAAGCCAAACCAGAAATGTGTTCATTTTGACTCATACTAGATATCTATTGCTATTATTATTATTATTAATAATAATAATATTAATAACAATACTACTACTACTACTACTATTAATAATATTAATAATAATTGTGTTTGTTTTTGTATTCCTTAAAGGGAAATCAATCGTATTTGCTTTTTTCTTAATCTTTTTGAGCACCCCCTAGAACCAGGCACACTTGATTGGGAATCACTACTTGGGACTTTTAATGTTTAGGAATGTGAACACATACTAGATAGTTTCACTAGAGTGTTTACTTGCTCCTTACCACTATTGTTGAGATTGATTAGTAAAACCATAAGTATGTATGCTTTTATTTTATTTGATTAAACGCATACTAGATAGTTTCACTGGAGTGTTTGCTTGCTCCTTACCACCATTGTTGAGATTGATTAGTAAAACCATAAGTATGTATACTTTTCTTTTCTTTTATTTTATTTTATTCAACTCATACTGGATAGTTTCATTGAGTGTTTGCTTGCTCCTTACCACTATTGTTGAGATTTATTAGTGGAACCATGAGTATGTATGCTTTTATTTTATTTTATTTTTTTATTTATTTTATTTTATTTTATTCAACTCATACTAGATAGTTTCACTGGAGTGTTTGCTTGCTCCTTACCACTATTATGGACATTTATTAGTGGAACCAGGAGTATGTATGCTTTTATTTTATTTGTATGCTTTTATTTTATTTTGTTTTAATTATTTCTTTGGTAAAAATTTCCCTTGACATGTTCACTATGTGAATGAATGAATAACAGTAGCTCATCTAGAAAAAATAGCCTTTGCATTCACATATAGTGCCTAATGGCTGGATCCTTTCTTGTGTTTTAATGAAAGGTGTTGGAGTGGGATTTTGAAGTCTTGACACAGTGACATTTATTTTCAGGACAGAAATTAAATCATTGGATAAGCATAATCCAGCGAACTCATTGAAAACGTGTCTGAATATAAACGTCATAATCAGACCTAAATATTCAGACCAGACCTCGCCATGTCTGATTGATTGAATCTGAGAATTGATGAGTTGGGTTTGAGGCTGGTTAACTCTTCAAAAATAGTCATTGTGTTGTGTTAATTAGGAGGTTACAGTACACTTCATTTTTCCTTGTCAGATTGAGGAAGGTCCCAGATGTGCGGGCGGGTTCAAACGCAAAACACCCTACATCCAAACGCAGAAATAATGACTTTCCTTCCTCTTCACCCCTGAATTTCGCTGTGATATACAACTTGCAATTAAGCATGGCTTGGTGATTTAGTGATTAATGTCAGAGTGAGTCCTACAGGAGCAGCACAGGAGTCCTGATCAGCATCTTGTGCTGCCTAACAGCTCTTCTCCTATTACCGGCAAGATGGAAGACTCCATTTACCATTCCCTAACCTTTATGACAGCCAACTCTTTAATCAGGGCTTTATTTCCTTTGTAACACTTCAAGTCATACACAAATGTCAGAGCGCAGGAGAAGCTGCCACGCTGAAGCAGAATGTGGGTTTAGTGATTTATAGGCCTCAGCTCTCCTTGCATGTTGTGGGGGGCTTTTAATTTTTATTGAAGGACAACACTAAGTAAATTGTCTAGCGTTTAAGAGCGAGGTAAAATGGAAAAGCATGCAAGTTCTGAGTCGTGCAGGCCTACATGCTAAAACAAGGCCTTTCGCAAAAGGACCCGGTGAAAAATCTCTAGGCTGATGTGTTTGTAGATGGTTTTTACTGGTCAGGCAGGCCTGCTTTATAGAGTGCTTTGGGCACTGTATCTATCTACTCATATTATGTTGATTTCTTTATTTATATAACAAGTAGCTGTGCTACTTTCTGTTTCTGAACAGTATTTAAATGTTTTAAACAGTCATTCATAGCACCAAATACTTAAATACTTGAACCTAATAGGCTATTTATTTTCATACTTATGTGTCTAACTTAAAAGGTCATTTATGTATCAGTGACTACAACATGCTCTAAATATTGTTTGAAAATGTGTTGATTCTTTATTGTTTGGTCACACTTTACGGTAAGACTCCAAGCCGAACAATAAATCAGAGCAAACTCTTGTACTATCAGTTTACTTTTTATATTAATAATGTTATTAAATGTTGAAATTAACTCAAATTAATAAATGCTTTAGAAGTATTTTTCATTGTCAGTTTTTGTTAACTAATGAACAATTCACTGACTATGAAAAATACTAAAATAGTATTAATAGTTTATTCATTAGTTAACATAAACTGACAATGAAAAATGCTTCTAACGCATTTATTAATCTTAGTTCATTTCAACATTTATTGACATTATAATATCAAAAGTTGTAACTGGATAATTTAATTGACCTGAGCTAACATGAACTAACAGTTGTATATTTTTTCAACTAACGTTAACAAAGATTAATAACTTCTGTAACAAATGTAGCTACAGGTATTGCTCATTGTTAATGTTAGTTAAATGCATAAGGTTAATTAATGAGACCTTATTGTAAAGTGTTAACTATTTTTCTTAATAATTATTTTGGACTTTAATCTGATTGAAACATTTGTTTACTTCATACATTATTTCTTTATTGTATTTAAATGTTCAGGTCTTTTTGTTATTAAACTGAACTTATTTCAATATCGTGATAATACCAACATGAAAATGTGATACAGTCACATGCCTATTTATTAAATATTCATAAGTTTGTTTTAAAATATATTTAAAATATATTCTTCTTAAATGTGTGGGTGGGTTTGTCACATTCTTGACCGATGTGAATGTGATGTGTAATTATTAGTAATATGTAATGTGAAAGTATATGGATTAAATTAGAGCAAACCCTCGTGATATTCTGAGCCTCCTTTATGATCCCTGCTGACCCTAGATTTGATGTAATGCGTCCCATTGGAATCCACATTCTCCCGTGAAAGTTGTGTTTACATCCTTAAACCTCTCGTGTGTCCCATAGTTAGATCTCTTAACAGAGTCAATATTTCATTTTTTCATTTATGTTCCCCACACAGTATCTGTTTTATTTGGCCCACATCAGTGCCGTGTTGTTTGGTATGAGTGTACTGAGGGGCTCTTATGTGCATTAATAGAACTATTTACTTTGGTGGAAATTGAAGGCCTGATAGGGTCCTAAAACGGGCATGTCGTTTTGCTCTCTGTTTGCTGTTTCTGTTTAGCTGTGAAAGCTTTTGATTTAGCCCCATTCCCATGGGTGCTATTCAGTTGAATAAGCAACAATGGTTGTGTAGTGCAAGGGCACCCTCTTCTCTTTTTCTCTTAACCCGAGATCAGAGGTGGACAAAGTACACAACTTCCTTACTTGAGTGAAAGTACAGATAGTGCTGGTCAAATTTATCAAAGTTATAAAGACTGATTTTTACTTAAGTAAAAGTACAGAAGTACTTGTTTTTAAAAGTACTTAAGTATCAAAAGTAAATGTCAATGCATTGTTTCGTCATTGTAATACTTACAGTACCTTATGCCTTCTGAATCTATGCCTGCCTGCCTACCTACCCTCATATCAATATCAAATTTATTTTTAGAACACATTTCCAGTAGTGGGATTGAATATGAGTGCACTCAATAACGCCCACAATGGTTTCGGACACCCAAATGGCTGTTCCCTCAAATAGTGACCTATTAAAAGTTATTTGGCTTTTAGTGTGAATATGTTAGCCTTACTGTTATCTATAAGCTAGTGTGCTCCAAAACAATGACAAAATTAACATTTAGAAGACCAAACCCAACGTTGAAAATGAAAATCAGGTTGACGTCAGAATCCAACACCAGATTGACATTAATCTCCAACGTTGGGCAGAAGTTGTATTGTGGTTGAAAGTGAAAATCGGGTTAACGTCAGAAACCAATGACATTGTGTTCTGACATCAAACTGACGTTGGGTTATGATGTCAACCCAACTTTATTTTTCCACCAAAATCCAACGTCGGACAGACGCTGGATGTTGACATCAATCTGATGTTGGGTTCTGATGTCAACCTGCTTCCAAAATCATCCCCTGACTGACATGGCTACTTTCTACTCAAGGACCTTGACAGAACTGTAGTAAAGTTAAAAGTACGATATTTGTCTTTCAAATGTAGTGAAGTTAAAGTAAAAATTTTCCAGAAAAGAAAATACTCAAGTAAAAGTACAGATACTCAAAAAGTGCAGTACTCAAGTACTTTGTTACTGTCCACCTCTGCCCGAGATCAAGGGTGGACACTAACAAAGTATTTTTATGTTACTGTACTTAAGTATTTTACAAGTGCCTACTGGATTATTTTTATTTTTTACTTAAGTTTTACTTTTAACTCACTACATTCTTTAGCATAATGTCGAAATTTTTACTCCACTATATTTTATGAAAATTATATCATTACTCGTTATTTTGAACTGAAGAAATCGTCACCCTCTCCGAGACTCAATAGCAATGTCCAAATCGTAAATAAACTATTCAATGATCTCTAAAAGTCAATGATTCAGTGATTTGTTCAGAGCGAATTTACAAGTGTGACTGAAAATGAGCCAAGAACCCGGAGATCTTCGGAGCTTGACTGAAGTTGCAAAAAATAAGATTCTAATGCCGAATTTTAGGACTGATTACTGTAAATTAAATTCTTATTTAGGTTAGTTAGTTGTTTGTGAACAAACATTTCAGCTATCAGTACTTTTTACTTTTAAAACTTAAGTACATTAAAAATAAAGTACTTTTGTACTTTTTCTCAAGTAAAATTGAAAAGTGGTACATATTTGATTTGTGTACTTTATCCACCCACTGCCCGAGATCCATCCAACCTGGATCGTTTTCCCTTTCTAGCTGCTTTTCCTTGTACAGTGTCATCTTACTCTTCCTCTCTGTGGCCAACACCCTTTTCCTCCTCAGCAGCTTTCATAAGCTCAGTAAAGCATGGCCTTCAATTCCCTTGTTCTAGTGTTTTCACTTAAGATCTGGAGTGATGAGCAAGAGTGTTTCTGGCTCAATCCTTGAGCAAAGGCCTGTGTTGACAGGCATTATTATTTATTTGTCATGCTGGATGTAATAAGCTGTAGGTACAGCATGGAGAGCCCTTGATTTATTGCTCTGTCGACCACCACTAGCGGGACGTCTGCTGTAGCGTGCAGGATGAATACGCCGCTGTCAGCGCTGTCCATCCTTCTCTCGCGCTCCACTCCCTCCTAACACCTAACCCATTTCATGCCAGAAACATAAACAATCTTTCATTATTTTGACGCCTTTTTTCATATTTGCTCTTCGTGGAACATGAAAATAAAGGGGTTTTCCTTTTGGTGTTATTTTATTGCGTTTGCACATTTATCTGAATGTGCATCTCAAATCGGCTGACATGTCATGATTGATTTTTGCCACAGTTGTCTTTCTCTGGCCTGTTATTGACCACAGTTTTTTTGTTAACAATATTGTACGAATAGGGGAAATTGGGGGTAGTTGTCACATTTTACTCCAGCAATTTTTTCTTTGTGTAGGTTAATTTATTTGGGGCAGGTTGTCACAATAAGAACCTGCTATTTAAATAAACTATTAAAGTTTATTTAATGATCTTAGCTGAATCCTTTAATGAAACACCCAACATGTAAATGGATACAAAAAATGGTAATATATACAAAATGATTCATTTTTATCAATTAAATGTTTTGATAATAATACAATACAATATATAATTGGAACGGTGGTCTTCAGCACGTACAACGATAGAGTTCACACAATCTTTATTTAGAATAGCAAACACTTAGGGGTTATCTTTGAACACAAAAGAGAAAATGCAAACATAAAACTGTAACGAAAACCGACAAGGGTGATAATTATACGTAACTATAGAAACAAACAAAGGTATGAAGATAATCAGTAACCAATGAAACCAGAACTAAATGGAGTAGGCAAAACAAGAACTAACAGAAAAGAAATCCAATCGTGACTATAATCTAATTAGTGCTTTCAATCACGATTAATCGCATCTAACATAAAAGTTTGTGTTCACACACACACACACAATATATATAATGTAGTCTTTGCACTTTATTTTAAGGTGTCCTGGTTACAGCATAAATATACAGTTGTTAAAGGGTTAGTTCACCCTAAAGTCTGTCAGTATTTACTCACCCTCATGTTGTTCCAAACCTCTATGTGTTTATTTGTTCTGCTATACACAAAGGAAGATATTTGGAAGAATGTTTTAATCAAACAGATCTCATTCCCCACTATGGTAGTCAATGGGGAATGAGATCTGTTTGATTAAAACATTCTTCCAAATATCTTCCTTTGTGTTCAGCAGAACAAATAAACACATAGAGTTTTGGAACAACATGAGGGTGAGTAAATACTGACAGAATTTTCATTTTTGGGTGAACTAACCCTGTACTGAGTAATATTAATTAACAACAAGTACTTAATATGAAAGTTAGGAAAAGGGTTTGGTTTACGGTTAGTTGCATGAAATTATGTATAATTTACTGGTATTACTACAGTAAGTACATGTAACATGTAACATGTAACAATGACAAAACCAAAATGTACTATACATGTTTAATTGTACTTATAGTTATTGAGATACTGTGACATTTAACCTACCCAATGTCAAATCATTCATTCTTGAATGATTTGACATTATATATGTGTGTATGATCTCATCTGTTGGACGGATATGGATATTGGATCCGGGTGTCTGAGGAGCTATAGATGACGGAGGTGAGGGCAGTGTCTTGTGGGTTTCCGCTGCCGTATCCCCCTGCATTAGTGTCACAGCGGATCTGATGTTTGGACTATGAGTGCCATATGAAATATCATGCCCTCGCCGCTGTCAAAGGCACAGCACCAGACCTATTCCATCAACTTAATATTTCATGCTAAACCAATCACATTTGGTTAGTGGCTCAGTGTAATCTAATCGCGTACCATTAAAAAGCGACACCTCCCCCTTTCCCAAGTGCAGGACTCCTGTACAACCTGAAGACCTGGATGAAATCTGAATGTTCTGGAAATATGGCCTAATAGGGTTGGTGGGGAGTGACATGCCTTCTATCTTCTTCATAATATCCTGTTTTTGGCAGACTTAAAAGCTTTGCAGGGGTAAGAGACTTACTAAAGTGGAACTAACTTGGTAAATAGGGCTTTCGTTTATTAGTGCGTTTTTTTTTAATCTACAAACAGGACAGAAGAAGATACTTAGCTCGCATATCAGGAAGGAGACGGGACCGTAGCAGTGGCGTGGGGTGGGGGAGAGCATGAGACAAGAGTTAATTAATATGAGAAATTTGTTTTGTGTTCTAATAAAAGGCTCAGCTAGGGCGGCTTGTCACTTAAGCCCGGCTCAGCTGAATGTCTGAAGGGTTTTCTCAGTGTAATCTGTGAATAACATTACACTCGGCTTCACAGACCTAACACCAAGCGTGTAATAGCTGAATTAATGCCGCCGAATGCTGATAATTATACATTACAATTCGTTTTTTAAAGGCACAAATAAGTGTTAATTATGTAGAAAACAAGATCTTCTCAGTCCGCGCTGCTGGAGCCAAACTGTCATTTGTTATTCCCTGCAGGAGGCCTTGCCTTCTCATGGGTTAATTTTGGTGTTTTTCATTTCTTCAGCATAGATAAACTATTATAGATTTAGCATTTCTTTAGTTACTATGTTTTTTTCTCTTCTTGGTTATCATCACTAACTGTATGGTTAATAGCAATCATTAGTTGTCTGGCAGGGTTGGGGCGTGCTCAGATGTGGGCAGTGAACTGAGAATACTCATTTGGTCGCTGAATGCGGGGTTGACAGGCCCCATTTATAACTAGCTCATTCTATAATGTCCATCCTATTCATAATAACATTTGCTAGCTGTCTAATTAGAAGTGTTGAATGCAAACAGCTCTGGACTAAAGATTAACTGAATCTGATTATCCATCATTGTGTGTTTTTTTGTTGTTGTTGGTTGTTTTTCATTCTGGGTAAAAAAAACCCCACATACATTAAGTACTTGGGTCTTGGAGGAAAATTCTTTAGGGAGATTATTGTTCAATGAAAACATCAAAAGTAAAAAAAAAAAACATCCAGGCTTTAATGAAGTTTGCCATGATGATAAGCACAGTCTCTGTCAGAGTTACAGTTAAAGGGATAGTTCACCCAAAATAAAATTTGCTGTCATTTGCTCACCATACCCATTAGGCCATCCAAAATATATGTGACCCTTTTTCTTTAGTAGAACAGTAAATAAGATTTTTAGCTGAAACTGTGGTCCTTTTGATTCTTATAACTGAAGTCAATGATTACTGTCACTTTGGGAGTCAAAAAACATACAAGCCAAAAAATAATAATAATTACCCGTGGCTCCTGATGATACATTGAGGTGTAATGACGCAAAACGATTGGTCTGTGCAAGTAATCGAACATTTTATTTCCTGTAATCCACAGCTGCGTTCACGACAGTCTGGAGCGTGATCTTCTTGTCGCATAATGACGTATGCGCAGGAGCTCAAACGTTGGGAATCGCCAATCTTACCATTTGAGATTCCTCAAGGAAATGTAATCTTAATTTTTTATATAGATTGCTGCATCCAGGATAAGTACCATTTTGATGAACGTTAGCTCCCACACATATGTCTTACTGTGACAGGAACCTCGCGCTCCAAACTGTCATAAACGCGCTCAGGGCCGTTTGCCAATGCTGTGAATTATTGGTAATAATGTTATAAATAATGTTCAGTTTCTTACAAAACTGATTATTTCACTTTATAAGATATCAGTGTTTCTTCCATTGACTTGTATTATATGAATCACCAATGACCACAGTTTCAACTAAAAATCTTCTTTACTGTTCTTTACTGTTCTACACTTACATTTTGGATGGCCGGAGTATGAGTTAATAAACAGAAAATGTTCATTTTTGGGTGCACTGTCCCTTTATCACTTACAAATTATTATATTTTTTGAAATATTAATACTGCTTTTTATGTATCCCGGTAATAAAATGTCAGCCTTTGAAGTACTTTAAAGTACAAACCCAGATAACAAACTGACATTGAAACATGACAACGTTGATCTGGCTTTGTTTTGCTCATCAAATTAACGTTGAACCAACGTCAGACGCGCCATTCTTCAAAACAAACTGAAAATCGCCGCAATTGGTTTGCTTTCCTAACGTTGAAACGATGTTGATATCAAGTTGATTTTCCGTTAGTTTTGAAGAATAATGCCAGCCAGATCAACGTTGTTTTGATGTCATGTTTCCACGTTGATTCAATGTCAGTTTGCTATCTGGGAAAGTAGATGCTATAGTATACGACGATGGTTTTTATTTAGTACCATCGTGTATATTGAAGTAACATGGAATTGGCACATTATACAATCACTGTACTATGTTAGTACCGTAGTACTTTTTGTTATGGTTTACAAATGTCATAGACATATACACTAGACCTCACCTTGGCTACGGCAGTTCATTGGAACGAATGCGTCAATAGAGCCGCCATCTTGAAACAGGGGAGCCCCTCCAGCGTGAATGTAGTAGACACAGGTCTAACGGAAATAAAATCACCATAAATCATCATGAATGCGATTTTTCTTGGTTTGTTCCAACGGTCAGACATATATTTATCATTGATTCCAGAAAGAATTTTTTTTTTTTTAAACATTCTAGTTCAGATTTCATCCCTGAACATCATACGCTGCACAAAAGTCCGCCACCATCAATGAATTCGAAGTAAAGGCAGAGATAGCAGCGTTACCTATGACAAGACCCCTGTTCCAAGATGGCGGCTGTTTTGACGCATGCTTAGAACCCCAAGGTGACGTCTAGTGTAAATGTCTATGTACAAATGTAATGTATCGTTTAGCATAATAGCCTATGCATTGCAACAGTACTTATGCTAATATGCTAACAGTACTTTAGCTGATATTACACAGATCTCTAGATTGTCACTCAGTGGTCAGATATTTCTGAGTATGGATGGAAAACCATTTTGTTTCTCGAGATTCATTATCATGATGGTCCTGAAAGCACAACACAACTCTTTTCTTCTATTCTGTTGAGTAAATGGTGCACATTAGCATAGCTAGTCTGGCGGGCTCCTGTCAGTGGTGTTTCTCTGCAGGAGCCAGCGCAGAACACTAGAAGTCTCTTCAGAGCTCGGCTGCTCTCCGGCTAAACCACAGCTGACACGGGCCTGATGAGCCCTTAATTAGTGATACATTTTCTCCGTGTGATTTCTATTGATGTGTGGGCAAGAAAAGACAAATTGAGCTGCCGCCTGACCCGAGTACCAATTGTTTCAGAAAATCCAGTAAACATCTCTCTCCCTCCCCCTCTCTCTCAATGCCACCCTCGATTTCTCTCACCTTACTTTTTACTTTCCACCTCCCTCCTTTCTCCCCCCCTCTCTCCCTTGCCTGTCTTTTCTCGTTGTTTCGTGCTTACTCTCTCCCCACCTGACTTTGTCTATTGTGCTTGCATGTGTGTGTGCTTGCCTGCATATGTTTGTCTGTGTCAGTGTGCATGCGAGAGATAGTGAGTAGTTTGGTGAGGAGACGAGCTTCGGCATTAGTGTTTTTGCTTGCCTGTGCAATAGAAGGTGACGTGCGTCAGGGCCCCGAACGACCGCCCGTCAGTCGCAGATGCAGATGGGGGCTGAGCGGCTCCCTAGCGGCGAGGTGTCTGCGCCAGCTCCCTCTCGCCGTGATTGCGGGATCCTGGATGAAGTCGGCACTGACAAAGTGCAGTGATTGATGGATGGACGAAGCCGGGAAGTGGATGAGAGAACGGTTGAGGGTGAGGGGGGGGGGGGGGGGCGAGTTTAACGCAGGCAAACGGGGATAGACGGAGAGGAATGACCTGTTGTGGTATTCAGCCATGCAAAGCTCCAATGCAATTTACTCGCTGCTAACCGAGCGCACCCAGGATCCTTTGCATCTGTAAAGATTTGGCCCCGGTGTGCATGAGGGCTTTTTGACAGCCAGCAGGGGCTGCATGATTTCAGATAGTATTGTTTTACGGCTGTGTGCGTAGACTCTGAGCCAGGGCTGTCAGAAGTGTGCATTTTATGTTTCTGCTTAATGGTGAGCACGGAGGCTCGGATGTATCCGTGGGATTTTATGGAGTCATCAATACGAAGCCACAAATCATGGCACTTCTTTATAGAATAAAATACTAATTTCAAAGAGAGTGTGTGTGTGTGTGGGGGGGGATCCTAACATGCTTTAATCCGTTTAAAGAAAACAAATAAAGGCATTTGCATAATTTGCACTGTATATGATTTTATATATGCTAAATTGGTGCAAAGTATAAGAGAGAAGTGGGTACTAAAAGTGAAAATGAGTGAAATTCTTTTGCATTACTAAACAAGAAGAATGCAGTTATTATGTATTTTATGAGTCATGTCCCTTCAATGTTGAGCTCCGTGGCTCTTTATATAAAATGTGATGCAGTGCATCACAAACCTCAGGTAAATCATCCATGGCTTAGTATTTTCTCTAGGGCTACAGCTGACAACTATTGTGTTAATTGATTAATATGTTACAATATAAAGTGCAGATTAAAATTCAGAAACTGATCACATTTTAGAAGGTTAACCCTTATGCTGCATTAGGGACATTTTTGGTCTTTTGCAGTTTAATTTCTTTGACCATTTTGGCTGTTTTAATGCAAATGGTATGAAATTTGGCAAAATTGTGACTTTTTGGATACATGTAAAAAATGTGATCCCATTTTGCAAAATATGTATAACACACACTGTGTAGATCAAATAGTAACAATCAGCACCATAAAGACCAAAAATGGCCCATTGAAACCCATTAAAACGTTGTTTAAATCTGAGGCTGTCAGTAATACATGAAACATGATTTTTGCACAAACATCCTTTCATTTTGAAGCAAAAGCATTATATTTGCATTATATAGTGTATTCCACCAGAAGACGTCACTACATATTTATTCCCTATGGGTGGAAATGCACCTTATTTTAGGCAATAGGCAATGTTTAATAGGTGGCCATTTTTGGTCTCTAACGCGCTAAGTGGGATTTTTTGCAAAGTGGGACTGTGATAATCCAAATCTAAAGTTTTCTCTTTGCATTTAGTTTATTGAAAATAATTGAATTTTTGTGTTTTTTCCTCTTATACAAATCGATGGTTTCGCAAACAAAACCGGTAATTAAAGGGTTAAAATCCTGAAATTGAATAAATTTTTGGTAGTTATGATGAGGACTGATGCTGGTTAAAAGATTTAACTTGGTAAAAGTGGAAAATAATAATAATATATAATATTTTAGGCAATGTTTAATATGTGGCCATTTTTGGTCCTTAATGCACTCAACGGTGTTAAAAATCTAATGCAGCACAAGGGTTAATTAACCAAAGTTATTTATCATAATACAATTATTTTGACCGAGAAAAAAAACCCTGATGTAGGCTTGAAAAGTTATCCCACTAATTTTTGCAGAGAACCTTTGTTCGGACCAATTATCATCAATTACATTTTAGTGTTTGCATCCCTAATTTTAAGGTAGGTTTCACCTATTTTTTTTTTTTTTGGTCAGCACACTATAGTAGTCATTTTCCAGCCCTTGAATATGTAATGGTGGTTGGAGGCAGAGCTAGGGGACTGATAACCTTGGAGTCCTGACCAAACCCTTCCTGTGCAGTGTAGGGAAAAGAAGTGAGTGGTTGGGCTGTGGGATGGATTCTCATTACGCCTGGACCTGCTCTACATTAGATGTCACGGGTGGCAAGGAGGGCCATTCCAAGATGAAGACTAATACCGCTGGCCTCAGGAACTCCGATTAGAATCACACTCATTACTCAGCGCCACTGACGGAAGCAATTTAAAGGCCTCGTCCATACTGTACAAGGGGCAGGGCAGACCTCTGTCACACACGCACACACACACTCGCTCTCTCCCCCACTACTTTGACTGCTTCCACCAAGGACATTTGGAGGCCAACCGTTTACCCTAATTTGCTTTGTGTTTTTCCTCTCATTTACTTAATCAGGGTGAAGATCCCAACAAGGCTGCTTTCCATATGCAACTCTAAATGGTGTTTTGAACACAAAGCAGCGATGGAAGTGGTGGAAGGCGGGAGTATTGATACAAATGTAACGTGATCTTAAAAAGCCTACTCTCACTTTCTGACCCCTCGCTAAAGATTATGTGGTCAATACGTGTCAGCCGTTTGTCAGGGATGGCGATTTCGAAAGGTGTGCGACACTCTCGCACAGCAAGGTTACGGTTTTCAGTGAAGCCCTGATGACAGCCAGCCAAAAGAATAACAATCAGCTGGAGCAGTGAGGTGCCTGCCATTCAATAATGAATGATCGGGGCATCAATTAGCCGCCGCCGCTGTGGAAACTCTATAATTGTAATGAGAGATGTGGCTACGTGCTAAATCGCTGCACCGTCTTAATGTCAGATTGTGTCTGGGAAAAGCAGCTTTCCTCTTATGATTTTGAGTCGTAAACGGGGCTGTTTGATAAATTGCCTGTGCAAGTGTTTGCATATCATCATTTCCTTCAATTGACCTTGACGAGGCAGTTTGACGGGGCCAATGTGCAGAATGAGATGGAAAATGAATGACAGGCCAGAGGCAGACAGGGAGTTATTCTTCTGTGTGATTGGCTTAGAAATGTTGCGAATATGCACCTGCGTAACTTTATTGCTTTAAAGAAGTCATTTCACTTGCAAAACTTTTGTTTTTGTATGAATGTCATGTGCAGTTTTGTTATTGAGTGTACTTTTACATGTACTTCTTCATGAACTTTTATGTCCTGTGGGTGAGTTTTTGTATTTTAAAAATTATTTTAATTTTCTATTTTTTTTTCTTACATTTAGTTATTATTTTTTTATCAAATATGCAGCAGGGGGGAGAAAACTAAACACAAAAGCTTTTTTTTTCTTTTTTTTAAAGGGGAAGTTGGCAACTCTAGCCATTTCTTCGCTGATTTTTACTTTTGTTGTCGCATGTTTTCTCATCGAGCTCCCGGCGTATATTTTCACAACACCGTCATAAAAAAACTCGCTTGCGGCACCTTCCTCTCGCTTTCTACCGCTGCTCATGTGCATTTGTTATTGTCGGAGACGGCCAACTTTATTGTGTTAAGCTATATCTACCGAGGTGGGTAATACATCATACACAGTATCATAGAATTATGTTGAATTGTCATAAAGCAGTTTGTGTTTCTCGCTCGTTCTCGCTTCTCACGAGACTTCCTATTTCCAACTTACCGGGAGGTTAGTCCTGGTTAGTCTCGATGTTGCAAGTTTGGTTTTACGCCTGGGAACGCTGGGGGGAGCGAGGAAAGTCACCATTCTCTTCAGAGCAGGTTATTGAACTATTTAAATGATTTCTAAACGGTTTATAAAGTTGAAATAGTTGCCAAGTGACCCTTTAAACAGTTTTTTTTTTTTTTTACAAATGTGTGTGTGTGTTTAAATAAATTCTATTATAATAAAAATATAAATTCTAAAGGATACAAAAATATATATCGTAGTCCTTAATTACACATTACTGTGAAATATTAAAGGTTATAATTAACAGTAGAGCTTAAATTATTCAATTTAGTTTCTTTATTTCTTTATTTTCATATATAATAATCTCCACTCAAAGAACAAAAACAAAAAACAAACAAACATGTAACTTTACTTTGAATTGCATATAAGGCAAGTTTTGCATTAACTTTGAAATCTAATTATAATGTTTTAATACATTTTGTACTCCAATTCGTTTTTGAAGTATAATAATTAACACAGTGGGTGTCATAACTTGTTTTCATGGCAAATGTATTCAAACATACATTAATTAATCTATATAAATATAATGTAAATATAATGAATAGGCTAATTTAGGGCATTTACGAAATGCTCCTCTCTAGAGTTTATTTCTCTAGCGAACAAACCTGCTGTCGACACTTAATGCCTGAGGTAAATGCAATGATACTGGAGATGTTATTCTCAAGCTGTATTATTGATATCTTTCCACAGTTGAAACACTGGTTGAGAGATGTAAACATATCAATCGATCGTCTCTTCTTCTAAGCTCTTTACTGGTAGCAAACTGCGTTGCATTGCCATGCTCGCCCCCTTCTGGATTGGAGTGTGGATCACCTGTCCGTACCGTACCATAGGGGACGGGGACGGATAGATGTACCGTTACATCCCTAATATATATAATATATATAATATATTGTAACGCAGTTAGATTTTTTGGGAAGAAGGAGGCGGAAACCAGCGAACATTAACAGATTTTAATCCTAAAATAAACAAATACTAAATGAAAGTAAAGACAGTAGCCCCTCACAGACCACTGCTGTCACATATAACAAAACACAACATAAATCCAGGCCTGGCGTCTCTCGCCCTTCACTGTCGTCGCTCCTACTTTTTTGCTTCCGCTCCTCCGTGAGAGAAACGAGACCGGTGCGACGCGCAGGTGTCGCTCAATTACGCAAATGGAGCTCGCGCCATTCTCCCACGTCCCTCGTCCTCGTCCTGCTTGCCACATTTTCTATTTTATACAAGTTTTCTTTTCCCATATTTAATCACAAATATGCTCTCTCTCTCTTTCTCTTTCTCTCTCTCTTTCTCTTTCTCTCTCTCTCTCTCTCTCTCTCTCTATATATATATATATATATATATTTATATATATATGCAAAGTACGTGACAAATATTATAATTGTGTGTATTTAAAGCACATAAATACTAGGCATGAAATTTTCCTTTTCAAGAAAAAAAGAGTTGGACGTTTTCCAAAAAAAATTGTAATGTAATTCCCAAGAGCATCCACATAATCTCCACATAATCAGACAAAATGCATAATGTGCACATAAGAAATAAGAAACACCCTTTTACATTGTATTAATGAGATGTGGAGTGTGCATTCTTTAGAAAAGAAGGCCACATCTCTAAAATGGCACACAGTGAGAGCAAATGTCAGTTTCATGACATATGAGAGTCTGGTTGGATCGATATCTTGTGTTTGATAATGAGACATGATGAAAACAGTAGTCAGATAGTATCTGTAGAATAGCAGGTGGTAAAACCGAAGCTAGTTAGATATCATTATAATCTAACATAGCATAAATGACAGTCTACTTTTCTGTTCTGGAGAAAGCATGACATTGATAGTTTAATGCATCCCCAGAAATGCTGGAATGTTTTATTACTGTCATAAAGAGGGAGCTTTGTGTCACACTGTCCATCGAGACCCATTCTCTTTGTGTATAGATCCACAAAGCACTGCAGATTGCTTAATAGTTGTCAATGGTTGATTTATTTAAGCTCGACAGCTCCATGATGGCTCTTGCGAGAAGGCCTGTCAGCCTGTCTGTCTGTCTGCGGCAGCGTGCTGAAGATACAGTAATAAAACAGCGAGGAATCCTCTTTCGTTGGTGTGCCGCCGCCTCCTCCCTCTCCCTCTCTTCCCTTCCTCTCTCTTTTTAACAAATGGGCATCAACAGGCCATGAAATAATCAATGCTGATGATCCATCTTGGGTGCTGTCGATATGTTAATGAGTCTGCCTCATCGTTATGGCGACGAGGCCATAAATCATTCGCTTTTACCAGAATGCATAGCAGCTGGTGCGGCAAACCCCTGGCCAGGAATAAAACACTGTCTTTTAACGATTAATGTCCAAACATTCTGCTGCTCTGCTGCTTGATTGTTTTCAGATGCCAAAAAAGTAGGACGGATTGTAAATCAATAAAACAATAAGACAAAGTGTTTTAATAAAAGGAGAGGTTGCGAGTAAATCATCGAGGCTCTCCATTTAGCACTGCTTCCTGGGTAACAAATAATTGGATACCTGCTGCCCAGGAGCCATTTTTAAGGTTATAAATGCTTGTGTCTTCGTGCAGTGTGAAGCACGTTGCTTATAGCTTGAGCTCTTTGTGAGTGTCTGTGTGCGTTTGTGTGGTTTACATTTTCAGCATAGAAATTTAGCAAACAAATCTTATGAACAAGATATGATATAGTTGTATCTTATTACTTGCACACAAGATTAATTCTTTAATAAAGATATATATATATATATATATATATATATATATATATATATATTAGGGCTGTGCAAAAGTTAATTGCGATTAATCGCATCCAAAATAAAAGTCTGTGTTTACATAATATATTTGTGTGCGCTGTATATAATTATTTTGTATATATAAATACCTATGCATGCATGTATATATTTAAGAATTATTTGCGCTTAAATTCTGTATACATTTATAAATACATAATCTATATTATATAAATATAAATATTTTATATATGAATAACACATTTTCTTAAATATATACATGCATGTGTGTGTATTTATATATACAAAATAATTATATACAGCACACACAAATATATTATGTAAACACAGACTTTTATTTTGGATGCGATTAATCGCAATTAACTTTTGCACAGCCCTAATATATATATATATATATATATATATATATATATATAAAGAGTTCAGGTGCAAAAGCCTCTAAGTGCCATTTTAAATTTTCTTCTAGAATGATCTTTTTTTCCAAGCTTGTATGTTTAAGTTCAGTAATATCACTTAAATGACAACTAATAGGTACTCTTTATTGCCATTTAAGTGAAATTACTTAAAAAACTTAAATATAAATGCTTGATAAAAATTATCATTTTATAAGAAAATTTCAAATGGCACTTAGAGGCTTTTCATCAACTCTTCATATATGAAAAAAAAAATATTTTAAATTGTGGATTGTCTCACATAGCACAACTTTATACAACCTTTTAAAAAGTTATACTAACTACTACTTTTAATGGCTTTAAGAAATGTTAGCTGTTTAACCATAACTAATCCCTGAAAATTATAGTGTGTTTTTGCTTTTTCATTTCAAGCCATTTGAGCATTTTGATGTATAGTTCACTGCACTGATTGAGATAATGTGTGCATAAATCCACAATATGTACATATTTACAGATACTTTTTGGTTATCCATTTATGCATGATACTCTGAGCACATAAATAGTGTCACATCATCCACACATTACACAGTCTGGGCAACGAGACAGAAATGATCTGTTTTTAGAGGTGAATCATAATAATATGTAAATATGACAAGATTATAAAGTGTTTGTTTAATCACCGACCGGTTTCTTGGATAGAGTATGTTCTTTCAGTTATGCTACTCATCTTGTATATTAGGCCTAAAAAAAAAAAAAGTTTGGTTCCGGTTGGTTGTCAGTTGAGGTCATGGGTCGGTAGGGAATTTTTTTTTTTTTTTTTTTTTTTTTCAGTGGCAGCAAGGGATGGGTAGGAAATTCAAGGGATAGTTCACAAAATTATTTTTTATATGTTTTAGCTTACCTCAAGGGATATGTAGGTGTTTTTGTTTCTGCAGTATTTTCAATTTTGATATTTTTTGGTCAAAACTAAAAATATCAAAGTGAACTATCCCCTCAAGCCTTTTCACGTGCTTGTCCTCCAGACAAGTAAGTAAATCTGTCAATCACTTGTCTGAGTAAAAAGTTGCTTGTCCGGATTTTTTAAATTTATTTATTTTTTATTCTGAAGCAATATTCTCATCAGTGTTCAATCAGCTTTGATATTTAAAAAGGCATATTGTAATATCTGCACCTTTAAGGGCATCCCCTCCACCAATATTATTAAATGCCCTATAGTGTCTTATTATTCTAAATAATTGAATTTATTGATCAAATTTAGGAATTTAAAATGAAAGATGAAGCATACTGTTACCCTAGGTAGGGCTGATCAAATTAAATCATTTACAATGAAAAATTACAATTTCATAAAATAATGTTATGAAATTGATTTAAATGTGCAAATAAGAAATATTGGAAAGAATTATACTAGGCTACTTATAAACATAACACTAAACTGCCAATAGGTGGCGGCAGGCGGCCGTATTAACGAGTGAGTTATTGATTCATTAATTCAAACGATTCGTTCAAACGGTTGATTCATTCAAGAATGAGACAGCTGTTGATGTTTATGAATGGGTCATTGAATCTTTGACTCAACCGATTCGTTCAAAATGCTGAATCATTCAGTAATGAAAACAGGATTCGTTCCTGTGAGATGCGTCGTGGTTCTGCTGTGACTTTTCTTTGGAACTATTTTCGCTGCTGAAATGGAACAAAAACACCAAGTATTGCTTATAAACAGTAAGTGACTTAATCTTAACTGTTTATTGAACTGTTGTAGGAAATCAATGTCACTTTTTCAATCGTGATGGTATTCAGGAAAAATAATTGAGGCTGCTTAGTGCTTAACATATGTTCAAATATAAAAACTCCACATTTAGATTTTTTATAGGCAGAGTATGTTAACTGTGTGTGTGTGTGTGTGTGCTCCGCTCATGTGTGTAGATTTCTCTGCGCGAGCGTCAACAGCGCAAATTTACCATCAGTAATACAGTAGCTGCTGCCTGCTACATTTATTATCCACAATCGATCGCAACTTGCAATAAATTTAATAAAATCAGAATCATTCTCTCGGTTTAGTGATTCCCTAGTTATTTTTTTGTTTGTTATTGATGTTCTAATCAGGCTACTTGTCCGTTGGGGCGAGTAAAATTCTCTTTTACTTGTCCTTCAAAAATCCATTTGTCCCGGAAAAGCGGACAAGTTAGACGGGCTCTAGAGATACGAACCGCGGCAGGTTAGAGTGTTTTGGATTGCATAAAATAATGAAAGAAACGAACAAATACATGGCGAAAGTGATAGACAGCAGAAGATGGAAAAAAATTGTATTTGTGTATTTATTTAATTTTTATTATTTCTTCCCCAAGCTCATAAAATAATTTTGGGTCGCACATAAATTGACAGGGTCGGTCGGAAACCGGAAACAAACAATTTTTTTTTTTACGCCTTACACAAATCATAAACATTGGGGACTTTTTTGGATTCATGATTCCTATAAACTTTGAGTTATGATAAATCTAGAATGAATTTAACTGTTCTCTTTTCCTCAGATGTTGTACCCAGATACAGTGGCCCGCTAAAGCATTTAGACAGATATTATTTTTATACCTTGGTCTTTTTGAATACTCAATTCTGATTGGCTGTGTTGCAATAAAACCGTTTAATGCACAGGTAGTTCTAAGTCAGTTTAATCATCGTTCTATATTATTGTACTGCTTTCATTGAGGCACACACAGTTATATATAACCAGTGGTGGAGGAAGTACTGAATCTCAGTACTTAAGTAAAAGTACAAATATCCAGGTAAATATTTACTTTAGTAAAAGTAGAAGTAACACAATGACAACAACCAGTAAAAAGTAAAAAGTACCTGATTTTAAATGTACTTTAAGCAGTGTTGTAGTCGAGACCACCTCACTCGAGTCCGAGTCGACACCGAGACCAGAGAGAGTCGAGTCCGAGTCAAGACCGAGTCCATAGAGAGTCGAGTCGAGTCCGAGACCAGAGACGGTCGAGTCCGAGTCGAGACCGAGACCAGTGAGGGTTGATTACCTAATTTACTTTTATTTACTTAGAGAAATCCTTTTTTTTTTTTTTACTGAATTTACTTAGAGTTTAAAAAATATGATCAGTTTAGGGTAAAAAGGCCACATAGTAGGTGGTGTTAAAAGTAATTTTATTACAATTTGTCATGCGCAGTTGCACACTAGAAAATCACCAATCACTGGGCGTGTCAATCAATTTAAAGAAATATTTTATTAACATACATTAATAATCATGAAAAATATTTTTAATTGAACTCGAGTGGACTCGGGAATAATTCCGAGTCCTAAAAAAAAAAAATGTTCGAGTACGAGTCAATTCCGAGTCCAAATGGACACGAGTCCATGACAAGACCAAGACCATTAAAATATGGTCTCGAGACCGTGTCCGAGTCTCGAGTACTACAACACTGACTTTAAGTATCAAAAGTAAAAGTACTTGCATAACAATTTATTCTCTTAATGTCTTTTTTCTAATGATTTATAAAACATTTAATTCTAACTCATTCAACTTAATACTCCTATAATGATGTTCAATAATGATGGAAAAAAAATAGTTGTCACCATTTCTGAAACAAGCTTGCAATAGGCAATATAGCTACACATCATGCTTATCCTTACTATATGTTAATAACTATGTTTGGCAGTAAACGCGATTCATTTATGGTGTTATTCTGAACCTCTTGGCTTGCCATAATCCTAACCAAACGTATATTACACAAAGTGCGTTTCCTATGCACGTAAAAACACATTTTCGTGTATAAATTGCACGATAAACACACTGCGTGCGAGACGCATTTAGTTGATGTATCTATGGCAACCAAACGTCACTGGTGAGACAAACGTGCAGCGAACGGACGGTCAGATTACGTTTTGGCAGGGGAAAAACTGATCAGAAAATGTAATGAAAATGTAACATAAGTTGTAGAAAAGTAGTGGAGTAGAAAGTATAATAATTGCTGCAAAATGTAACGAAGTAAAAGTAAAAAGTATGCACTATTTATTGTACTTAAGTAAAGTAAAGATACGTGAAAAATGTACTTAAGTATGTACTTCGTTACATTCCACCACTGTATATAACTGTGTGTTATATACATAGCTGCATACATAGCTGACTACTACTTCTAGTAGTAGTAGTAGTAGTAGTCAGCTATGTTGCTGATGTTATGAGAAGTGTTATGTGCACAGTGCTGAGAGGGTCTGCTGCCAGCAGTGGGACACAGAGGGGAATATGATACACTGACGATGTATGTCTTCCAGGAGTACAGTTGATTGTATAGTGTTCTTATAACAATTTACCTCCTGTTTGGGTTATTGCTGCTTAATGCTGTTGTAAAAATTGAACATGACACTGGGGTGATTTATCCTGTGTTTGTTTTCTTAACCTTGGATATTGGATTGTTTGTCAGACCATATCACTTTGATTTATGACAAAGTGTGGCACTGATAAAAACATAACAAACGCCCTGCCTCACACACATACACACACACACATTATGCAAATAATGTATTTTCTGCACAAGTGCGAAAGAAAGCACAAGTGAGGGGAAGTTAGATGGGACGGGAGAGATGATGTCAGTACAGTGACATTAGGAAGATTTTGACTAGTGGTGCACCGAAATGAAATTTCTGGGCCGAAACCGAAACCGAAAATTTAGGATGCACTTGGCCGAAAACCGAAACTGAAGCCGAAAAAACATAATACTATTTAATATAAATATATATTTAAATTGTTTGAATTTAATGGATCAGAAAAATCACAAACCAATAGAATAATCAAACTTTTATTAACAGTTAGGCCTACATAACAAAACCTAAAATATCTTTAACAATAAATAAACATAAATAATAATACCAAATAATATTATTCTTCAAGTTTTATGTTCCACCAAATAAAATAGTTTTAACAGTTGTGCAAAAAAGATCCACAATTATCTGAATAACTGCACACAAAATCACAGAATGGCAGTGGGCCTCTATTGTGCTGCTGCATGTAAACAATGGTTTCCTTTCCTTACATTTTAAATTGCTGTGCAAAACAACAGTGCAAAAACAGCAATAGAACTTAATCCAAACTCAAACTGTAAACAACATTTTGGCCCATGTAGCCTTAGGAAACACAGTTGTGCAGTGCTACGCAAATTTTAATGTAACTGCTATCCACACACAGAAAATAGGACTGCTGTTTATTTAAGCAAAAGTGGCAGGTTTCTCTTTAAAAACAAAAGTTGCTCAGCTTTTTGACAGGAAAGACGGTTCCTCTTCTCATTAAGAACATGTGATGCTGCACTGAATAGTCTCTCACTGTCTGTGCTGGTGCTTGGGGCAGATAAATACCTGCGTGCAATCCGCGCAAGCAATGGAAACCGGTCTTTGTTCGCGCGCCAGTAGTCAAGGGGATTGTCGCTTCTGGCAATGGGTAGTTCAGCTAGATACGTCTCCATTTGTTGTGCGGCTGCGCTTGTTCCGACACCGCTACGAATCGGCGTGCTTTCCTGTAAAATTTCGTCAAACATCTCAGAGAGTGAGGGAGTGTATGCCTCCTCACTTGTACGTAAGCGTTTCTCAGGCACCGTTTGCGCTGCGCTCCCCGTCGAGTCTCTTCCTTCACCAGATGATTCGATCTCCGTCAGCACTTTTAGTGTCATTTCACGCACTCGCTGCTTTTTTTCTTCGTCAAAGTAATGTTCTTTAAAGCGCGGGTCTAGTATAGTTGCAATACAGCAGAGAGGGTTGGACTCAGTTTCTTGAAAGCGCTTGTTAACAGCCTCCAATAGAGTCTTTTTAGCTGTTTTTACGCCGTGATCTGTTTCCACCTCTTTTCCAAGCAGACGTTTCAGTGCTGCTATCAAAGGAATAACCTCTGCAACCGAGGCTTTAGCCGAGCTTATTTCCTTGGTCATCTGTTCGAAAGGGGCGAGAAGAGACACTATGTTTTCCATTAGCATCCACTGGTGTGCACTCAAAGTAGCGGGCAGTTCGTAATCTGTCATATAGGCAGCTATGACCAGCTTCTGTTCAAGTAGACTTTGCAACATGTAGTACGTACTGTTCCAGCGAGTAGCTACATCTTGCTGGAGTCGTTTGGGTGACATCCCAAACTGTATTTGCAAATCTTGCAGTCGGGAATAAGCAAGAGGAGAATGTTTAAAGTGTCCCACGATTTTTCTACCGATTGCTGTTATATCTAAAATGCTGCGCTGACTCAGCACTCCTTCATTCACAGCCAACTGAAGCGTGTGTGCCATGCATGGTATGCTGTTCAGTCCACTGTCCTCCATAGCCTTTATCATATTCCGTGCATTATCTCGGACAATCGCGTGCACATTAGACTTCTCAATGTGCCAAGTGTCAAGCATTGTAGACAAAGCATCAGATATCGCTGCTGCAGTGTGTGACCCAACAAACTCCTTTGAGTGAAGCAAAATGTTTTGCAATTTAAAATCGTGGTCAATCCACTGCGCTGTTAAGCTAAGCATGCTAGTTGGGCTAACGTCTGAGCTCCAAATGTCTGTGGTAAAACTTAGAGTTTGTGTGTCTGTTGACATAAGCTCGTGAACGTGCTTTGCGACTCGGTCATACATTGCAGGTAGACATGTTTCTGCAAAATAGCGTCTGCTTGGCAGTGTATAACGCGGCTCAATATGTTGTATGAGCCTACGAAATCCTGTGTCCTCAACGACAGAAAACGGCTGGTCATCCAAGGCAATGAATTCCATTACTTTCTCAGTAATGCCGCGTGCTTTGGCACTGTCATCTGCAAATTTCTTAGCCTTTTCAAAGAGTGTGGCCACCGAGGGTGTTTGTGATGTAGTTGAGGTAACGTTACTTTTAACTGATGTTGTTTTGCGGTACTCCTCATGTTCGATTGGATGTCGTGATTTCAGGTGGTGTATCAAACCTGTTGTCGAAAAGTTCTTTGGCACCGCACCCCCTCTTGAGACTTTTGCTGAACAAATGTTACAAATTGCAACTTTGGTGTCCTCATCTGAAACTTTAAAATACTTCCATACCGCTGACATCTTTGATATGCAGACGCGTGATAACAGCTCAACCGTGAGTGAAACTAGCGCTTGCGCACGTGAGTGAAACCTAAGCGCTTGCGCACGGATGGGAGGGGCGGGTGGGTGACATTAATTTTCGGTTTACGTTTTCGGCTGGGGTTTTTTTTTTGGCCCGAAACCGATAATGCCATTTTCGGCCGAACATTTTCGGCGGCCGAAATTTCGGTGCACCCCTAATTTTGACATTTTATTGGACTCCCGAGGAACGTCAGGCTCATTGTTGAGCTAACTAAGGCCTTGTATTGTCTTTTTGTATGTGCATTACAGCTGCTCCATCTCCTCCACTTCAGACTCTTTGGATCAGGGCATTCAATGTTTCAAGAGCTCCAATCGAATATCTCTCCTAGCACATGTTGAATGATCGAAAAACAAATACATATATCTTATGTCATTTACAGACAAGGCATTATGATATAATTTACTTGCGATTCGTGATGCAGCCTCTTGTTCTGGCCTCTGTGCCATTGCACTAGATTTGAAATGATTCTCATTGATATCCTGAAAGTGGAGAACAATAAATCTACAACATTATGGCTCTGCCTGCTAAGTGAATATTACTCACACCAGTGCCTTCAGATACATTCATATATAATTATATATAGTAGGAAGGCCACTCAAACACATTAAAAAGTGAGTTTGGTATGTTTTCAGATATTTCTTTGGGTTAATACATATTCTAAGTTGTCTTTTGAAGTAAGAAGGCCACTGATTAGGACCCCTGTTTAGTATGCACCTATGAAGTTTTCACCGCAAAAACTCTTTTAGCTTCTTCTCACATTCTTAGATGAATACAGAAGAGATGATCAGAGAATATAATATTTTATCATTAACTCTCGCCTTTTCAGACAGCTTGAGAGTTAAGATCTTCATAAAATGCTTCAGCTTTAACCTTCTCACCACACGTTACATGCCGTCATATGTTTGAAGTTTAAATCTTTACTAAAAGGAATTGTTTACCCTAAAAATTAAAGTGGACATTATTTACTCACCCTAATGTCCATACTCGGAAAACTTCTTTCTTCTGTGATATATATATATATATATATATATATATATATATATATATATATATGAAGAGTTCAGATGCAAAAGCCTCTAAATGCCATTTGAAATTTTCTTCTAGAATGGTCATTTTTATCAAGCTTGTATATTTAAGTTCAGTAATTTCACTTAAATGGCAATTAATAGGTAATCTTCATTGCCATTTAAGTGAAATTACTGAACTTAAATATACAAGCTTAATAAAAATTATCATTTTAGAAGAAAATTTCAAATGGCACTTAGAGGCTTTTGCATCTGAACTCTTCACACACACACACACATATATATATATATATATATACAAAGTATATATATATATATATATATATATATATATTTTTTTTTTTTAAATATATATATTTATATACATATACATACATATATATATATATATATATTATATTATATATATATATATATATATATATATATTATATTATATATATATATATATATATATATATATATATATTCTCCCCAGTGTTATTTTGGACCCCATTAACTTTCATGGTATGGAAAAGAAAACTTTTTTAAAAAATGTCTTATTTTTTTTGTTACACAGAGCAATGACATGACTTTTTTTTTATTTTATTTTTTTTAGGTGACCTCTCCCTTTAAGACTAACTTTCCTGTTATCTCCTTTTGGGTTGTTTAGCCCAGCATTCCTCCCTCTTTCCTTTTTCTTCCTTTTAAGTATTATAGTGATGAATCTTCTGCTGTGGTCTGTGCCAGCATAGGGCTGACATAACAAAAGTTGTTTAAGTTATCCAAAATAAATAGAGAGTGTTTGAATGGAGATAGATAACAGAGAGCGGTCTGGGAAACTACAGAGTTTGACTTGTGGAAGTTGCCTTTCTAAACTGTTTTTGTTACCAAGACAAGGAACATTAACTCCAGATGACAAAGAAAGTAAATAATCTATCAGTAGACGACAATAAATGCCATGTGTTGAAGAAGCAAATGAGGCTCGTGCTTTTTCTCCCCATCCGTTCCACTACTCACACAGGTCTAAATGTCGTCGGGATATCCTCCATATTTTCCAGCTGGGGTCAGAGGAATCCGTCCACATGCGGAGCAGAACACACAGAGATCGGTGAAAAGAAAACCATTAACAATAAATGATTGCTTACATAAATTCAGACGTTTTGTTAATCTTCATTCTTTCCATTGTGTGTGTATATAAGCACAATTTGCATCAATTCAACACGAACGACTCTGTTTTCTCTGCAATCAGCGATCAGATGCGAGGCCTGCTTTATGGAGCATATCGGTGCAACACAAAAGGCCAAGTCTCGTGCAACCCCACAGCGCTGTTTCCCCCATATCCTAAGGGTCATCTAGCTAATTATTTGCCAAAGCATATTCTGAAATTGCAGATAATTGGGGCTGTATGATATTAATGGGAAAGATATGCTTATTAGGATTCCTGGGAATTGCGGTTGATGGGAACAGTCTGTGTGCAGTGAGAAATGATTTAACGCTCTCAGCAGGAGTTGTAGGATTTACCATTGTGGTGCGATGCCATTAATTCTCATTGTGTTGCAAAGCAGCTTGATTGCACACTGTGAACGCTGTTTATGGGAGAATTAGTACATTTTTTTGCCACGGTTGTTTTGGTGTTCCACTAAATGCTAATTAGACTTTTTTCACAATAATTAGACCCTCTCGCTAGACAGACCAATTGAACTAGTCCCACATTTGTGACATTAAGAAGATTGAAATACACACTGCTCTGTAATTAGCTTCATGCTAACCACAGTGCCAGGCGAAACAAGGGTCAAACATAGTGTGCTCCAGCAGTTTGACTATTGCTCATCAATTTGCGGTTCTTGCCATTCGATTCGAGTCGTCCTGTGCCGAGTCTGAGCTCTTTTTGCGGCGAGTTCGAAGCCGAGCGTTCTCCAGGTTACTTGTTTGTGAACTTTTCCAGGGGTTTATTTTCCTAAGGCATGCCCTCCTCAGCAGATCGCATGCTGGTGATTGGTGGCAGCGTATTAGAAAAAAACAGCCCATTCCTGAATATAATTGGCTCCCATTCATCATGGTTGTCATGTCACATGTAGTGCTGTGGAGCAGTACACGGCTCACGCATCAATCTCTGGCCTGCTGGCTGACAGGTCTTCTAAAGGGCTCCGGCAGCGGGGAGATGGCATCCTCCGCTTGGGCCTGCACTTTCAAACTCTTTGCTTATGCAGCAGCTGGTATTTTACTTAGGCACCCCTGGGAGTTTCACAATCATCCACAGGCATGCTGGGGGTTTCAAAAAAAACGTACGCAATGCGATTTTATATTAACACATCTCTGCTTGTCATGTGGCGTAATGGTTGCTATATGATACGAATATAGCGATCCAAGCCTCAAAATCATTCAAACTATTAATATGGTAAAAACAGCAAACAAATGGCTAAAGATGTCCCTCTGATGCATGTGTACATAGAGTAGACCAACGATTAAAGAAGTAGTTCACTTTAAAAAAAACAAAAACTTTTGCTGATAATTTACTCGTCTTGAATCGTTTAAAGCCCTTTGAACAGTTTACAGTTTGCACTTAAACTGTCTTTTGGACCTTGAACCGTTTGGTTCCCATTGAAGTCCATTATATGGAGAAAAATCCTGGAATGTTTTCATCAAAAACCTTAATTTATTTTATTTTAGAGTAAATTATCATCAATTTTTATTTATTTATTTATTTATTTTTTAAGTGAACTACTCCTTTAAGACATAGTACCAGCGGAATATCAGGATGTATTTTATTATATGCATTTAATGTAGATGATTATGAGTTTGGTTTGCTGGGTATGTTTGGTGCACTCAGAATCTAGAAACCCCTGAAATATAAAAATGATTGACATGCTGCAGATAGTTTGCCTATGCTGTGATGTCTGTAGTATAGTGCGAAGTGTGGGACCACACATTTTAGCAATTTAGCTGTTTTGCTTATTTTATTGCAAAGAAAACTTGTGTTGGATTGCTGAGTGTAGTAAGACAGAAGAGTCATGTTTTAATAATTATAATAATAATAATGACATTATTATATCTGAATGTATTTTATCAGAAATAACAATAATAATAATTAATTGTTCTTTTTATATCTGAATGTATTTTATCAGGATTAATGATAATAATAATTATGGCCCATATTATTATTATTCTTGATAAAATACATTCAGATATAATAATAATAATAAATTATTATTATTAATATTTTCATCCAAATTGTATTCTTCTGTCTTATTAAAGGGCCATGACATAACTATTATTATCCTTGCTATAATAACACATACAAATAAAATGAGAGGTATCATACCATAAGTGAAAAGTATTGTAACAACCTTACTATGTATTACTAGACATTTAGTTCATAATATTGCATCATTTACATATTTATAGTCTTAACCACTACTCTTATGTTTAATGCTGGGTAATTGGAGTGAACAGGCCTGTGCTTCTTCTCACATAGGCCCCTTTGAAGGGTGTTTCAAAATGGCTGCCGAGCATATTACTCCCCCGTAAGCCTAACAGAGCAGTCACATGGGTCTAACTGCTGGCTGCTGATCCTGCACTCTCAGGTCTTTCTGAATGGAATCAGATTTGAACTGAGATATATGTAAATACATCAATTATTAATACACACATTAGGGAGCGTTGTCTAGGCACGGACTCAAACTTGAACCACGGCCTTCGGGCTATGAGCAGCCCACTCCATCATGTTTTTTTGTTTTTTTTTTTCTCCCTTTGCTCTCATGAATAATTAAAAAACTTAAATTACTTGCCATGTTCAAAATTCATATGCTAGGTTGAGGGAAAAGATACATGAAAATTAATTTTCTTTTCTCTGAGAGTGACAGGAAATCAATTAATCTTGATATATTATTTCATGCAGGACGGGGTACAAGAGGCAGCGGAGAGAATGGCTACAGCTGTTCTCATTGGAAGGGCCATATATTATAGTTGGCGTGTTTGACAGCATCTGAAGGAAATGGCTGAAGGATATCAGGCAGGTGAAGCAACTGTAAAAATTTATTGCAGGATGCAAACTGTTTCCAGGGACTGACATAAACATAGCAGTGAAAGGAAAGCAATAGCAAACAATTTCTCTCTCTCTCCATTCCTTAAATCTGAAAACGGCGGTTGTCAATATTTACGGCCGTCCCCTGTGATGCACATTTTGCTCATTTGATTAACTAGTCATATGTTCGCTATTTATTTGTTGTCTCCCACTGCCTTTTTTGGGAAGAATAAAGATTTAGCGCCGGCTGGATAAATGCGTCCTGGTAATATAACACTGGAGATGGAATGACGGAGCTATTTACAGCTCCCTTAAAGTTTTATAACTTGTCAGTGTTTGCAGCTTGTTGTCCAGAGCTCCCTGTGAGTGTGTCGTGGTTGTAAATAGGAGTTGTGTGCAGAAATGATCGCTCTCTCAAGAGGCTGCCTGTCTCGGCACTGCCGTTTGGACATTTTATACGTCTCGCGCGTTTGGTTATGTGTTTGTTCCTTTTGGAAAGAGACCTCTCACTGTCTGTTTTAAAGGAGTACGCCTCGTTTGGCCCCCGGCTGAAGGTCTCAATTCCTGTCTGTGCGCTATCGCTTTACCACATTAATATATCTCTGCTCCCGCTCCTCATCTTCCTCCGCTTATTTATTATCTGTCTGTGTGAACTTGAGATTAAGGTCACCAAACGAGTCGCTCGCATGACAGCCACGAGCTCCATCTTAAAGCGACAACGTCCGTGACTTTGAAAGAGCATGCGAGCTCTTCACGCATGTGTAGCACGTACCTTGCCGTCCTTGCGCATGAGAGTTTTGGCATACCGCGACCCAGTCGAACAGGCCGTCCTGTTTACTGAAAGATTAATCACTGTGCTTCCCACAGTCATTGATAGTGAGTGGCAAGTGACTGGCATGCCATAATTCCCCAACTATTTGTTTTGCTAGACGAGGTGTCAGTGGCCAAACAGTTGCTTCCTCTCGCTCTCGGTGAGCCGCGCGCAAATAAGTCATAAACGGTGGCGTTGTGTCCTCGGCATGCCCGTGTCAGTCTCAGCGGCGGAACATATGCCTCTGTACCTTTGAGGGGGGAAAATGGGCAAGTTTGTCGCTCTACACGTGTTGGCAGTGCAGTGTGTCCTGCCAAAGAGAAGAGGACTGCGTCGAGCCGCGCGATAAATTCCGCTCCATTTATGAACAGATTTCTCTGGTCAACATGACTGGTAATCAACAATCAGTAAACATCTGTTACTATCTATTAATAACACTGCCTGACAAATTTATGGCCACGGACTGCTGGCATATTCATATGAAAATATATTTCCCACAGCTGACGGGGTGCAGCTTGGTGCTGTGGTCGACACCATTTGTAAATGTGAAATTAGAGAGCAGAAGACAACTGAATTAAAAAGGCAAATGACCCTGGCCAGATGGAGCTCGATATAACAAATGTAATAAGTTGTTAAATTGCCAGTTGTACAGACGATGATGGTAAATTGGTTTTGGGAGTCGTGGTGAGCCAGATGATGGGTTATGTCCACTTCTAAAAAAGAAATATGAGATTGCGGACTGATTTGATGATCGAATTTAATGAATGTAGTTGGAAACAATGTTTTGATTGTGGGTCAAACTTTTGATACTTATACAGTTTATTCATGCTAAACGGATGGGTTAAGGTTCTCTGTAAAAAAAGAAGAAAAAAAAAACAACCTTGTGGAACATTAGTTGAATGTGTGTATGTATGTACAGGACTTGACATTAACACCCGCCAAATGAGGGTGGATTTCAGCTGTGGTGTGTAACGCAGTCACTCCTATTAGTTGCTTTAGTGGGTTGAATTTTATATATAAAATATACATTTTCAATTTTAGGCATCTGAAATAATAAACAACGTGCAATGTAGTTTGGTCAAAAATATTGATTATTCAACACATTTCGATAATTAAATATCTGAAATGCTTCCAATACTCATTTTCCATGCCAGCTGTGCTTTCTTGCTCTCTCATCTTTTCGGCAGCGAGTTGACACGCACACCCGCCTCTCCTCACTCGTTTCATTCGCTCCGAATGAATGTTGTTGGTGTTACAGGCATAATTTGCGCATAATTTGACTCGCAGATTTTGTGCTCACACTCAAAGTGTATGCACATAAACCTGCTTTCTTTTTCCCTGCTTATTGTGCTTTAACAAAATACACACAATATACAGTATATATGAAGAGTTCAGATGCAAAAGCCTCTAAGTGCCATTTGAAATTTTCTTCTTTAATGATGATTTTTATCAAGCTTGTATATTTAAGTTCAGTGATTTCACTTAAATGGCAATGATAATTACCTATTAATTGTTATTTAAGTGAAATTACTGAACTTAAATATACAAGCTTGATAAAAATCATCATTAAAGAAGAAAATTTCAAATGGCATTTAGAGGCTTTTGCATCTGAACTCTTCATATATATATATATATACCGTGTGTGTGTGTGTGTGTGTGTGTGTGTATACAGTGTATATATATATATATATAAGCTAAATTTTGTGATGCCTGGTGCAACTTCATTATTAATTTAGACATTTTTGACAAATAAGTAATGCTGGAATCCTATTTGAATGAAGATTAATTTAAAAACTAGTTTCCGAGCACAGAAATAGTATCAGGGTCAGGTATGATATTATTTATTAATTAAAAAAAAAAATAATAATAATGATGATCATTTTTAAGCTAACTAAAGTAAATTTTGTTGTTTTGCTGCCTTGCACAACATTATTAATTTAGACCTTTTTTGCAAATAAGTGCTGCTGGAATTCAGACAGAAATAGTTATTTTGTAACTTTCTAAATGGCTCCACTTTTAATAAATTGAATGCATCCTTGCTGAATAAAACTTAGAAGTTCTTAAAAAACAACAACTAACCAACCAACCTTAAACGGAATGTAAATGTGGAAAAAAAATCATGTTATGAAGCCATTAATGTACTGCTAAGCAGTGTAGTTTAACTGAGTGGTGTTGATGCTAATAGCACAGTAGCAAGACATGGATACAGGGTTCAGATTAGTGTAACAATACACTGTAGTATCATTAGTTTTAGGGTTGAGTAAAACAACATTTTGACCCTGTTCTCCACTAGATTGTACTACAGGAGTTGTTGTAGTAATTCGGCTCAGTCAAATTCTAGCAGCTTATGCTAATATAAAGCAATCACATTGCTCTGCTAATATGTGCAGTTTAGCATGGGCTCCTTTTTTATACCTTGACAGCAGTTTGGGGGATAAGGCAGAGGTCATGATGCATCATGCTTATACTGTAGGCTACAGGATATTAACATTTGCTGTCCTGTAAATGGATTTGCTCTCATAGGGCAAAGAATACATTTATTTGGGTTGAAGACTGCATGTTAATGAAATAGATCATAGGCAGTTCCATTATGATAATGGATTGCTGCACTTTTCTAGTGGCCTGATGTTTTATTTATGACTTCTTTGATAACTTTCGTAATGATTTGCGTTATATTAAAATATATAGTTCGTCTGAGCTTCAAGCATTTTATTTAGATTCATTTAAGCCTTTAAATGTAAATATGGGATTAGAATAGGGTTAATGAAGTCTTGCTCTAAGGAAGAAATAATATTTCTTTTTAATGAAAGCTACTCAGGCACTCTAGTAATTGGTTAATATATTATTTCATAGTCTTTTAAGGTACAAGTAGACAGTAGTTCCATTTGTCAAACAGTGAAACATAATTTTGACTGGAGCTTTACTACGTTACATCATGCACTGCTTTTTTTTAAAGGTAAAGACAATGTTCTTAAAGATCATCTTTTACTAATTTTATGTAGGATGTCTCATTCAACAGCTAATTTTAGGAATACATTTATAGCGTAATTGCAAAACAAAAAAGAAGTTGCTAAAGGGAAGATGTATTGGGTCACATTCACTAATCACTTTGGGGGTTATTCGTATTTATATGCACAGGGAAGTCTAATTCACAACATCTGTGTACGCACATGAATTTGTTCTTAACCTTGTTTTAATGTTAATACATTTGGATTATTCTAAATGTGTGACCACATGCCTAAGCTTAGTATTTGCATGAAACACTCCCAAACCATCTCCATAAAAGGACTTTTGTGCACAAAGGTTTCTTTACAGCCCTTTATCACTCTCAGCAAACGCTCTCTAAAGAAGCCTGTCACCTGAGAGCACATGCAGCAAGATCTTCAAGTATGTCATCATCAAAACAAGTTAAAGGTGTGTTCACTCTTGGCAGGTTTAATTCAATTAAAATGAACTCTTGCTGTGATTGCTCTTGGTGTGATTGCTTTGTTAGTTTGGTTTATTAGAATAAGTGTGAACACTGCCATGCAAACCTTGGTTAGCACCAAACAAGCAGACTTAGACCCACCTTTTCAGGGGTCTCGGGCCACTTCTGTTGTTTTGCGTTCGAGGGTATGTTTACATGACAACGATGTACTAAAAACAAAAAGTTTTTCCTTTGCATCAAAACGATCCCTGTTCATACGGATCCGTATAAATTACAAAAAAAAACTATGTATTATGCATACCTGGCCAGTAGTTGGCGATGACACTTAGACTGAAGTAGTAATATCCATGTGCATGACATCACTTTTTCACAAATTTTTGTAGTTTACACTGATATGATAATAGCTCCTTTTTCAAAAACTTGCACTTTGAAACGTGTTATCAGAAGTTTGACCACTGCTGACCATTACAGTAGTGGGAAACACCATCTCGTTGCAGCAGATCTTTGTTTGTGTGTTTAACAGAGGTACACTTGGGACTGTTTTGACTCTATTTTACATAATTTATAAGCTCTTTTTGAGTTCTTAGCTGGTAAAAATTCCATCATATGTACACACATACTTATACAACGGGTTTATTTAGCCCAACACACAGCATTGTTTTGGATGCTCGGAAAGTTCTATTGGCAAATGATTAAATTATCTTTTGGTCCAGTGTTAAAAATGACCGTGTGAACTAGGGCTGGGTAAAAAAAAATATTGATTTCTCGATTTTAATCGATTCTTAAATCCCAACAATCAATCTTTCGGTCTATGCCGTTATCAGTTGATGAATAAACAAAATGTGTAGCGCTCCTACCATCCAATAAATCACAACAAACCTTGTGCTTTGTTACTTCTGATATGAAACAAACTAAAGTCACATCTTTCAAATTCTGACAATTTTATTATGAAATTCAAACAAAAATACCATTCTGGCACTCTTTAAGGGTGCGTGACAGAAAGCTGTAGCGCCTCAGTTCAAGCCGTGAACTCATCATCTCTTCTGCATTACTACTAGTTACAGCACAAAATAAACATGAATGAACATCAGAAGGTATTTTGAAAGATACAGTACAACTGACCGAATCAAAAACAGCTTGTAAACAAGGTCACATAATACATTTACCTCAGAAAAAGCCATTTAATAACCAAAAAAACAGTTAGTCAGCTAGAAAAATGTACTTAGAGAGGAGCAATTAGCTTAATGCACGCACTATTACATATTTATTGTTTTTACTTATCCTGTTCTTCAATATTTAATGTATGTTTGGATAAATCCGTTTTTTTTTTTGACAGCCGTTATTTATTTTATTGTATTTTAATGAGTAGAAACATAATTATTTCATTAACAATTATTGTTATAATGTTATTATAAAACGTATTTGTAAGCTCATGTGCGAGCTCATTAAAAATAATGAGCTCAGACGTTAAAGATTGTACCTCTCGTTTCATATGGATTACATGAACAGAATATTTGTTTTCGATATTAATGACTTAATTTTTCTGATTTCTAAATACTTATCTCTCATGTGGCAAGTATTCGCTTAGTTTCGGTTCATTTTTGTGACGTACTTCAGAAAGAAGTTCACAGAGACTGAAAAGGCATAAAGCAGACCCAGTTTGTTTTCTTTATATTACAAAAGTACAAAATGTTTCCTTTATTTTGAGCGTTCACAAATATAAGTAGACCCTTTAAAGTTTCGAATTTACTAGTTTCTGTATGATAAAAAAAACTAAACTATTTTAAGTTGATTTAGCTGCTATGTGATAAAAATATACCAACAAGTAGCATACAAATCATTTAATTTTAACATTTAATATTATAATGAATTGCCACCAACTGTGGTTCCCTGTATAGTGTACAGAATTAGTTGAGAACACTGATCTATAATGACATGATCATTCTAGATAGATCAGTGGTTGAGATTTTTTTTTTTAATTTGGCTTGTAGTGCTGTACCAGATAAGCCCCAATTAATCAATATCGAAATGAAGTCAAATCATACAATTGAAGATGATTCCCAGCCCTGCTTAGGGTACTAAGACTAAATGTATAGTTTTGTTTTTTGGACTAAGAGAATCTAGCCACAAGTGTAAACACCCTTAAATAGACCCACATTACAGACCTCTCATTTAGCCATCTGCATTTTTATGCAGAGGAACTTCACTGCTCAAGCTATAGCACATATTTTCTTTATATTTTACTGTATATGATGAAACATACAGTATAAAGATTAAATATCTAAAATTTCATCTTAACGTGTTTATTCAGCCACTCAGAATATCATACTTTTATTTATTAAATTTAGAATAAATGTTAGAACAAAAGTTATTGATGAATCAGTTTTTGTTTTTATGATTTCATGCATACATTTTGTCCATATGTTGTTTTTATGAAACTCTCCTAGTGCCCTATGCTGTTTTTTTGTGGCACCGCCCTCTTAGCGTCTCACTGCTGGGGGTTAAAAAAAGGAAAATGAAATCCAACCCACGACTGACAGGCTCAATTTGTTGTGAGGATGACACAGGAACGACACATAGTAGATTATAAAATGCAGAGATGTGCAAAGGTCAGATAAACAATTTGCCACCAAACTTGTGTACCCATAATGCTCTCTGCCCCGTCTGCTCAATATCAGGAAGATGGGGGGTTTCGGGAGCACAAAAGAATGGCTAGGAAGCCTGGGAGCCGATGGCAGTCAGGTTTGCTTTTTTTTTTTTTTTTTCTGGGTTAATTCACTGGATGAAAAGCTGCACTGTGAGATGTGTCATATATCAAAGGCAGGGCATCAGTAATCTTTGCTCAAGGGCATGGATAACAGACAGATAGACATGTGAATGAGATGGAAAAAAAGCAACTCATCCTTTTCTGCTAACACCACAGAGGAGATAAAGGAAGATTTATGAGTCATCTTGGACCACATACCAGCATGCGGCCCCATTTTTCACATGCTCCAAAAATTGGTGCTGGAAAGCAATCTGCTTGTCACTGTGTCCATCAGGTACTTCAGGAGGAAATTGGGTCCTTCGGGCTTTTTTACTCCACAGTCAGCTATTTTCTTTATAGCGGTTTTGTTTTTAATGGTATCCATAAATATATGTAGGGTTATAAGTACCTTTATCACCTGAGCAGTTTTTTTGTTTGTTTTGTTTTTTGTTTTTTTGCTGGATGGGATGTCCAAATCTGTGCACTTCCTTTTTGAGGCAGCTATGCTGGGAATCATGGGAGCTCACGGCTGCTCAATGCAGTGATTGACACTGATAAGATGGTATGACTACCCTCTTGTTCAAAATGATTGGCAGACATTTCTCGTCGTGCCACGAGGAAAATGTGCTAGTGCATGTTTGCAAGTGTAGAAAGTGTGTGTGCGTTATATCTCTCAAGCTGAAAGTTTCTTACTGGCATTTGTTTCAGTACTGCTGACCTTCGTAAAAGCATCCCTGGTTAATTTAATGATGACTCTGTGGCACTTAAAGTATGTGTTTCAGTGTTATAAATAGCCTATTAATGCCAACATTTCTCAGGCTCTGAAAAGACTAACTGTTTTTTTGTTATATTAAATGTTTAAGTGTAGAAACTCCAAGCTAATCCTTAGGAGTCTCTTTGCTTTATGAGAACATGAGCAAATGTTTCATCAGAAGGTGTTTAATTTGAAAAAAAAAGGATTGTCAACCACTGACAAATGTTGCGCTAGTGTTAGTCATGTCCCCAACTGAAGCTTCTTGGCCGAAACTCAAAGTAATAGAGCAGCTTGTACACTCAAATTATTGTTCATGTTATTTCAATAGTTACCCCATTTACCATATTAAAAAAAACAACTTGACATTTGAATTCTTAACATCTGGTTCCTTGTTCTATAGCAGGTCTGCATCTCTTCCCAACTTAAATCTTAATTTATACAGACTTTGCACTGGCCAGAAAGTTATTTTGAAAAGTCTGGTTTGCATTTTTGAGAGTGTTCAAAAAGTTTGTAGTGTCTTTTTTGACAGCAACTCAATTTTTGACATTCTAAACACCCACACCCATGCCCACTCAACGCGAGTGGAGTTTGTTTGAGCCAAAAATGTGTTTATGTAATAAATAGGTGTTCAACTTTGCTTTGTCGTCGAGGTGTTATTTTTCCTCGGAATGTGTTAATTGACTGGCAGCTTTAAAGAGGCCTGGAGTTACATCACAGGTGCTTGTGACCAAAGTTCTGAACTGCCATTAATTAGCTGGAAAATATCTGAAGTCTATAACGTAGGCCTATGCTCTGAAACTTTTATAATTTTCATGTTTAAGCAGAGTAATCTACATAAACTATTATTTTGGAGATGTGAATTTGTGTGGATACGATGTGGATAGTTGGGCTGGGTATTGACACAAATTTCACAATTCGATTCGATTTCGATTCACAAGCTTGCAATTCGATTCGATTTCGATTCAATTTCGATTATTTTGGATATCAGTTACAATAAATGGCAAATTTTCTCAAGGAAATCAAATCTCTTAACTAATGCTGTAAACTATGGGAGTCTAGTTGTAGCCTACTAGGCTTCATTAGCCTAATACAAAGGTAATAATTAACTGTTTTGTAGCTATACAAACACTTATATTATAAAAATAAATTATACAACTATTTTTATAATAAGAAGATTATATGAAATATAAACATTTAAATGGTGGTCATAAAACTTACCAGATGTATAATGCATATGTAATATGGTGTATATATTTAGCAAAATGCTCCTCTCTAGAGTTATTATTTCTAGCTTAGTAACGAGTTTATGTGGGTTTTCTGAGGTAATTATGACGATCCATGACATTGATTAAGCTGTTTAACTGACGTCTTTCCACGGTTGAAACGCTGATTGAGCGAATCAATGTGACATGATACGGATTTCGATAAGTTGTACTCTATCTTTTAACACACTTTCAGATGCTCATTCATGTTTATTTCACTCTGTAACTGGTATTATTAACCCGGAAGAGAGATCAGCACTGCTGCTTCTCCAGAGCGATCTCACGCCACAGCGCCAAAACGTTATTTCTGTTTTTGAATTTCTAAACAAAATGGACGTAATTTGAAATTTGAGACTTCATATCAATAGTAACAAAGGACAAAGATTATTGCGATTTTTTTGGATGCGCGCAGCCACGATATAATGTTCCATTCATTCAAATGAAACAGGATGACTAATCGATTCTTGAGATTTACGAATCGATATCGGTTCGTAAAAATGAGAATCGATTAGTATCGAGAAATCGATATTTATTACCCAGCCCTAGTGGATAGTGCATTAAATGTTTCACATTGGCAAAGTAACATAAAAAACTTGAGACCACTTATGGAAATGCTCTAATTTTGCATTTTTTAATACTACTTTTTTTCCCCACCATAAATTATAATAAACAAATTGTGTGAAATGTACAACTGAAAATGTAACACTAATCCCAGATTCTTACTTCATCATAGTAACATAGTGCAGAAACCTAAATACTTTCTTTTAAAATTTTAGGATTTCAAAAAATTCGAAAAACTTATTTCAATGTTTGCATTTTGACATTTGCAACTCACTGCATTAGTGCTGTGTTTTCACTAAACATGGATGATTAATATTTTATGCCTCGCTCCCCGTTGGCCAGAGTCTTTAACATACATACCCCAAAAGCACTCAGTGTCAGCATCCATGTGCTACATTTTTTTTCTTCCCCTCTTTATCTGGCGTATCGAGTTACGTGTAAGGGGAAAGCGTCTCATGGCTCTGCTCGGCTCTCGTAGAGCTGCCAGCTCAAATGGGACAGTGGGATTGGGCTTAGCACAACAGGCATATTGACTTTGATATCCTATCTGTTACCACTACTTCCCTTTTACATGGCTGCCAGCAGAGATGACATTAGTGCATCAACCGCAGAGCTAGCAGAGGGATTTCTTAACCCAGCGGTGGGTGGGACATGTGTTCACTCCTGTCTCAGCCCCGGGTAGAGAGGACACGCTCCTCACACCCCTCTCACACTGTTACTCCTACAGTCACACAGACCAAATGAAAGGCGGGTCAAGGTGGAGGCACAAGCAGATGTTTTGATGGTAATTGCAAAGCAAAAAGGGGTGAAAACCGGCAGTGAGATGAAAAAAAAAACATGTACTTGTTGTGAGTGTTGTCACCGTCAGGGCCAGGAGCACATGTCTTTCAGCCGTTCGAGCTCCACCGTACCTGCTGTTGCTGTCAGGCCTCCTTGCCAACTGTGACATCTGTTCCTGAGAGCGCCTGGCGAATCTGAATGCCAATATCCTCGCCTTGAACCGCAACAGAGAAGTATTTGTCACTCAGCGACAATCATCCCTCAAATGAAAGGTTAGCAAGACGACGCGGGCCTTTAATCAGGCGGTTGGAGTGCGTCTGTCAGCAGTGCCTTTTAAGCATTCAGGATCCGAGACTAGCCACCAATGAGTCAAGTGATTGATCTGCCCAAATCATTTTCCTTTGCCACTGTCAGTGGAAAGCTGATGGCAGGTTTGCCGTCAGGGGAGATTAAATATGATTCCTCTCTGGCTCCTGATGAATCCTCTTCTTGGAACACTCATTCTTTGTCACCCTGAGGAACGGAGTTTAAGCCTAGTTGAGACTGAGGTCATAAAAAAGCTGTCTGCTCGTCATGTCATTAAGAGCCACGCTCTAATAAGAGTTTAGCTTCGTACGGGTCACGTTCTCACACTTTAATGTCAATCTACAGAAAACAAGAGGCTCGGGCTGTGTTCCAAAACATAGTGCGCTACCTATGTAGATTGCAACTAAAGGCATCATATAGTTAGCCAGATTACAGAAGTGAAGGCAAATTCAAATAGTGCCTTCTAAGAAGCATGCATGCTAAATAAAAATATGAATTTCTGGGGACACTTTAGTTTAAGTTCAGGTTCTAACAATTAACTAAATATTAACTACAATTTATGCCTCAATAAACTCCTAATTACTGATTATTTATAGTTAGTAAGGTAGTGGTTAAGTTTAGGCATTTGGGATGTAGAATATTATCGTGCAGATAAAGGCATTTATATGTGGTTTATAAATACTACACTGTAAAAAAATATTGATGGTTTAACTTAAAAAAGTAACCTGGTTGCCTTAAAATTTTAAGTTCATTGAACTGGAAAAAGTGAGTTAATACAATGAAGGAGATTAATTTAAACATCAGAAACTCAACATTATATGTTATCTGAACTAAATAAATGATTTAAGTTGATTTGACAAAATAAAACATGTTATGATTACTACATTGTAAAAAAAATATTGTTGGTTTAACTTAAAAAAGTAAGTAACTTGGTTGCCTTAAAATTTTAAGTTGATTGAACTGGAAAAGGTGAGTTAATACAATGAAGTAGATTAATTTAACCATCAGAAACTCAAAATAATAAGTTATGTCAACCAAATAAATGATTATAAAGTTGATTTGACAAAAGAAAATATGTTGTGATAACAAATCTTGAAAATATTTTTTACAGTGTAATAAACAGCCATAATTCTGCTAATATTCATTTTTATAACCAACTAGTTAATAGTGAGAATTTGTGGTACCCAAAAACTATACTGACCCCAGACTTTTTCTGTGTATCTACTTTTAGCCAAATTCCAAATGAGCCTCAGTGTCCCTCGTGAAGAAGGCAATTCCATAACGCATTGCAATTATGTGTTGAAAAACTGTTGATTATAGGCCTACTTAATATCATTTATAAAGGAAACTATTGCTAAAACTATGAAATATCTATGTGTGCTATGAAATTTGATTGTTAGAATATAATGTTTTTAGCTTAGCATCATGCTAACTCCAACACCAAACTTCATTGAAATAGATTTTGTTCAGTCTCCCTTGAGCTTTATGTGAAAAACTGTATTTTTATGAAAGTGTAATTATGTTGACTATATAGACAGCACGGCAGCTCACTAGGTTTCAGCCTCTTTCAGTATCCCCAGTCAGAAGGAACGGTGTATGAATTGTCAGAAATGACATATTCGTGCGCTATATGGAAGATATCCGTATGCTGCCGCTTTATGTACGCGTTTAGTATGTTGCTTGTATTATCAGGTAGTAGTTTAGTCAGCTGTAGAGTGTAACTGGAAAAGTACTTGCCTAGTGAGAGTTTTGCCCGTCATGACAAAATGAAGTGCAGCGTCTTTGCCAAAGCTCTCACACACACCCCCAAACTATAAAATGCTCATGCTTAAAACACTGTTGCATTGAGTGGAAAGGACAGGATTAGCACATAATTTGATCATTCAAATGCAATATGATGTTATTTTAGCAAGTCTCATTCCACTAACTTGGAATGAACTGATTTATGCGGTTATTACTGAGCCCACATCCACAATAGAAATGACACATGAATCAGAATTTTACTGTAAGACAAATGTTTTTTCAATCAAAGAGCGAGTGCTCGCAGTTAAAGGAATCCTCATTAGGCTCTCGTTATTGGCTAAGTGCTCCTCATTTTCTTGCTGAAAGCCGGGCCTCACTGATCTTTATGCCCCTCTTAAGATTACCCCCAACATCACACTCTGTTCATTTGCTCTTTGTGACGCGACAGTTACATTTATTTTTAATGTCCAGACCGTGTCGTTGACCTTCAATTCCTGCTGAGGCTAGCACCTGCTGACCCTGCCCTTAAATCTGTCAGGATGGAGATATATTCAAGCCCGCTGTATGTTAGGCCGGCCTGGGCCTGCCTGTCACGTCCCTCGGATGTTCTACATCTTGTTTGGAAGACATTCCCGGCGTTACGTTCTACGACCTTTTCCATTGAGCGAGGTGGCCGTGTAGCGACTCCAAGAGGGGGGAACTTGAGCTGTTTCATTCCTCCCAGAGGAGACTCGGGTTTCATTCTCTGGCCATTTATTTGAAAGCTATCATTTTCTTGAATTCATAGCTGAAAATTGGCATCGATTCGCAGGATGATGGATGCTGAGAGTCCCTCTATTGACACTGCCATTGACAGTTTTCAGTAAATTCTGCATCTAATTATCACTCTTGGCTAAATGATACTCCTGGATGCTTTGGAGAGATGGTCGATGAGACTGGCTGTATTGTTCCTGAAGGCCCTATTGAGCTGTGTGTCAGGACTGTGTGATGTAGCTGATCACAGAGCACATTTCTCTCAGTTAGCAACTATTGTGTAATTAAACTGAATGCTGACTGAGGCCATCAGTGCTAAAAAAGATAAGTTGCGGTGATTGATGTAATTAATTGTTTCTTTTTAGTGGTTTTATGAATTGTTTTCAAATAAGAAATGCATTTTTGGTTTAAGGGTTTGCTACATGTATTTGGACACTTAAGACACACCCAATGAATATCAATACACTACTGTTCGAAAGTTGTGTATGTATATACAATATAATATAATAGAATTGCATATATACATGTTTTCTTTTCAATACGATCTAAATAACACTCTAGTCTTAGTTTTAATCTGAAAGCTTACTGCTAACACACTCTTTGACTGACACACTTCATTGACCTTGGGTGTTAGATGCCAGGAAATGGCACCTGCTGAAGAAGTCGAGGTGGGACAGGGCTTTCCAGGTGAGCTATGTAATTCAACCCTAAAGCAGCCTTCCTTTTCCCACAGCAGCTATGAATCGACACTTTAGCAGAGCTAATGGCTCACTCCAGCCCTTTCACAGGCAGACTATTGTTCTGTGAAGCGAGCACGGAGGGAGGGGGGGTATAGTGTAATCCTGAACGTGCCCTGGATCAGTCTGTTTGAATTTCACACCGACATTGATGTGCATGTCCGTCCTCACTGAAGGTCCTCTATGTGTGCCATTCCCAAGAAGACACGCCACAGGATCACATAACTATCACTGCCCCTACCTCTCTGTGTCTGGTCACCCGTCAGGAGGTGAGGACCCGCTACAAAGTGTGGAACAAGAATAACAAGAATGCAAACTAGTGCGTTTGCAATGCATTTACAGGGGTTCTGTACCAAACATAGTATCCCTTATAAGGATGCATACTAAATGAATGGAACCTCATAAGTGACCATTTTAGAATGAAGGCAGCAACATGTAGCGCTATACAAATGAAGCCCACATGAGTCTCTATTTTCAGTATATTTCAATGGAGTTGGTGCAGAATCTTGCTAATGCTGCTAAAGTCAATTCCCGTCAACTTTATTTATATAGTGAAATATTTATATATTTTAAAGCAGCTTTACAGTGATAAAAAGGAATGATGAAAACAAAATTCAATTGTGCTATAACGTATTGTCATTGTTCAGCTGAAGTCAGTTCAATGTTGATTTAATCCTGTACAAGAACTTTGTAAAGTTAATAAATGAGTTCAGTTCAGCGATAAAGCAGCTTTGCAGAAAACAGTGACGTCTAAAAAATAAATAAATAAATAAATATTGGACACAATTGTTGATTCGTTTTTGTTTAGTTTTTCAGCTTATTTTTTATAGTGTGTTCTGCACTGTCGACACTATTTGGACCTCATCGCCGGCTTTTTGTAATTATACATTGTCTTTTTTTACAATGTGTAAAAAAAGACATACAGAGTTTCTCTAATGTACTGTATGTTTCTGTTGATGGACATGTTTCATGTGAGAGTAGCTGTCCAATCAGCTGTTAGTATGTAAATTTGTTGTTGACATCAGAGTTACTCACGTGCTGATATCTTGCTGTTCAGCATTGCTCTTTCATGGACTGTCATTGGGTCAGTGCTCACAAAATATTATGATTTGCCCATTTTTTTAAGCTTTGACAATTTAAACATTCAAACGCAAGATGACAGGAAAGAAAACTCTTGCGCGCTGTGAGAAGTTTCGTGTGCGCACACATCAGATCCGAAGCTTGCACACAAAAAGCCACGTCTCATACAGCTTGTGAATACTAAATTAAGTTGTCATTTAAAGGTACAATATGCAAGATTGTTTCGCCACCAGGGGTCGCTAACCTCTTACAATAACAAAGGCGTATATTGATGACGTATATTCTGCAGTAAGCAGAATTATGGATCTTGTCATCAAGCTGATGGGTCTTTTATGGATGAGTGAATACATTGATGTTTGTAACATGACTGTAGTATGAAGCAGGGCGCGATTGCTAGACATATACCAGCGCCACATGCAACGCGAGTCCCGCGGATATAAAGGAATAAGGACATTTCATTCTACCGAACTACGCGCAAGTGCTGAATTAATACTCACACAGGTCAGTTTATTAAAGGAATTAAACTTGAGGTAACGCAGCGCTGCTTCACTTGCTTTAACAGTTTCGCTATCACACTAAACGACATTTAAGCTAGATTAATATTAGAGAATAACACAGATCATATTCTAACTTTTCATCACGTTGAACTACATAGCATTGATTAGTTTTATATACATTTGCTCACCTGTTTGCATGCAAGTAACATGCAACACTCGCGTCTCTGTCAAGTCGAAGTTAGTCGCGGACCTGGAGGTCTCTGCATCTCGAAAGATCTTCGTTTTAGTCCTCTTTTTGTCTCAAAGTCTGCTTGCTATGGTCCATAATGTTTGAACAAAACCGTGCTAGGGATGCTCACGCTGTTGAGCACGCATAACGGGAATAACCGACCCAGTTGTCCATGTCTGTCGCCTTGGTTACTATTGTGTACGAGGTCAAACCTGGCGGCAACTGGGGTAACGCGGATATGTCGTCATTGACTGGCGACTCCTCACCCCTGCTCGCACGCCCCGTTTCCTTGGTTAAAATCACAATTTTCTCACGATTTACAAATAGTTGGAAACATTTGGGATGTAAGTAATCAATTAAACAAAATATATAACATTGGCCTAGTGATTTTTAGATATTTTACTGTAAAAATCCTGCATATTGTACCTTTAAGTCTTCTTGCACTTAAATGGATAAATTCACACAAAAATTGTCAACATGTCTGTCTTGGCGAGTATCCTGAACATAGTCAAAAAATAAATGTCTTCAATGCATGTAAACAAAAGAGAAAAACAAAAGAGAAAAACTGACCCTGTGTATCAGTATATTTGATTCGGGCATTATTTCTTAAAGTGACAGCAGCCTAATATTCCTGCTACGGTCTGTTTTTTATCCAAAAAAAAAGATAAAGAAACCACTCACTTCTCCTGGCTGAATTATACACGAATGTTTTGTTACTTTAATAGGGATTAATCTTTATTTTCTTTATTTGTATTTGACAGTAGTCCTTTTTCCCTGAACATAGCACATTACGAACCATACCGCAACTGTGACCCTTAAATGTGATTCTGCTTTAGATGAAGGCATTAGGAACATCCTTCTGATGCCTTACAATGCCTAGGCTGCTCACTAGGTTTTAGAACCTAGTGTATGTGCTATTTTACCCAAGCAAAGTAAATCCATGTTCTGCCTATACAATCTCACTATAACCTGTCTTGTTTATGTGGGTTTTTATGTGCCCATAACAGCAGCGCCAGCTGTTGTACGTAGTACTCAGGGCAGACTGGTGAGATGGCAGCAACGTGGCACTAGGCGAGCAGAGAGCATATGGCCTGGATGGCGTGACACAGCACACTGAACAGAATGCAATACTGCCATCTCCCCTCCGGGACTGTCACCATGAGGTGCAGCCCTCCAGACACAAATCCAAAACTACATCAGATCAAACTGTATTTGTGAGCTAAGTGCCTAGGGGAGACTTGTCTTCTGAGGTGTAGCTTGGCAAATCGCCTTGTATGGGGAAAAAGGGAAAAATGAAAATGGCTCCCAACAACCACCCCACCCCGAAGGCCTTATACGAGCACTTTTCCATTCCATTAGTGACAAATTATCAAGGTTTTTGTTGTTTCCGCCGCTCAAATTGTTTGTTTACTTCATCTGGCTTTTGAAAGGGGTATGTGTGCACTCAAGCACGATTTCTCTTTTTTTCTCTCACTTTGCTAGGTGTTTGGAAAATGTCATAAAGTCAGATCCAAATGTAGTTCATGTTGGCGTTCATTGAACTAGACAAACTCAAGCCCACACCAATGACATTGAAATAAATTGATATAATGACACGAGTTTATGCCTCGCTGTTGTACGAAGTGAAAATCTAGCCCTATGATTTCAGGCTTTGCACTTTGAATGGCATGTAATGTGATCCTGGACCTGTCAGGGAAAAATAAATCTACTTTTCCTTCTCCGTTTTATGTATGAGCACTGAGCAGTGCTTATGTGTTGCCATGGGTTATTTTAAGAGGCAATGGAAGAGGGTTGCTGGGGTCACTGGTTCAGAGTCCACCTATGTCACGGAGCACAGATAATTGCTCAATGGCCAGGAGGCTTTGATTGGCTGCGCGGCTGCTGTCTCGGTGGACACTGAATGCGTTCGGTTCTGGAAGACAGGAGTGGGCGGATGGGTTCATATATCAGTGTTTTCTTACTCCCTCTCTCTCTTTTTTTGTCTTTACCTTCACTGAGGTCATAAAGGCAAAGAGGGTCACTCAAAGTTCATTTGAAAATGGGTCATTGCTGAACACAACAACTGGTCTGTTTACTGACAGAACAACCTTTAGCAGGCGTGGGTTAGTGCAATAATTCTCAGAGATGCAAGAAATGTTTAAAAGGTGTTTGTGTTGATGCATGTCAAAGAGAGGTCTTAGTATTGTATATTTGATAAGACCAACTTTTTAAGCACCATATAAGCTGACACTGATGCAATGATTTCCTTTATCTCTCTTTTTTTCATTGTTGCGCTATAAGTAGGCACAGCCCGAAATCCACTTCAGTAATTGAATCCATTTTGACGCTCTTTCATGTTAGCCTGCCCACCAAAGCTTTTTATTTTACTCAGTACAAGTCTTATGTGAAGAAACTGCTCCAGGTTACCAGCATGGTGCTTTCCAATATTTAACATCTTTTATACCCCATCCCCAGTCTGTCTTTTGATTGCATGGGCTTCCTTTCAAACCTCCAGCGAGGCTCCAGGTTGTGGCGTCGTGGAAGGAAAATCGGAGCTGCTGTTAATGCCAGGTGGAATATTCCAGAAGACCCGAGGCAGATGCGCAGTTTCTCGTTTCCTCCGCAAAGGATCAGATCTCACCTTCGAGTATGCCATGGGTCCTGATATGACACATGATAGTGCTTTAGTGACAAGGCAAGAAACGCCCAGCTCTTGTGTGCTGGGGTAGCCTTGTAGTGCCATTACCAGCCTCGCACGGCGATGTGATGGTTGATCTGAGTGTCACGCTGCAAAGGCCTCTTTTTCTCCCACTCTCCCTTTCTGCTCTGTCAGGAAAAGGAACAAGCCGGGAGCGGACGCAGAGGTGTTTGCCATACCAGACGGCTCTGCAGTCTCGGCAACAAATCGCAACCCCTGGGTTGAGGAGCCGATTGTTTCTCCTTTTTTTTTTTTTTCCAGAGACTTTGCCTCGCCCGCGAGTTTACATGACCCTTCAACTCTGTTTCCAAACAGGCTGTTGAGTTGTGCTCACAGGCTTCTATGCGTGTGGTAAAAAAGGCAGCTTTGTCACATGGGTTGCTCTAGTGGGATGTTGAGTTCAACAGGCTTAGCAAAAAATAGTAATAATAATAATAAAAGTGCCTGTTTCTGTGCTGGCCGCCTCGCTACTGTATATAAAGTGAAGCTGTCAGAAAGCCAACTTCATTAATCAGCCTGCAGATGAAGAATTGTGGTTTTGACTGGGCTAGTGCTGTCAGCAGGTCTAATGTTGAATAGTGTGTCCCAATGGGTAGGAATTATTCTGAATGGAATTTTAAATCACACTGCTGTCAGAAGTTAAGATCCTAAAAGCCTCACGTTGCGTTTACGTCTTCATCTTCTGAGTCCCTTTTTTTTTAAAGTCATTGTAATATATTCTCTTGTCTGTCAAGTGACCTTTTCTTTTTACCATTATTAGGAATTAAGGAAAATCTTGTGTGATACTGTAGTATGCTCTCATTGTAACGTTAGACAAATGAGCAAAGTGCAATGAATATTTCTGTGTGAAAAATATCCTTGGAACAGGGATCAAATTAAAGTTTTGCTGCATGCTGTGACCTCATTTCATGACATTTTCAAGCCAGATTCTGTTTTATGCCTTAAATATATGGCTTTCTTGCAAGTTGTGATTTATTTTGCTATAAGACATATTTGCGGTCACAGTTCGCTATAAAGAATATACTAGTGTAAATGCAATGGCCATAGATCAAAATAAACAAATCCCTGATGGCTTATCAATGTCCTTCCTGTTGGGGAAAGAATCCCAACTTGCCTTTCCAAAAGGAAAATATATCATCAGATAAATGGTCCCTAGGAATTGGATGCCAAGGACAAGCTAAACCACTTCCAAGCAATGTTCCCCGGTCCGGGCGCGCCCATAGCGAGCCGTAATGAATGGAAAGTGTATTGTGTCAGTGAAAAACGGGAGAACCGTCAGAAAGAAATATGCCTTTCATCCCACATGGCATAATCAGAGCCTGCCATATTTCTGAGCAGTGGTTATAGTGTTCCTTTGAGCCTAGCTTTTATAGTAAGAAAAGTGTGGACAATAATGTAAAGTAATTCAGAGCAGTTTCCATTGAGATGACTGTCAGAGTGCTGTTAGGCTGTCAGGCCCTCCCATGGGGAGGCAGGGTCAGGCTGTCAGTCAGAGCTGATTGACACTTGAGAGGTGTGAGAGATCAAAGCCTCTATCAGCAAGACAGGCTAGAAAATAGGTGCGATGGGTAAAGAATTGCTGAGAGTTTTGGAATGAGTGATGTGACGTGAAGGTGAAGTGTCTGTAACATGCTCGCTTTATTTCGTATATCGTCCACAATCTGCAATGTTACATGCATTCCGGTTCTTAGCGACAGTTACAAAGCAGGATCACTTTAGGTTTGGCTGTTGAATGGGATATCGGGGTGCAGTGTGAGTGAAAGACTTTTCATCGCTTTTGACGGGACGCTCAGAAATGTCAAGAGCCGCCTTCCCGTACCCCGCTGGAAAATCCAACTTAAGATAGGGGCTTTGTGTCAACTCCGTGTACAACTTGTCCAAGCTGGAAGACCAGGGGTATCCAACCCTCCTCCTAGAGGACCACTGTCCTCCAACCCCAGATAATCAAGGTCTTCAGGATGACTAGAAACTACCAGGCAAATGTGTTGGAGCTAAACTCTCAAGGAGGTTGGCCGCTCTTTTATGGACCATCATAGACTAGCAAGGTGGTCAAGATGGTTTTGAGAACATGATTGACCAATTCAACAGCTTAGACCAGCTACCATGTGCCAAAACCCAGAGAATGTCTTAAAAGAACATGTCTTCATTTACTTACCTTCATGTCATTCTAAACCTGGATGACTTCTTGCATTGAATGTAAAAGATGTTTAGCAGAATGTCCAAGCTGCTCTTTTCTGTATAATAAAAATGAATGGTGACCACAGCTGTGCACTTTCACTGTATGGAAAAGAGCAGCGTGAAGTCATTTTTGGATAAACACTGCCTTCCAGCAGGCTAGTCAAATCGGAAATAGGCTAATTTTACAACTCCCCCAGAGTTAAACAGTTGGGTTTTACCATTCTTGAATCCATTCAGACGATTTTCTGATATTTAGAAGAATATCAGTAACCAGACAGTTTCTGGTCCCATTGACTTCCATAGTAGGAAATAAAATATACTATGGAAGTCAATGAGACCAGAAACTGTCTGGTTAATGATATTCTTCTTAATATCAGAAAATCGGCTGAATACATTAGAAAACGGTAAAACCCAACTGTTTAACTCTGGGGGAGTGGTAAAATGAGCCTATTTCCCCCCAAAAAGTGTAGTATCCCTTTAAGAGAAATTGCTCTGTGACATTGTTCTGGACTCACTGTTCGGATGAAGGCCTTAGAAATCGCAATCCGGCCTGTCTCCGACTCCATCTCTCCTTCCAGTTTTCTGTATGCCTCTTTCTTAATCCACTCTCTTGTTCCTTCTGTTTTATTAGTCTTGACAGAGGCTTGATTCAAATAAGACTGCAGTGTGGGCATTGCCATCTCACAGCGTAAATTGAATCACAAAGGAGAAGGATTTTCTAATAGGGAAACAAATTAGCACCCAGACCCTTCTCTATGCAATTATTTCTATTACCTGTTTCTCAAGGCACTGGGAGGAAAGCCGGTTTAACCGCCATTTGTTTTAATTCTCCTTAAGGAAAACCAATTATGAAAGGTTACTGCTTATCACTGGCTCATACAGACACAATCCATTTTGTCTAAAAGATTAATATCTCGTTTTAGACCAGTTCTGCAAGGTGAGATGCTTGCTTTCATTGAGCCAAAAACTGTTTGTAATGCTGTTTTATAATAATGCATTTTTTCATTAAGCTCTAATTGATATTAGGATTTTTTTTTGAAGTCCATTATCAATCTTTATCTGTATGCTTTGCAAAGACATTGATCAATGAAAATGCTTTCCTTCGCTGACTGTATTGGACATTGTGGAACAGTCACTAGTTGGGCCATTAAATAGCCTCTGTAAGACCCCGGCACCAAGATCAATAAGGCATTGAATTGAAAAAAAAAAAAGATGAAATTACATTTTTTCTTTCCTTAACGAAAAGAAGTTGTAAGTCCATACTCTGCATTGCAACTTTTTTTCTTTCGGCAGAAATAATTCCTTAAAAAGTCAAAACAGCCCTTCACAAAGTTTTTTTTTTTTTAATTGCTTGAGCCTTATTAAAATTCCTCTGAAGTTTATACATATCACCACATCAAATACATCATAAATTATAAATGTTTTACATAGCAGTCTTGCATTTGTAGCCCCCGGGTTCCCTTTGGAAACTGCTCCTGTCTGAGTAAGTGTGAATGTTTGTGAGTACGTGTGCTTGTGTTTGTGAACTTTGTTAGACAGGCCAAGCAAAATTGGAGTAATGCGCTTCTCCATCTTTTATCATGCACATTGCGGAGAGTTAAATGAAAACTAATAAACATCTCCAATCTCATGGTCTACTTTGAAATTGTGAACGTTATTGAATTTACTGATGTAATATTAATGTTGGGAAGCGATTTTGTAGAGATCTGTCCTCTGCAGGCATCTTTACACATAATCATAAGTAACACACATGTCAGTTTAGGGTGCTCGAAGTCATTTGAGCAAAAGAGCAATTTGTCTAAACCTCCAAATGGAAACAGAGTAATGGAAATGCAAGAAAACAGAGACTAATGACATAAAACCAGAGTTAGTAAACAAAAGCCTTGGACAAGCATTGAAAGAGAACCAAGGAAACTAAGGCTGTTTCTTAGTGGAATCAGTCTGTTGATGACAACGGTTTTAGGTTGGATTTGTCAATATGACGTGATAACTGCACAAATATATCATTATGAATCATATTTGAAAGACCAGAAGACGACGAATCCCCAGTTTACAGTCTGTGTCCAAACATTTCTTTCTGTTTCCATAACACACATTGTTATTACTATATTATCAACAGATGTTATGTCAGCCATTAGAAGGTCAATGGATATGACATGCCTGGTGTGAGAGTTTCAGGGCCTCCCTTTGGAAACATGCTTGATATAATACACTTAACATCATTTCATTATGTGTGCATATACAGCTTCAGCACACTAAAAGAGTTCTGACAGATGGATTTGTATGACTCTTAAAGGAATCCAAAAATGAAAAGGGGGAAAAAAATCTTCATGTTGTTCCAAACCCTTCACTGTTAGTTTTAGTATTATTTAGAGCAGGTAATATATGATGAGTGTGTTTTTATTTATTTTTTAAATCAAATTTATTTTAATAATATTACATTTATATTAAAAGTGAAATAATATTTGAAACTTTTGTCTCCTAAAATTACAGATAATTAGACCTTTTTATGACAAGATGATGTTCAGTTTGTAAAATATCATGTGTTGTGTCTAAAAAACTTGTATGGCAGCCATGAGACATGAGTGTGAGTTGCAGCAGAATTAAACATTTCTTGGGGAACTATACCTTTAAGAAGGACAGGACACATTGTAAAATCCTGATGAAAAGCTGTGATCACTCTATTTGCAATGGGAATAATAAACACCTCTCTTTATTTGATTTTCCTTCACAATCAATCCCAACATGCCCTTGCAGTTCAGTGTGTGTTATAATAAATGACTGTAGACGCATGACGTCAGTTGACCTGCTCCAGGTCTAGATGGTGCGGGAGGAGTGTGGGGGCTTCTAAAACCGTGAATAAATAGCTGTTCCTCATTTATGCTTGTCAGGAGTTTTAGCTGAGGGCCGGACTTCACACTGTGTCTGTTTTGCCTCGTGAGAGATGATTTATTCGTCTTGGTCTTGCTGAGGTGCTGCAGCTGTTTATTGGACAGATAGTTTTACACAGGCTTACGTTAAATAAGCCTGGCTGGCTGACACGTCCATTCCCACCCTCGCAGATCAGCCACAAGAAAGAACTGCTTAGTATGATCCCTAAAAACAAACTCTTAAGTACAAAGCTCTGTCTACTTGGCCTGGAGTTCAGACGCAACCATTTCAGGAAATACAGCCAAACTGTTTTACATTTAGGCAAAAGTGTTATGGGTATGTATGTCTACATGCACACTCAAAACCATTATAAACCATTAGATCCATTTTGCATCAAATTTATTTGAATAAATTCAATCATAAGACAAGTCAGCTCATTTGGCAGTCATCTTGGCAACACCCTAATCAGTATGAATGATCAAATGTCTTTCTGTCATTCAGTCCATCCATCTGTCCATCCATCCATCTGTCCGTCCGTCCATCCATCCATCCATCTAGCCATCTGTCCGTCCGTCCATCCATCCGTCTGTCTGTCCGTCCATCCGTCCGTCCGTCCGTCCATCCATCCATCCACCCATCCGTCTGTCCGTCCGTCCGTCCATCCATCCATCCGTCTGTCCGTCCGTCCATCCATCCGTCCATCCATTCATCCGTCCATCCATTCGTCTGTCCGTCCATCCATCCATCTAGCCATCTGTCCTTCCATCCATCCGTCTGTCTGTCCGTCCGTCCATCCGCCCGTCTGTCCGTCTGTCCGTCCATCCATCCATCCATCTAGCCATCTGTCCGTCCATCCATCTGTCTGTCCGTCCATCCATCCGTCTGTCTGTCCGTCCATCCATCCGTCCGTCCGGCCATCCATCCATCCATCCGTCCGTCCATCCGTCCGTCCGTCCATCCATCCATCCATCCGTCCATCCATCCATCCATCCATCCATCCATCCATCTGTCCATCCGTCCATCCGTCCATCCGTCCATCCATCCATCCGTCCGTCCGTCCATCCATCCATCCATCCATCCATCCATCCATCCATCCGTCCATCCATCAGTCCATCCATCCATCCATCCGTCCATCTGTCCGTCCGTCCATCCATCCATCTGTCCATCTGTCCGTCCGTCCGTCCATCCATCCATCCATCCATCCATCTGTCCGTCCGTCCGTCCATCCATCCATCTGTCCATCTGTCCATCCATCCGTCCATCCATCCATCCATCCGTCCATCTGTCCGTCCGTCCATCCATCCATCCATCTGTCCATCTGTCCGTCCGTCCATCCATCCGTCCATCCATCCGTCCATCTGTCCGTTCATCCATCCATCTGTCCGTCCGTCCATCCATCCGTCCATCCATCCATCCATCCATCCATCCATCTGTCCGTCCGTCCGTCCATCCATCCATCTGTCCATCCATCCGTCCATCCATCCATCCGTCCATCCATTCGTCCATCCATCCATCTATCTATCCATCCATCTGTCTTTCTTCATGTTTAACATATGTTGTTAGTAGCTAACTAGAAAGGCTACGTTGATCTGGCTGGTTTACAAGACCATGTACTAGCTTCACCAGAAGAGTTTTGCTACTGAATAGCTTGACTGTGCTACCTAACCAGGTAAACATGCACTGAACCAGCACTAACCATCCTCAAACAACATCAGAAAGAAATAGTTTTTGAAACAACATATTTATTTTCTCTAAACTATGTTGCTTTGCCCCCCTTTTTAGTTTTGAAAATGCTTAGAATGAGCAACATAAAGCATAAATTATATTTTATAATGGTTCTAGACAGAATGGCTTATTTTAACATAAAACATGTGCATACTCATTATTATGATCTGGCCCTTTAATTGTATCTTATAATTCTAGTGTTGGATGTCATTGTTCTGAACAGTGATACCTCAGCACTTACTATATCAGACTTTTTCTCCGTGACTGTATCATACCTGCTGCCTCTGATTCTGCCTTTTACTGTAATGACCATATTTATGACTTATTTGCTATTTTCAGTTTTCCTTAAGCTAATGCGAAAGCTTTGATTCTCAAACTCGTGGAAAAAGCAGACGGCGTGTCCTGGCATTTTAACGTGTGCCTGTTTGAGCCATTCACTCTCTGAATTCAGAACCAGCTGGAGATCAAACACAGCCTCAATTTATTAGGCTCAACTGCAGAGATGATATGTATGACTAATGTGTTGTTTGTTCATGTCAAACATGCTCTTGGTCCATACACACACACAGGCCTTTCATGTTAGTCCACAGGGACACGCCTGTTATCTGCTAGTGACGAGTCTTAACTCAATGGAAGAAACAGTTTTTAGGCAGTATCTGTCATCCAGGCTTTGGAAGTCTGCCATTGAACTCACACTATTCTGGATTGCTCTCCTGAAGACATTACATAATGGATGTTTGAGTGGTGAAATGGCATTGTGGCCACTTTTAGTTCACTGACGACATTTTGTTTTCTTTTTTGTTTTGTTGTCCAAATGGCAGAGGAGTTTTTTGTTTGTTGGCTAGTTTACTTACAAAGAAAATCTTGAAAATCAGATTGTCCAAAAGTTTGAGATCGTAAGATTTTTTAAATGCTTGAAATTACCATATTACTCTCTTTACTGTATTTGTTATCAAATAAATGCAGCCTTGGTGAGCAGAAGAAGCATCTTTTAAAAACATTTAAAAATCGTATACCGATCCTCAACTTTTGAACGGCAGTGTATATAAAGCTAATAAATGTCACCTTGTGAAGAAAAAAAAACATGTTTGTGTTATACTTTTTTTAAACTAATGCTAAAAGACATTCATACACTTTAAATGTCCATATAAACCATATACTCCATATTTATACATATGTATGTGTGCGTGTGTGTATCAACACATTTCTCATAAATGAAAAACATATGGAGAGAGATGTCATTTGTTAAAGTGCAGTAGAAGGAGTGGAGCAGACCAGCAGATGCCTCATCAAGAACACTCATTCAGAATGATGAATGTGGCCAAATACACATTTGTCCGTAAAACTTGCAGAGTGGATGAGCATCATTAAGCATGAGAAATAGGTGCAGCCCCGCTGAGAAGTGAGCGCAGCAAACAGATGTTGGGAATTTTTGCAGGCATCTTTCATCCGGAGGACCATCATTAATAAACTTGAAGGTGATTCTCTTGTTTCCATTTAATAAGAGCAAGTAAAGTATGAGAGGCTGCGGGAAAAAACGCTGAATAAACAATCTTACTGGGCTTTTTAAGTCACTGTCTGCGTCTCTTACGCAAACACAGGCTGGCAACAGACGGTTTGTCTCATTTGTATGGCCACGTTCCTCGCTAGACCGGTATCCACACATCAGGGTGAGATGTTTTATGGAAATACGTCACCATCAGCCCGGAGCTACATGAATCGGTGTTGGGTCGTACGCGCTGTACGCTCCATCCCAAACTCATTTGTCTTCCAGTTTTTTGCAGTTGATCTGGAATAAGCACAAATGATCTCTTTATACTGCAACATGACAAACAGCAGGTCATAATGAACTGATGTGTCTGAGAGCGGGAAACGGGGCCACTCTATGTAAATGTGAACGGCTTGAGTAAAGGCTGCGTGCTGTCCTACCTGACAAAGTCATTCATCAAGGATCTGCGGAGGGCTTGCAAATCAAGGCTGTTGGCGAACTTGGCTCATGTTAAGTGGCACTGGCCCTGTTGTTGAAGCTCTATCACGGCTGAAGCTGTCTCGTTTTATAAACAGTCTCAGACGGAGAGGGTCTGCTATGAATAATGCTTAAGCCCTGAAGAATTCTGCAACCAATATATCTTAATACAAGTTCTTAGATTCCAATGGGCGGCCCACGCCTCTCTCTCTATTCCACCTCCCCATGCATGCGTGCCTGCAATTTTCCCTCTGCGAAACCACTGCGACTTGATTTTGCCAGCGCCACAGTTTACCTACAAACAGGATTACATGCATATATCCCATGCAAATCAATAAAAGTTGTCAGGACCGTTTAGCCTTTCCTGCTTTGCTAAATGCAATTTATCACACGGAAAAATCAACAAAAGGGAGCAGGTTACAAATGGAGTCTGATCATCAGTGCTGGATGTGTTGTCAAAATCCTGTAGATGGCATTTTTCATAACTTTACTGTAAATTGTTCTCATTCAGATGGCGCGTGTCAAAGAAATGTAGCAGTTCCAAGTTGTTATATACTGCTGGGGATTTCTGCACCTTGGAGGATATTTCTCACTGTCTTTTTTGGCCTTCATAAGATTCAATCTGAATGCATTTCAGTTCACTTTTCTGGCCAGCTGAGGCATGAGATTGATCATAAACTGTCATGGTTTGTTCTGGAAATGCTGAAAGTTGGTAGTTTTTGTGTGTCAGTCACTCGGGTGGATACGAATGCTTTTAACAGTACGTTTGACATCAGAGACATGTAACATTAGCAGTTATTTTAAGTACGTTCGTCATCATGAAACTTTTCTGTATGTGAAATTACTTGTCTGCTGTTGTTTTTTACATTTAAAGTAAATATGAAATTAAAATTGAACATATTTGCATTCTTACTTTACAGTCAAACAGACTGAGAACGGCATTTCATATTGACTTGCTATTATTTTTTAGTTCTGACTTCAATCATAATTACTTGGATCATGAGCAGAGAGGAGTTTTATACTTCTTACCTATTAATTACATGATTTGTTTTAAAACGCAGTGTGGTTTTAAATTCACTTCTTTTTGCTATTTTCTGATATTAATAAAGTATATAACCAGAAAATATATTCAATTCTCAGATGAATGAGCACATCTGGGGCCGTATTCACAAAGAACTGTAAAAAAAAAAATCCTGTAGAAAACAGTAAACTACTGGCAGCTGTGGTTGCCAGCATCATACCGTAACTGTGTTACTGTATTGTGTTAGAGCATATAGCTGTTAAATTAAAGTTTTATTCTGTAGCTGACAATACGGTATTTAGCTGTTAATTTCAAAAACAGTAACACACCGTATTTTTATGGTATGATGCTGCCAGTAGTTTACCGTTTTTTTACAGGATTATTTTTTACAGTGTAGAAAGCTATCATGCTCAATACACACTCCAGTTTAACTCGTCGTATAATAGTGTGATGCATGCATGTCATGAGGTGCTTCTACACGTCATTGTTCAGAGGTTATTTGCTTATTTATTTGTAAAATGTTGGATGTGAAAATCATGTCTCATTTAAAAGCAGGGATTGCTCTTAAATTAATGTTGTAAATGATCTGCTTGACACCCAATCAATACAAGCGAATATGCAAGTGATGAACTCTATTATGCTGTCCTTTAATCAGACTAAGTGAAGTCTAATTAGATATGGTTTCTGCAGTTTCACCGGTGATCTACAGTGATGTGTGTAAACCATCTGTGTGTGTAAACCACCTTTAAATGATGATGATGAGTAGTTTAGGCTGTAATCAGCTTCTTCTTTTATTGCTTTTTTGACTAGGCCTGACGTAATATCATTAGTGTGGTGTGTGCCTTTTATGTTTTCTTTTATGAGGTTTTTTGAAAAATGTTTTGTTCCATCAATGTTTTCTTTTTAATTTTTTTTTTTAATTTCATTCACAGACATTTCCTGAGCTTGATGATTTGTTTTGGTGGACTTGCAATTTTTGATTTACTCCAGACTTTGCACAAAATCCTGCTGGAAAAGGACTTTGTGTTCCACATCTCAGTTTAAAAGGCAATTAATTCTAGTTATGGAAATGTCACTGCGTGCATTTAAAGCCAAGCGCTTCATAGCCGTACGCACTTGATTTGTACGGAGTTGAGTTTCCGCGAGTGTGTCATTCAGGGTACTTCGAACCCGTTAATAGCAATCATGCCTTTAAACTGTGGAGTCGTTGGCGTATTTCAGGCAGGGCATCATCTATTCCTTCGCCTTGTTCCAAAGATAAATTAGTAGCTGTTGAATAATGCAGTGAACCCTAATTCTCTTTGATTAGTAGTGAGTTAGATGATACTGACCCATTGAAATTGGTCATCAGCATAAATAATGACTGAATGTACTGATAAAATGCAAACTTGCCGGCCATCATAAATCAAATGAAATCCACTTGCTGTGGAAGTCATTGAAATTAGAAGTCCATGCTCCTATTAATTATGTTGCCTTCTGAAGGCGACAGAGTGATAAATCAGCCCTGAAAGGTACTCCAGTTAGGGAGTTGAGGAAGCGAGACTGCCTGCAAATGGCTTTGTATACCCTCCTAATTGTTTCTTAAACAACCCACCTCTAGAGGCATATCTGATAGCCGGCCTTTGGAGAAGGACTCACGATATTGAGAAGGTCTACATGCAGGCGGACCAGTGTCAGAGTCCCCCCTCCCCCCTTCTCTTAGGGAAATTGTATTCATTTTAGGAGCTCTTTTTTTTGTATTTTTTTGACAATAGTTTATACAGAAAGGGATATCTGAATATACACTTAAAAACAACCCCTTTTAGGCAACCTAGCCCTGAGTGAAAAAGGGACAAACCCAGGTGGGGTGAATGTTTGAGCCATTATTTAACTCAACTACTGTTTACAATTTACTATACTGCTGGTTTTAGATCTGTTTTACAGCATACTTTACTTTTTTTTTTGCTTCACTGTAAGGCTGCTTTAAAACAAATATGATTTGTGTGCAAAATATAGGCAAAAAAAAAACAGTTGAATGAGTGGGGAAAAAGGTCAGAGTAATTCATTATTCATAACCAATTCATAATGATGACATGACGTATGCTATGAATATGAATGAATTTTTATGCATGTTGTGACAACTGTCATTAAGTGTCATTCGCTCAGTTATTACATTTTCAATGCAAATATGACATTGTTTGAGATGTCTTTATGACACCTTGACATAAACCAATACATCATAACCTGTCAGAGTCTTTGTCATGACAACTTGACATTACTAAGACAACACAACCGGTCATAAAGCCATTATACATTTTTAATAACAAATTCAATTAGAACCACTGGAGTTGAGGTCATGAAAATATTCATGACACAGTTATAATGGCCTCATGACAGTCAATGTCAAAGCCAACCACATGACAGTTTAACTTCATTTGATGTCAAGTTGTCATGATAAAGACACTGACAGGTTATGATGTTATAGTTTATGTCAAGATGTCATGAAGACATCTTAAACAATGTCATATTTGCATTCAAAAAGTCAGTATTGAGCAAAAGACACTTAATGACAGTTAAGTGGTTTACATGCATAAACCTTACTTCATATTCAAGACATGTGTCATGTCATGGTTATGAAGGTGTCATGTCAGTCTTATGCACACCCCTTCAAGTAAAGTGTTACCCAGTATACTTTTAGCTTAGAAAACTAGAATTCTTTCAGACTTTTTATGTTTTGTGTTTGCATATCTGCTTCTAAATTCAAGTCTATCCTTGATACGTCTGCCACCTCAGCCTGTGCGTGTTACTTACAACCTCAAAATATCACCTTTCCCTCCGTCGAGAAGCCAAGTGTTGGTATCCAACCCAGGGGGATAAAAAGGCGTTGTTTTTAGATAGGTTGCTCCTTCAGGACAGCCGCGTGCTTTTTGGCGGCAGCATCCACAGCCTCGTCAATCATACACCGCTTATTAGGTTGTCCTCTTGCTGAAGGGAGCCATTTTAGAGGGCAGCTATTGCAATAATTGCATGCCTGTTTTTTGGATTGCATGCCTTTTTTTAAGTTAGATTTAGTTGTTTTATAACATATGAGAAGTTCTAATGAGGTCAAGTGTGTCTTCTTTGAAATGGCGGGCCTGAACTAGTGGTGCCATGACTTTATAAATGGAACTTCTTTTATTTGAAAGATACTTTCAGGGACTTATTGTAATGAATCACATAAAATGACTAAATCACTTTTAAACTCCACTTTGAGTTACCACTTTGAATTGGTCTAACAGGGTGAGGCCGAGAGCCGTGAGAGACAACCAGGTCTGGACTTGATGTTATGTTTATGTGTGTGCGGCAGTTGTTTGTGAGGGGCTGCCGCTTTACTTTCATTTTATAATTAAAGTGTTTGGACGTTCACCGGTTTTGGACTTGACCTGATGGCTCCGCGGAATTCCCCACAGCGGCGAGGGTTCTTTGACCGCGTTCTGCCCTTCTCCCGCCACCAATGTAACGAAGTTCAACAATCAGGGAAGAAGGGGGCGGGAATCGGCGAACATCAAAGCACTTATTATAAAATAAACAAACACAAAACAAAAGTAAAGCGCAGGGCGTCACGGACTGCCTGGTCCTCTCTTGTCCATCTCGGTCATTGCTCCTCCTTTTATGCTTCTGAAATTCCTCCGTGAAAGGTATGAGACTGGTGCAGCGCGCAAGTGTTGCTCATCATCAATCACGCCACCGACCTCACGCTGTTCTTTAATGGCTCTCGGCCCCGCCCTGCTTCCCACAGTCTCGTTTTTTTTTTTAAATATTCTTCAAGTTATAAATGTTAAAGGAGCTGTATGCAAGAAATTTATTTCAATTAATCATAAATTTTCAATAGACATTAAGAAATCATATTCATTTCAAATACGTATATCACTGACAACAGTAGTTCGGCCAGGATATTGTCATTTACTGTAAAAAGTGAAGTCGCAGCCCTTGACTGATGTTGATGTTCTTAAGTTGTGTTTTGTTCTGTTGCGTACCCATCCACTGATCTACCAATCACGGACTCAGTAGTGTTGCGGCATTCGGGTTGCCAGCTCTTCTCTAGTTACCATAGCTGCAGATACAAACGTGTGGGTATCGGATAAATTTCTAACGTTGCGAGACCCCAAAAAATTTGATCTGAATCCGAAATACTTTGTTACAAAGTCCGAAATAAATAATTAACAGAAAAAAAAACTCTGTGTGTAGGACTCGTCACTTGCTATAGGAAGTTTCTTCTAGCAGCCTACATTCCTGCTGGAACCTGCAGCATATCTGGCAACCTCGAGTCATAGGGGAAGGTGGGGATACACCCTAATTTGAAAGTGATTGCAGTACTAGTTTTGGCCACAATCTTGCATACAGCTCCATTAAAGGTGCTGTAGTTAACTTTTTTACTCTACTAAAGTATAAAATTTCCATAATATGTTACTCGTTTCGCTGAAACACTTCTACAGCAAGTTATTTTAGTTATAATTTTACACATTCCGTATTGACAGTTGGTTTTTGTTTTGGTCTGTGTGATCTTGCCCACTCCCAGTTCACCCAATAGTATTTCGGCAGCCCGGGATGCCAGTTGGCAGGAAACACAGCGTATTGCAGCCTTGGAAACGAGCAAACAAACTGGGTCAGAGATTGCAGTTTCCACACAACCTCAAAAACCTCGATATCCATCTAAAAATCTCTATGAACGAGAGCATGTTAAAACGCGGATAAATCAACTCATTAACTTACAGTCTGAAAGTCTCCTCGGCTTTCGTTGTCAATTGCGATCGTTACTGTTGCGTGTCCTCAAACGGGCAAACTCGCTTGAACGTCAAGACTGAGGAGGAGGGGGCGGGGGAAACAACGATCTTTGATAATTTGAATTTGAACTGCAGTACCTATTTTGACCACTAGCTGTCATTCTTACAGACAGCATCTGTAATGTAATCGCAATGGAACCAGAATCACAAAATTTCTTATAATTCCTCTTTTAGTGATATGTGAGGCCCATGAATATATTTATTATGAAACACTGAAACTTGACACAGTGTCACAGTCAGTGCTTTTTTCATTATTATTATAAAAATGAGAGTTCTTATAGAGCTGAAATGGCATTCTGGGTGAAGAGCACTTTTTATTGCAAACAGATCTTTGCCTGTGATTAAAGATGTTCTTTCTCTAATAATATATCTGCTACATCATTTTTAAACGCAGACTATTGCTCAAGCCCAGTGGTTAATCCAAATGCCATCCATCAGATCTTTATATCTGGATTCAATCATCTCATTTTGCAGGAGGTTTACTCCCTCATTTTACATCGAGAGTGAATTAATCCAAACGCAGGTCCTTCTCTAACCAATCACCTTCATCCAGGGTCCCAGAGAAACCATTTAAGGGAAATATGGCGGCAGTCCTGGCCTCAGGTGTCAGTGTCGTGGTGATGAATCGCAGGGAAAACATATTAAACCTGTGATGTGTACAACCTGTGTTTGTAGCTCCACACTCCTTCCGCACTCTAGCCAAAAAAATGAGATCCTCCAATAAAAAGCCTATAAACATGGCTATGTGCAGTGAACATAAAGACAGGCCTGTCCCAGCAAAATTGATTTATTTGATTCTATGACATTTTAGTTGTGGTTGTTATGTTATATTTATGGGAGAATTGCTAGAGCCTCTCATTATGCTCTCCTAATTTATTTTACATACTTTTATGGCCACACGTGCCTGCTGGGGCTTTATTACAGCCATTTTTGAGAAAGGAAAAAAAGGGAGAGTACATATCGATTGAAATGTACGTGTTTATAGCCGGGATAATGATTTATTTGAACTTGGTTGAGCGAATGTGGTCCGAAGCAACAACAACACTACTAAGACAGATGTGGTGTTCACTGGACCCATTTGTCCACTGCTGGTAATCACCTAGCAAAGGATATTAGCCCATCAAATCATCTTGCTTTGAAGATGATGGAAGACTCCATAGTAGCCGATGTTCAGTTATATGTAATTGTATAGAATGTGGCTGGATAGTAGAGGCCCATTTTTTTGCAATGCCACAATGCAATAACTTTAAGTCCATCCATCCATCCATCCGTCCATCCGTCCATCCATTCATCCAGCCACCCATCCGTCCACCTAACCCATCCATCCATCCATCCATCCACCCAACCCATCCATCCACCCACCCAACCCAAACCAACCCAACCCAACCCATCCATCCATCCAAACAACCCACCCAACCCACCCACCCACCCATCCACCCACCCACCCACCCATAAAACCACCCACCCACCCATCCATCCACCCATACATCCATCCATCCACCCATCCACCCACCCACCCACCCATCCATCCATCCACCCATCCACCCACCCCACCCATAAACCCACCCACCCACCCATCCATCCACCCATACATCCACCCATACATCCATCCATCCATCCACCCATCCACCCACCCCACCCATCCACCCACCCATCCACCCACCCATCCATCCACCCATACATCCATCCACCCAACCTATCCATCCGTCCATGCATACATGCATGCATGCATGCATAATGTGATTTATTTCTGAGTGACAGGATTTTCAAAAATAAATGTATACTTAGTGCGCAGGAACACTATATGTAAACAATTTGCAGCGTGAAGTGTGAACGCTGTGAAACTGTTTGATTGAGCATCCTGACCAGCTTGACATTAGCGCAACCAATGATGTGAGTCTGGGGTGGGACTATCTGTTTGGCCAACCAATGCTAGATCACCAAACACCAGTGTTTGGTGATGCTGGTAGCACAGAAATTACAGTTTCATATATTTTTCTCTATTTAAACTGGGTTTAAAGTATATGTTCATCTATACCCACATAACTGGGACTAAGCACGATTTCACGTTAGAATGATGCAATTTGGTAAATGATCAAGTTCGTAAAATTGCATATTGAGATATATCATCCTGAGGTCTCTCTTTTGCAAGACTCAATTTCTTGGATGTAATTAGGTAATAAAAACAATCAAATTAAATTACTTAAACTTTTGATGCATTACATAATGGCTGGAGATCATTCTTCAGCATAAAGTATCAGTAATTAATGTGTGTGAGGAAGTCGTTACAAGCTCCTGGTTATTAAATTATATCTCTAGCCATAAAAAAGGAGAAAAAAATCTTTTTCCTCAAAGAACGTGTTAATGTATGTGAATATATCTCAGTGCGTCTCATAGCATGAAATGGAGTGTTTCCAGAATATTTAACATTAGGATGCAGTTAAAGTTTATCCTTTGTGCTCTTTCCTGAAAAGAAAGCTGACAAGTAATGTCGATAAATTGTGCAGCAGCAGCGAGAGGTGACAGTAAATCTGGTGCGGGGGCTTTAGGGGGTGTAACTCTGATGTTGTTGTCACAGGGGTAGACGGGTGAAGATGGATTTGGAGGGGAGGGCAGGGGAAAGGGTGATTTTTAAACCTGGACACTGATTAGTTGAGATGAGAGGCAGACTCCTCGTCCTTGCGGTGACATTTGGGCCTGATATTTGTTTGCCTTTAAATAATACCCTGGACAGTGGTAAAGAGTGATGGCCAGGGCCAGGCTGACATTGTGCCTCGGCCAAGGTGACTGACTCCAGGCCACTTCTTCTCCCTCTCAGCCTTGTCAATACACATCTAGGGCACTGATGGGCTTTCCTCTGGATCACAGCACTGACACTGGTGTGTCTTCATCTCCACCTGCAGTTTCACTTAAAATATCCTCTCAGGGCTCATAGTCAACAGCATCTCACATCCTGACAGAAACGCACACATAGTACTGCCACTCACACCATGGCATATCACCAAATACAGTGTGCTGTTACATGTTACAATATATAGATAGATGGATGGATGGATGGATACACACAATTTTTTTTAAGTAACATGATAGAGCTTATATATTATAAAGCTACTCTTAATTTAAATATAAATGCCCCTTGGAAAATGTAGTTCACTAATATCTTTTTAAAATGCCCCAATTATGCTATTTTGAAGGTTTTCAATTTAGTTTTGGAAGTCTCCTACAATAGGTTTACATGCATCCAAGGTAAAAAAAAAATAATAATAATAAAAAAAAAAATTAAACCCTAAAATTTCCCAAATTATACATTGCACATTACATGATTTCTCTATTCTAAATACGGTTTGTTCGAAGATTCAGGCTGCGTCTGAAATGTCGTGATTGACTATGTGAGTAGGTACTACATTTAAATAAGAATGTACTTCGTGACCATTAAAAAAGTATGTTCTATATAGTATGAATGAGTCCGGACGTACTACATGCGCCATGTTGGTGTCGCGTGACCTACGCTGTCATAACAGTGAGACAATTTAAAGAGCTCCAACTTCGCACTGTTTTTAGTTCTGTTTTCTGTTTTAATCTGCGTTTTTACGTCGTCCGAGCCGACAATTAAGAGGAGGCGTCGGTCAGCTGCTCGCAGATCGCGCCTTTTGTGGAGTTTCTCAAATAACATTTATTTACCTAATAAATTTTACCTCATAAAACACACACAACCCCTATGAACAATGACAGATGTTGATTTTTTTGGCAAGGAAAAAGTTATTTATTTGCTTGTGATATTACTATCGATAAAGCTACCGTCAAAGCCGCGTCTCCGGTTTCCGCCATTTTCAAACATAACGACAACAACTCCTCTCCCGTGGCATCATAGTAAAGTGTCCATCGTATGCGCACTTCAGAATCTCGTCGGAAGTAGTAGTTCATCTGGGTACTTTTTCGAATTCTATGATTTCGGACATACTACTATATAGTAGCGAAGTATTCGATTCAACTCTAAACCCCTTCTTTCCGGCAACCTACTCTGCTCTGATTGGTCAGATGGCCCAGTCTGATATGATTGTCTACCACTAATAGCACATGTCGAAAACGAAATGCCTATTATCATATCTGAATTTCAGCTCTGGATGCTTCCTCAGCACTTGCATACACAGTGATACGAATGATGGTGTTGGTTTTTCCGAAACCTTATCCTTTTGTAGTGCATGCAAAGCGGTCTTCTCGATTTGTCGGCAGCACGAAACAAACTCTTCCAGGCCGCAGCTACAACTAGTGTTTCATCTACTACAACTCTCTCTCTCCCTTTACATGAATCATTGGACTTTCCAGCATTACACATAAGAAGAGGGTGATGTTTAGGAAAGCATGTGATTATGTCCTCAATTTTCTTGGTTGAACTTGAAAAGCTGCTCTTTTGAAAACATCTGAGCTACTGTCAAGCTACTGAAAAATGTAGTTGAGTTAGTTGTGCCGCTCCATTTAGTTAGTCATTCCCCAACACCGATCGCGCTTGTTGCCAGTTGCATGAGTCATTTAAATATCCTCACAGGAAGTCGTAACTCACGGGCCTGGCGTCCGGCGCTGTTGTTTTAAAGGCTGAATGAATAGTTTCCCAGCTAAGTGTAGATTATGTGGTGTTGATTAAACCGGGCTGATCTAACCCAGCCGAGGGCCAGGGAAGGACCGTGATCCTTGTAATTATCGCCTCGCTCTCACAGTGATTTACTCCTTTGGCTGCTTGATGCGTCTTCCTGCAGAAATTACTGACTGTACAAAGAGACCCTAATTTTCCGTACTGACCCCATTTAATTGGGCCCATTCGGGTGACACCCTGATTTACAGTGAGAGTGGATGGATGACACGGCCGGCGTTACTCACAACTGCACTCAGAATCGGGGGCGAGCCCGGGCCACTCATTTACATTTACACACTGTCAGCACACTCTCTCATCCAGAGTGACACGGCCAGTCAGACTGCATTTAGCCTTCTGCGTCAGCCGGTGATGAAGTGCAGAAGAAGAGAATGGTCACTCATGCATCTGAGCGAAAAATGTCAGCGTCACCAAATGTCACAATAGGTGGTACAGCCGGTGAGGATGAGTGGCGAGTCTCACATATAAGGTGTCAAAGTGTCAATGGTGAGTGTGAAATAAACAATACACCTTATGAAGGCTTCACACACACACACACACACACGCCCTGAGAGTAAACAGATTTGACTGTCGTTAACATCGAGGCAGGGTACAGATCGTAAACAATTCACAGGAAGTCCAAAAAAACGTGACTTTAAAGACTTTATTCTCGTCCCCCATTTCTCTTGCTTATTTTCACAGGCTGTAGTCATTAAAAAAGTGCACGTGAACCAATTATTTCTGCTGTCCTATTTGTTTCCTGATGAATCTGTGCTGGCAGTCTCACCCTGTCACGGCGCAGAGAATTATGTGTGAGAAGAGGTGCGCCGTGCAATATCTCCGGGTTTGTCAAATAAGAGTTGAAGCATTGATTTTTCTAATTCATCTTGTCTCGCCGTGAGATAGCGTCTCTCTCACAGAAGTTTGACTCAGAAGCTGACACTGTGAGAAACTACAGAACCTCCTGACGCTAGCCTCGGGGGAAATGCAATTATTTTACCATTTGATGAGGAGAGGAGAAAGACCATGTTCCTTTATCAGGCAAATAATAACAGGAGTGTCATATCCTGTCTGTGTAGATGTGGTTTTATCTGATATAGAATTACAAAGCGCTGTCCCGTAGTATCATGGCATGGCTTGTCTTTGAGTTGAGATTTTGTAGTTTAAACGCGATGCGAACTGACATTTTCCTTGCTTTCTTTCTAATGAAGCTGCCAGTCTAACGTAAGCTGCTAACGTACCGCAAATATTCTGGCGTGCCAATAAAACACTCAATGTTATTTACTAGGCTTTTGAGTGTACAGTATAGTGACTATCCTTACAGTTGAAGTGTGTGATTTATGTCTCCCTAGTGTCACCAAAAATTATGATTTCTTTTTCAAAAAGGTTTTCTGAAAACAGTTGCCCCTGGTTTGGGTTGTCATTCCCGAGTAGATCTTGGCTAGGCCAATGTTGTGATTTGGTGTAGTCTTATATAGTTATGTATTGTATTAGATGCATATGATAAACATTCAAAAAACTTTTTCCTAGACCTAGAGCAACATTTTAGGCCGCCAATTTGTGGGAAAAAATCGAATTGTGATTTTTATTTATTTATTTTTTCTGATAAAAATGGTTGTTTGCTCATTTAAGATATGATTTATTTTTTCATTTATTTGCTTATTTATTTATTTGTTTGTAGAAAAGATCCAGTTAAAAATAGTATAATACATTTATTTTACAGTATAACTGTACAATTACAATACTAATGTTTGTCTATCTTAATTCTTCATTTTCAAACGTTAAACGGTTGAGCACATTTTGAGTCACTACACATTATTGAGAGGAGTACATGACTTAACTCAAACTGATTGAGCCATCTCTATCATCTGGTTGAGGTATATTATGCCAAAAAAACAAAAACAAAAAAAAAATCCACTAGATTTTACAGTGTCAATCAACATCACTTTTCAATCACAACACTTCTTCTAACATGGATGTCAGAAACAAATAAATCACCCCAGCCATGTGAGCATTTTGTATTTTTTTTTTTACATATTACACTGTAAGAGCCTTAATATTTTTAATAATTTTTCAAAAACGTGCTCAACCAAATGGTTAATTGTCACCCCCCTTTTTGAGAAAGGACATTACAATGCACTTTTTGCACAACCAATGCACAACCAATTAAAACTTGGTTGTAATTCAAGTATGCTTTGGAATAAAGACCGAAGTTTGGTCTTGTTTTAAAGAAAACACACAGCGGATTATTGCTGAAATAAAAGCACTTAAAAAATAAACATGAAAAAGTTATGGAAGTTTTAACATTTACATTAAATCAAATATACTGTACTAAATATGTTTTCTTTTACATAAAATATATATTTTACAAAATATTTTTCCAATAAAATTACTATAAAATCAAAGCCATATATCTAACCTAGATTTTGTTTAGGCGTAATACCAAAAATTACATAAATTCCATTTAATTTAATTTTATGCATTCTGCTGTAACACATTAATACATTTCTGTCCAAATATCACTTCTGTTACAAAATATGGAACCTTGAGACTCAGATATTTCTGACAATGTGTTTTGTCAAGACTAGAAAAGATTTTGATAAATTATGATGAGCAATGAAAAAGTATGGCAAAGTATGTATATGAATTCCCGTACCATTTATTACCATTAAGTGACATCTGGTAAAGGCCGATATTTTAAAAATTATGGGATGTGTTGAAAAAAAAAAACACATTGAGTGTATTTCTAGCGACATAAGAAGATAAGAAATGCAAACAAAAAATTCCATTACTTTTTTCTTGGTGCGGACTTCAAAGGGTTAATCCAAACGCTTATAAGTAAGTCTTATTGCAAGTTTGAAAAATTCAATTTCCAAATGTATGTTATAAGCATCCAATACTGCGAAACGATCTACTCTGAGACACAAAAACATGTGGTGAAACGTATATGTGATTTAATGATCACACTGAGCCATATCAATCTTTTATTTTCATCAATTGCTCAAATATATAAAACGAATATTTTGAAACCTTTTTTTATAAATGTTATGATTGTGTTATGAAGTATACTTACTTATTTTTGTTTTAATTAAGAACCATATGAATAGAGATATTTCGTGCGGCCTCTTGGCTCAGTGCGGTCGGGGTGGGGTCCTCGGTGCCCGTGTGCATGCGCACGTGGTGTTAGGAAATTTACGGCTTTAATTTCCCCTGAAACATGCCCAGGCTGCAGGTGTTGTGGTGGGGTGGCTGTAGGCAGGGGTCACTCTGATTAATGGCCGTCCTTTCACAGGGAATGACAAACCCCTGAAACGTTGTCATCGGGAGTCCGGTCCCTTTTGTTCCTCCTCAACAGCTGTGACAGCCTGGCAAATCAGGAGTTTTCCAGGCTTAAATCTGCCAAACTCGCATACAAAACATAGTCATCATCAGCTGAACAAATACCGCTCCCCTACCCGACCGCAGTCTAGAGATTACCCAGAGTGCTTAGTGCTTATAATTAGCCCTAAGTTGCTGATAGTAGGCTCGGGCTGGGTAGAAATTGTTTCATTATGCTTAATTAACACCTACTTGATTATGGTTAATTACGACTGTTTAATAATAGAGGAGCAAAGTTGTCAGTCTCCAGACATGAAGAAGCCATCTGGATCATTGATAACCATATGTTGACACTTAGCTCCTGGTTGAGCTGTCAGGGGCCCAGAGACAGGCAGGTGTCTCCACTGTGTGACTCCTCCGCCTTATTCACGAGTAAACACACGAATGCAAACACCTTTCTATGGCTTTTGTACTGTGTTTGCACTCTTCGGAGTAATACCTTATACTCTATTACCACAGCATGGTAAAATAATCCCACTCATTCATATTCACGGCCGGTTGAAACTTTGAACTGCATTTTTGTTGAAAGGTTGGTGGACAGCAGAGCACCACAAAGACTGAACAAGACAAAACCCTGCGGTGCACAAAAGAAATGATCCTCGCTATAATGCCTGTCTGTCCTTGTTAATTTGCTCTATACACAATTTGAAATTAAACCCACAACACAAAGATGAATTGTTTGTTATTTGGAAGACTGAAATGAAGTTTTGGTGCATATAACATTTGTCATGTTTAATCGCTGGATCAATTAGAATCCTCTGTAATGGTGATTTATAAAGATTTGAGTGTAATTTGATATTCATTATATCAGCCAGACACATGGCGATATCTTGTTAATTGTGCTTCCTTTTCTTGAAGGGTTTCTCAACACATTTGGCATAGAGTTGGATAATATGTGCATGTTTGTGCAGAAAAATAGCAATTTAAAGAGATTTTTGACTTGAATTAGGTTACGTTTTAAGTTTAAAAGGTTTGGTTTTGAACAGTTAACTGTGTGTGTGCAGCCGTATACTGTACAGCTATTATATCATAATTTGTTTTTTGGTGAAGATGGATGTGTGTTCCAGACTGAATTGTTTTTTTAGAAATGAAAACATTCCTCTACATTAGTGTATTATACAGCCATGCAGTTATGTGATTACTCTATTTATGGTGCTACATAACTGCCATTTATATACTGTTGAGGGCCTGTATAGGAGCTGTACTCAGTGTTTATGGTTTATAGCTGTCAGTAGAAAGTTGAGTGTATCACTGAACCTCTGCGCATGAATCATCAGCATGTTCATATGTGACACTCTAGTAATATATATTTAGTGTAGAATGGAAGCGTGCCGTTTATGAGGGCTTTCAGTGACAGCTCGGAGCGCTCTGGGCTGCATATTGTTCTAATGGATTCAGTGGTCAAATTGGAGACGTTTGGAAGGTAAATAGTTTGTTACGCTCATGTAATTCGTGCAATTTGAGCGCACCAGACAGACACGATTGGAGGACGCCGCCAAGATGATGTGCCCTGCTTTTCCCGCACGATGCAGAGATGTAGGCCAATTGGAGATGCTCCAAATTATTCAGCGGCACAGCAGAATTCCTCCTCAAACAGGAAGGTTCCTTATTCATTTCCTTAGATTATCATCACATTTGTGTCACCAGCAGAAGAGCTTTATTGACTCGCAGAGATGCACCGCCTTCGCTTTGGCTGTCGTTATTGGCCGCGCTGACATATTCATATGTGTCTGCGCTAATGCCTCTAAATTACTCTCTCCACAGACGTCACAATTGAACAGATAATTTTAATAAGATTCAGCTTGACTTTCGACTGCTCTCCTTCCCCACTTTATGGAATACAAATTGTAACCTGTTTTTAAAGCCATGCAAGACAGTGAACTTTAATGGGATTTGACAACATCATATTAGGCACAACAACTCCGCATAATGTACCGAAAAATTGGACGTGAAATTGGAAACATAGCCGAGAACAAAGTAAATTTACATGGTTTGGTAGGTTGGATGTCTGATATCATATTCTCTCATGCGAGCTCTCGGGGAAGCTGGGGGGAAAAAAAAGGCTGGGGCTTTAACAATGGATATCAGCGGAAAGTGCTTTTAAAGTTAAGGCTGATGGATGGCTTGTCAAAAAAAATAATTGCACTGGTAGGAAAGTGGGGCTGCGTGCTGGGGAGGGGGGAGTGCCGAATATACAGAGAGGATGATGGGAAGTGACAGTGGTCTGTCAAGAAGCAGTGGCTGCCCAGAGAAGTGTGAAGCCCTAGCTATAAGGTGGCAGAATAGAACAGGCTGTCAGGGCGGGAAAGTGGCTTTAATACGGCGAAAAGCAAAGGAATCCGCCTGTCAGCCCTGCTCAGCCGAGCCGAAACAGGGAAAACGGCGGGAAAAGGTAGACTGAAAAAAAAAACCAGGCGATAGTACTACTGCAGGGAGCGTAGGTGTGTGTGCGTGTCAAGAAAAACGGAATAGCGGGGCGTGTCGAGAAGAAAAGCAAGGGCGTGCGTTGCGCAGGGCGCCGTCCCGGTCGGTCCGCTCCATTATGTCAGATTCGTCAGCCTGTCCGGTCCTTGTGGACTTTTAAGTGGATGTTGAGAAGTCGCTGATGAGACAGGCAGAACGACTGTACTCCTCCTGTATCCTTCTTACCCCTCGTCCTTTTCTTTGGGGTCCCGTGATGAAAGGAGGATGCGAACGAGTGTCATTTTGAATTTTCTGATCCCGCAGGATGGCTCATTACAGCAGGGGACAGCTTTACAATTATATAGCTGAGCTTCCTAAGGCATTTACATGAGTTGGTGGAATAAATTCAATAATGCTTGTCTACATAGCCTTGACCTTGGGTGAAAGGCACTCTAGACTAATTCATCAGGGTGCCGCCGCTGCTGAAGGGCTGATGTGTTGATTGTACCTGAGTGGAATATGTGGTACACAAGGCCACCCCGACATGCTCATATTAAAACTAGCCCTTATTACCGCAGCTGTTTCATCTTCCCAAAAACTCAAAGCGGGTTGGGTTACGGGGATATTGTGTCACAGTATTAGTTGCCCACAAAATTAGTTTAATTGAATGCTCATACGTGGTTTCAAATCACAACCGTTTGAAGTTTAATGTATCATGCTGCATTATGGGTAATGCATTGAATCGTTTAAGAAGTCTGATATAATGGATGGCGGTGATAAATGTACCTCACCCTTTTTTATTTTTACTGCTGTGCCATTTGTAGTGCATTGATTGTGCACCCATTAACCATTGTAATGAAAACAGGAAAGAGGATACAAAATGTAGTCCCTCTCATAAATCACATACAAATATAAGGATCAAAGTTGTTTCAATGTTCCCACTATTGTTTTTTGGGTGCTCATTAGACTACTGTAGGTGAAGTGTGTAATTTCAATAAAAGCAATTGCAATTTGTTAGTTTAAGCTGCCCGACGAGTTTTGAGTTTCTGCATGATGCCTAAAAGATGGCAGACTGGAGTTTTTGAAAGACTATCATTATGTTTGCAATTTCTTTGCAGTGCCGTTAGTGACACAGACATTACGAACTTCACTTTAGATTAAACAATAGCATCAAAAACATTACTACAGCATGTCGTCACCTGGGAATAGCGAGCCCGTTCTCATCCTTTGGCGTCAAATAGGTAACGCCATATGACATTTCGTCGAAATACTACGCACATGGCACCTTTTAGCGTCAATATATAGCCCGTTCTCATCCTTTAGCGTTACTTAGAACTAGGGTTGGGTATCGAGAATCGAGTATCGATTGGAACCGAGACTAACTTTTCGTTTTTCCCGGAATCGTTCAAAAGTGAAAATTTCGATTCCTAGTTTCAATATTCACAGTCCGCCGAGCGGAAGAAGAAACCGCTGAGCAACACCAACGAAGAAGCATCTACCGGAAGTGTTGGCATAACCGCGCGAGTCGAACATGAGTAGCTTACGTCGGCAGTCCAAAGTGTGGCTTCACTTTTCTAAAAATAACGAAATCTCGGCAAAATGCAAAATTTGTGACAAAAGGAGTATTTTTACAGAAGGAGTATTTCCTTCAGAAAGGAGTATTTCCTTCAGAAAGGCCGTTGGTTAGCAAGGTTAGCTAAACTTTTTTGACCCTGCGTCTTAAAAGAATCGGAATCGAGAATCGTTAGGAACCGGAATCGAAACAAGGAATCAGAATCGGAATCAGAATCGTTCAAATTTAAACGATACCCAACCCTACTTAGAACGCTATATGACAAAACGGTGCTATACTACGCACATGGCACCTTTTAGCATCAATATATAGCCCGTTCTCATCCTTTAGCGTCACATAGAACGCTATATGACAAAACGCCGCTATACTACGCACATGGCACCTATGATCGCTAATATGACACGTGCTGTGATGGGTAGGGTTAGGTGTGGGGTAGGGTAGGGTAGTCTCATATTACGCTAAAGGATTTATGACTTCTTGTTTTCGCGTGTTATATTAACGATAAAGCGTGCCATGTGCGTAGTATAGCGCCGTTTTGTCATATAGCGTTCTATATGACGCTAAAGGATGAGAATGCGTTGCAATATAACACGCAGAACCCAAGGCGTCATACAGGTGACTGGCATCCTTTAGCGTCAATATGAGACGCAGACCCTACCACAAACCTAAACCTACCCAGAACAGTACGTGTTATATTGACGCTAAAGGGTGCCATGTGCGTAGATTTCGACGAAATGTCACATGGCGACACCTACGGTATTTGACGCCAAAGAATGAGAATGAGTTGGAATAGGTGTCTAATAATGCCTAAACCACTCAAGGATGTACTGTGATTTCCACCAGGGGAAGGGGTGATCTGGGACACAATGCAATTGCAATAAAAAATAAATAAATAGTTACATTTGTAATATTATTGTTTTATAATGTGGCACACATCTATTGTTTGGTTATATTCCAGTAAATCATAAGCCAATATAGACGTGAAAGTGAACTTAATTGATGAATTCTTAACACTAATTGGAGTGTATTCTTTCAAAACCTCCATGAAGTCATTTTCTCTCTCTTCTCTTTGTGTGATGGATCAAAACCCATGATCTGTGTCCTCACATTCATAAGCAATTAGGCCTGGCATTATTCATTCTCCATTAAAAAAGGGTAATTAAAGTCCTCTGTAGTTTCTCTGAAAGTTGAATTATCTTTTCATTCTCCACAAATATAAATCCTGAAATTTAAGGGGCCACTAAACATTCAAATCATGAAAAAGAGCTCTTCAGAAGAGTTGTCATTACAAATGATAATATAATGACATGTACACTCATGAACTTTTTTTTTTGTTCATTGCTGGCACAGTATACTTAAAAAGCAATTGCTATGGAAACTGCTCCTAATGAGAATATGATGGGCACTGTCTTGTTTAAAACATTGTGCAGTTACTGTGTCTTGCTACTTTCAAGTACACCGACAAGGTGATTTCTGCTCAGAGGATGTGACTGATTCTGATGACAAGCAAGGCCTTATCTCAACCTCACACACACAGACACACGCACACACACACATACTGTCTCTGCGAGACTAACATAACACAACTGTAATGAGAATGAGAAGTGTAATATTCTTTCGGATCAAGGTTTCTCCACACATTTCTGGAATGATAATAGAACACTGTGCTTTTTGACACACACATCTCTGTGCTGAGAAGCTAGCAGGGAAAGTGTGCGCACTTCTGATGTGTGCTGTGATGTATAGACTGACCTAACAAAGAACTGAGTGCTCACAGGAGCCGGACGGCTCTAATGGATGGGGGGAAGAGAGAGAGAGAGAGAGAGAGAGAGAGAGAGAGAGAGAGAGAGAGAGGGCCTCATTTAGAAGAGGAAGGCTGTTTGCTCTGCCAATACGACACAGGGGGAGTGGACAGCCATTGATCTACAGCCGCAAATGACAGCTGAGAATTCAGCAATAATCATGACAAATGAGAGGAAGGGCCACAGGATGGTGGGGGAAAATGTCAATAATTCCAGCCCAAAAAGGAAGCCCAAGGTCGCAGGAATAGGGCACATTTTGTCCGCGTGCTCTGAACTGCACAGAGAGACAGAAGAAGAAAACCTGTCAAATGAATGGCCGTTCAATCAGTGATCACACTCAAATGCTGCTTGGCCTGTTATCTCAAGTCTCCATTGACATTTGCGTCATCTGGAGAGGTGTATGTGTTCGTTTGAATCACAGTTTATTTTGTACTTGTCTTGGAAAAATCTGGAAATAGGTTATCGAGAGTGGGCCATTTAACATTTTTTTACGAACTTGACTGTCATTATTTAAATTTATTTATTTATTCATTTTTACATGAGCAGAGAAGCTGTTTACTGAAGAACATTTAAAGGAGTAGTTCACTTTTAAAAAACTTTTGCTGATAATTTACTCACCCCCATGTCATCCAAGATGTCCATGTCATTCTTTCATCAGTCGAAAAGAAATTAAGGTTTTTGATGAAAACATTCCAGGATTTTTCTCAATATAATGGACTTTCTCCATATAAGGTCAAAATGAGAGTTTCAGTGCAAACTGCAAACTGTTCAAAGGGCCTTAAACGATTTCAGATGATGAATAAGGGTCTTATCAAGCGAAACGATCGCTCAATAAAAAAAAAATATATAATAATTAATTTTAGAAATGAAACTTTTATTTTGCAACAAAGCATTAAATTAAAAAAAAAATATTTTAGAAATTAAACTTTTATTTTGCAACAAAGCATTGAATTAAAAAGTAACAGCAAATAAATGTTTCTTGAGCACCAAAAACAGCATATTAGATTGATTTCTGGAGTAATGAATATATTTACATAGATAAGTTTTGTTGTTTGCCAAGTTCAGGTGTGACACACATTTATTTACAGTACACATATACGTTTTCTGAATGGTACTAAAGTAGTCTGAACAGGCGAAAAAAAGAAAAAAAAAATCTAATGCCATACATTTCGTTGCTGTCAGCACACCCATTGAAGGAGAAACATTTCTCTTTGTAGATTGGACTGAAACAATAATGATTAAATTGCCTGTGCAAATCAATGTGCCCGTGTGATAAGCTGTGATCAGTAATGGGGCTGTGTGTTCTTGCTGGAGGAGGACTGCCTCCTCCTCTCTGCTCCACTGGATGAGGCATTTTCTAATCAGCTTTATCACTCATATCAGAATTTATCTTATTTGAGGAAAATGCCAATATATTAGCCCGGCGTGTATGATACACAAGGTGACCCTGCTGACTTAATGACATAATACATTATCCTTAATGAAGTCAATATCTTGTCTTTTAGCTGTCTGTCTATTGGGGCGATTAATTGCGGTGTCATTAAAGTTAGATCTCTTTTCATTTGAGCCTGGCAAGTGGCATAAAACTAATGTTCTTAGTTATCAGCCACTGAAATAGAATGGAAAGTAGAGGAAATTACACAGAGGACGAGGGGGCTGCGCACAGCCCACAGCAGAGGCCATTTTCAGCGACAGAGTCCTGACTAATGCAGCATAGCACTGTTCACATGGCACATGCATAGAAGTTTTGTAATGTTAAATATGGGTCAACAAAACAAAAGTGATGTCAACCGGTAAGATACTCTTCTCACAGATCCATTTATAAGTGGTATTACATGGAGCATCAGCCCGTGAGACCCTTATTCATCGCCTGGTGTCGTTTAAAGCCCTTTGAAGCTGCACTGAAACTCTCATTTGGGCCTTGAACTGTTTGGTTCCCATTGAAGTCCATTATATGGAGAAAATCCTGGAATGTTTTCATCAAAAACCGTAATTTCTTTTCGACTGAAGAAAGAAAGACGTGGACATCTTGGATGACATGTGGGTGAGTAAATTATCGGCAAACTTTTTTTTTTTTTTTTAAAGTGAACTACTCCTTTGGCCAATAGTTGGCTTGTCATACTTTGTAGGGAAAGTTTTTTTTTTTTTAATTAAAAAAAACAGTGTTGGCTTTTAGCAGCTGGTTGCCTCCATGTTTAGTCTAACCTTCAGCTTCTTGAACGTTCACAGCATTGTGTGCCCCATGAAATCTACTCTATATATTTGTATCTTATGTAAACGGCCAGGCTACTTTTAACTTCAGTAGATGCTATCGAATGCTTTTTCTTTCCAAAAAAAAAAGGTGAGAGGGTGCGCTCCCGAGATTATATGTCGGAATATCTAGTTTATGCGGTTTATGCTTTGATTTCAAGGTCAGAGCTCCAGTGCTTCATCAGGAAGGATGATTGACAGTCTTCAGAAGGCTGTGGGTATGAAATACATCACTTGGCCGTGACTGCGCGTGTTAAAAAGGACACATGCTGCTAGCATCTTCCTTCCAAAGTCACACCAGACTGACAGGTCTGGACGCAGTATTAATCACAGTGCAGTGACAACCGCCCCAGGCCACAAACTGGCAGTGACTGACCAAAACAAATCAAGGCCCGCATGTTCCGTTGTCATTACATCGCACACACTTGAGTCATGGGGTTTATCACACACAACGGACGATGACTAATGCTCTTGAAATTATTGACCGTTTATGGCAGCCCTGGACGGACATTGTGTTTTTCTGACGATTAAACATCTGTTTTGTCGATATGCCTTACAGAGGGTAATGATTGTTCTTTGATATTTTGTTCATTAGTTTACACCTAGTGCACAAATGGGGAAAGTCAGCAACAACACCACGATGACAAAGTAAGCCAACAATCTCACACAGGAGTGTGAACCGTGCACTCGTGGCACAGCAGTTTCGAGAAAATAAGCAAATGTGACATGAAGGTCTGCACTCGCGCACCCCCCTGCCTCCCCCCTGCCCAGCACCGAAACAAGCAGACTGGATGGGGGTAATTTACAACGTGTTATCTTTGTCTATAGTGGCCAGATGATATGAAGTAAATCAAGGTAGGAGTAATGAAAGACTGAGAATTTATTCCTGCAAGCACATTTTAAGTGTAGTATCCGTTACGGTGGCATTGCCTGAAGACCCTGAAATGAGACTGGGTGGTTGAAGGGCAATAAAGCAGCAGCAGGGCTCATGTTAATGCTGTCTGTCTGGGGTTAGTAATTGGGTTGTGCTGATGAGTTGCACTGGAAGACAAAGTGTAAATCCAAACGGTTGCTGTAAATCTGGCATTGTTAGAACAAGGTGCAATCCCAACAACTATTGATCCTGCCCAGCGGCTGGAGAAGGGGAGGGTGATGTCATTACCCACGTAGCTTCAATTACTTTAGTCATAGTAGCATGCTGCGTGGGGCCCTGTCGCCATGACATCAAATGGGTCGTCCGTCCTGTCACCTACTGTCTTAGTTCCTGTCTGGTATCCTGAAGATCATTTGCTGGTGTTGGTTTGGTTGGTTGAGGAAGGCCACAAGTTGGATTATTTCAGAGCAAATGCTATTTTTGACCTTGATTACCTTAAGGCCAATTTATACTTCTGCGTTGGGTGCACGCAGTAGGTACGGCGTAGCATACCATACCGCATACCCTTCGCCGTAGCCTGACGTGCACCTCTTCAAAAATTTAACTACACGTCTCGACGACGCGGACCGCAAGATCTGTGATTGGTCGGCTTGGTAGCATCGCATTTCCTCCTACGCATTTCCGTACGCACTATCTCCCAGATAGCCTGATAAGCTGTCGGCTATAGGTGCGTCCCGCTGGCGGCGATGAAATGTTTGCAGCCGAATTTGTCACTGCCATTTTTTGCGAGATGCCGCCGGCGAATAGCTGGCGGGCCAACTGCTTCATTTTTACTGGCGGTTGCCTCTGTCTAATGGACCGCAGCCGGGCCGCTTTGAAATACAAGGATTTCTACTCCCAAAACCGACCAGCCATGGCTTACTATTGTTTTACTCCAAAGCTATTAGGCTATAACAGATTCTTGACTCTTGATTACATTATAAGGTTTAGGAAATGACATTTAAATTACTTAAATATAGTAATATAGGCTAATATGTATTTAATTATTTTATAATATTTTATTTTAAGTACTGAATTGTGGAGTTTTGCAGTGCATGATTTTTTTTTGGGCGGGGATAAAATGGAGGCTCGATGACACACTGGAGCCTCTGAGCCCCTAACAATCCCAGACAGCAAACTGACATTGAATCAACGTGGAAACGACGTCTCTCATGACATTGAAACAACGTTGATTTTGCTCATCGAATTAACGTTGAACCAACGTCAGACGCGGCACTCTTCAAAGCTAAATGAAAATCGAAAATTGGTTTGCTTTCATAACGTTGAAACAACGCGTTGATTTCAAGTTAATTTTCCGTTAGTTTTGAAAGAATGACGCGTCTGACGTTGGTTCAACGTTAATTCGATGAGCAAAACAATGTCAGATCAACGTTGTTTCGATGTCATGTTTCCACGTTGATTCAATGTCAGTTTTCTATCTGGGATATGACTATCATATTCAGTTTGCCACAGTTAGAACCTTTCTTTACTGTCTATGGTTAGAACACTTATACTGTATAGAATGGAGTTACAAACTCCTGTACAGAAGGTGGCAGTATACACCTAAAAGTTGGTTACAATTCGCCAATAATCAAGAGAAGAAGATTGAAGTTTCTGGAAGTTTCTACAGCTGACAGTTTGCTAGCTAGCGAAGTCATTGATTACCGTCGTTTAAGTAAGTAAATGTTTCCTTTTTGTGTAACGCAATATTATGTTTACATTGTTTTTAGTTTATCTTTTTAAAATATCTAAGTTAGTCATCTTTGTTCTTGCAGTATGCTGCTAGTCCTGTTGCTAGTGTGGCTAACGTTAGCAAGCTAACATGCTGTTTTGCCTTTGTTAGGACACACTGAGGTTAAGCAATGTGGCTAGTAACGTTACATGTAGAAATGTAATTAGCTACTTACAGTAGTTAGCCAAAGCTTTACATCTAGAAAAACTAAGTATAACTTGTATAATAATATACTATAATGTAAGTTATATAGGTTGTGTAAATTATTTTGTTTGTCCGAACAAGTATGCTGCTAGTTCAGTTCACAATGTAGCTAAAGTGGTTAATATAGGCTTTCTGCTATGAAGGTATATTCTAGGCCTATGTCTTAGTGTCCAGCGTTTTAACAGTATTGAAAATAGTGCCTTTAGTTGTATTTATTTATTTATTTATTTAATTTAATTTAATTTATTTATTTTTTTACCGATACCCAGTCAAGTATTGCGATTTCAATACTTTTTCAATACAAAATCTAAACACATTGGAACATTAAAACCCTACGCCGCCAACTAGTGTTTCGGAGCAGTACTGCAGAGCAACCAAGACCTGAACAGTTGACTTTAGTAGCAGGACTGGACACCCCTGTTTTAAAGCAAGAGTTCACCCAAACATTCTGAGATCATTTACTCACGTTCATGTCATCCCAAACGTATGACTTACTCTTCTTTGGAACAAAATAAAATACTTTGAAGAATGTGTCAGTGTTGCAGAATATTCATTTTGAGGGGAACTATCCCTTTAAAACAAATTCCCTTCACTCGGTGGCCATTTTGGAAACTCCCTGGGAAGCTATTTCCAAACAGCAACATTGACTCAACCAATATTATTATTTTGGGACGAGACAGTCTGTTTGTGCAACTGATGAGAGACAGGTACCTGGAACCCTATTCTTTTAATTCAGTTTGCAAATATTGTTTTGTAACTGTTTGACGTAATAAACCATGGCTCAGTCACATATCAAAGCACACCCTATACATATGAACTTTTTGTTTTTAAACTCGATTTCAGAATTTGTTACTCGTATGGCCAGTCTGACTATGTGTGATCTAGTCAGACAGCTTATCGTTGCAGATTTCCTATCTGGCTTGACAAGCTGGTGGCAGGAAGTGCTCCCTGCCTTCACAGCAACCAGTGGTGTTGGCCATCAGTGACAGCCCATGTCCTGTTCCAGAATGAATATGTTAATGCGACGGGATGTAGCTTTTCATTAGATGGAAACTTAGCCCTCTCTCCTTGACTGAGGAGTCTGTGTGCCTATTTCATGAGGGAAATGGTTTGAGGAGTAATTTGGAAAGCTGCAGTGACGTGCTGAGGAAATGAAGCCTGAGCGTGTTTGACAAATAGAAAAGGTCATGTCTGTTTCAGTCTCAGTCACCTGGTCTTCTCCTCCCCACCTGTCTGTCACATCCACTCATCATCACATTCTTTGGACACATGTTATACAAGCCAGCCATATACTGCTAATGTCAAGCAAACATAGTTTCTAATCTGCATGGTTTAAACCAGATATTACATCCTGATAACTTGTCTGGATAGAAACAGCTTGTGTCAAATTCAAATTCGTTGTTTTGTTTGGCTTGGAAATAATAATCCTTGCTGTAAATTTTGGCATTATGCCAAATGTTTGTTAACATTCGCTTCTCGAAGGTGACTACTTATCCGTTGCAGGATCTTTTGCAGGATATATTATGTTTTCCACCAATATACATGGCTAATATTGATTGTTTTTTGGGGGGTCCATATGGTGTAATTCTGAAAATGTCCAGCAGGGGCTAACAGGTAGCAATGCTAACCATCCAACCTTCAAACCCCTTGGCTACTGTCAAGGTTGATATTTTCCTTTGAATCCTTCTCACAATAAGCTATCATTTTAACCCAACCCCTGATGAACTTTGGCATTGTCTAGGCTAATAACCGTCGCAAAACATATTTTCCAGCTTTTGTTAACTGCACATGTTCCACTTGTACACATCAAACTGTTTAAAACTTCACAGGAGGATACGGCTAGTCAGATCAAGTATGTCTGCACAGCTTACTTCCTGCTTCCTGTGTCTGTCTAGGAGGGGAAAGGGAAGGTGAGGTAAGATGATGGCTGCGGCCTGGCACAAGATTAAACAGCTCACTGTAGAGGCCATTAATAATGCTCATATTTTGGAACTGCTCAGTGCTTACAGAACCAGAGGCATTTAATCTTATTTGAAGAAGAAGAAAAAAAAATTACGAGGACCAGGGAGATAGGAGAAAAAAAGTAAGGTCAACAGGGAGAAGCTCATCCATTTTTTTTCTCTGTGCTGTTCTGAGTGATAGGCCCAGGTTTTCCAAGGTAGTGCATTTGTCTGTCAGAAGTGCTGGCTGGCGTGGTGATTTACTTTCTGTCAGATGATGCTCATGTCCAGCTGAAGCTGCTGCCTGGCTGGATATGGGGAAATTTGTTACCTTTCGCTTTGACAGGGAGATAATTGCTGATGGTTAACAGAACTGTGTGGAATCCAAAGGGTTTGGGAGCGAGTAATAGGAAATTCACCGTGGCCTCTCTCAAAAAGCCTCTTTCTCTGCAATATTACCTGCTTAACCTCGCCTCCTTCCAGGATGAATGAGACTCTTAATAGGCCAATGGTCGCAGTGGAGATTAAATCCTAAATTACCCCTAGAAAAGACAAGTGTTAGGACATCCAAAAATGCCCCCACTCTCTAGCCTTAATTCAGCTAAAACGCCTAAATTACTGGCCCTATTTCACTGCTTCATACCCCAGTTCTCTATACAGCAGACCTTCACCTGTCTCTCCTAACCGGCCCTTCTGAGCTAAGGATACTGTCTTTTGCTCGGATCAGGAGGGTTGCCAATCAGCTGTCCGAGCTGCCAGTGGCATATCACAGGAGGAGTTAAAGAGGAGGCGGAACTGAGCCTGTGATGTGATGGGCCGAAAGGAGAGTGATTGGCAGGTTAAGCCTCCATTTAATTGTCAACCCCTCCTTACATTTCAACAGCTTGTAAAAGCGGAGGTTAAAAACAACTCTATAGACAAAGACATTGCTTTCGGCTGTGTGTGGAATCTTTTCAAGGATTGTTGGCAGGCCAGCATGAAAACTGACACTATTTGACCTTGTTTACTTTTTTACTATACTTAGTTCATTGGTGTTTGCTATTAAATGACAAGTTTTTGCCTCTTATTGTTCAATATGTAACACCTAATATTCGGTATTCAATCAATTTCTGCTGGATAAAATCAATATCTGCTCTACGCTAATAAAATGGGTTACAAATGTCATTTCATGTTGGTTTTAAAGCTAAATTACTTGAAATCAAATAATGTGTTAAGGAGAAAAGGAGACATATTAGCCATGCACATGCTTCAATCTGATTCTTTTCTAACTGGCGTCTATTTACTAATTTTTTTTTTTCTTCCGACATTTTAGCTTTAATTTTAGATATGTCATCAAGGCAAAAACAACTATTTACTCGCATTAATGCCAGTTAGCATTAACTGGACTAGAAGAAAAATATTTTAGCATTTAGACTTTTTTTTTTTTGTCATAGCTGGTTATTCTTCCTTTTTCTTTTCTTTTTTTTCATAAAAAGTAGATATTTTAGAAAAACGAATTAGATTAGATTAGATTAGTTTTTCTTAAACATTCAATTTTAATGTTTAAACCAATAACCAGATTTAAAAAAAAAGCTAATTCTTCATCTGTACAGAAATGTATAATTATTTACCAACAATGCAATGAATCCTCATTTGATCCCTGACAAGCGATTCAGTTTGAAGAAAAGTGCCGCCAATCTCATTTGACCCTGCATTATATTTTGCCTGTGACAATGAGAGTAATAGAAGATATTGATTGGCAGGGCAGTTAAGTTGTCATTGCCGCCATTTAATGTGTCACAGGGAGCAGTTAAATTGTCAGAAATCACTGAAGGACTCCCTTCATGCTTGATATTGCTCCATAAAAGTCTTCCACATGTAAATTGGAGGAAATTTTGAGAATTTCACCATCTGTGCAGACTATGGCACTTATTGACTCCAGTTAAAGACTGAATTATATTTGTTGTCGTTCCTTAAATATAGTTATTGAAAGATGATTTTTTTTTTTTTCCATCCAGTGTCAGATATATTTTTGTTGAAATATTACCAGTTGACATGTACATGCTGGCAGATCTTGCCTAGAGAAGCTTTAATCCATTAGTGTGTGGTCTGTTTCTTAGAAGGGGCGGCTGTGCTGCACTGTGTGTATGGTCAACATTAGGGTCTGTGCTAAAGCGTGGGTGGTAAGGAGCCTCTGGCATATTGGCAATCAGTTGGCCAGTTTGTAGCCAAGTGTGCTGAGCCTGTGGCTGTTTGCTGGGCAGAAGGAGTTCTTCTGTGGCTCTCTTCGAGAAGTGCAGGGTACAGGCCACGCTCCACACACTTGAGAGAGCGGTTTCTGGTGTTGCTCTTGTCCACTGGCTGTTTGCTGAACCCTTGATAACCTCAGCTCGCTCTTGTGTGGACTCAGTGAATGATGCAATAATCAATACTCACTGGAAACACAGGGTCCGAGGAGAGAAGCCTGCTCAATCAGCAGTTGGTGGGAAGAGACACGGTCGTGAGTGTTTTAATCAGTGTAAACGCATTTCACCTCGTCTGTCTTATAATGGATTATTCCAGAGCGTATTTTCTTGCTATTGTCAATATTCAAACGACTAGTACTTGCGTATGATACAGAGCAAAAGGAGTGGTTGGTGTCATAGCATATAAAACATTTAAAACTGCAGTGTGTTGTTTCTGTTTGCTTGCAGTACCAAACCAAAGTGCAAAAATAACAAGACTCTAAATAAATGTCTGAGTGGTTGCCAGGGAGTTGCTATGTGGTTGCTGAAGTGTTCTGAGCATATTGCCAATGCTTGGGTGTTTTGGGTGGATGCTTACTGATAAAACATATAGAATCTTAAAGTCTCTATGATATTTTGTGGGCATTTGCAGCAAACATCTTAAAGGTTGGAATACACAGCCCGATCTCATGAAAGTGCAACACAAATTGTATTTCTTGTGCCATTTATATGCCAAAAATACTTTTTGCGTGCATATGATATGCACTTTATGGCGTGTAATACGCACACACTCCACACCCCTAACCCCACCAAAGGGTTTTACAATGCGAATCAAATGCACGCGAAAGCTATTTTTGCCATACAAATGGCACGAGAATTAAAATGTGTGCTCTAAATACGCACTTTCATGAGATTGTGTTGGAATACGCTACACGACTCGATTAAAATTTAAAGATTTTAAAACACTAGACTTCATACACTTGCCATAAATGGTCACAGTGTAAAATAATGGCCTTCATACACAAAGCAACTGAGGATCACACCCTACCTGACTTTCAGGTTGGTACTACATAACAAACTCACACAGAAACGTGCCTAGTTTAAATGTTGGAGTTTGTGTCCATAACTACACAACGTGATTTACTGTGAAATCAGTCAACTCCATCTACCCAAAATCGGTAGACTGCCCCTGACTCTTAACCAAAGCATCCAGACTGAAAAATATGGCAAGAAACTTGTAAATCTATTCTAGCCTTAAATTAGGAAAATCTGGAGTGATAATATGTTTATAATTATAACAAAAGTAATATAAAGCTGCAGTCCGTGCCTTTTTTTAGGTTAAACATGATCCAATATACGTATTTGAGAAAATACTTTACCAGCCAGTGTTCAAAACTATCTGCTTGCCATAGCTCGATTCAAAGCGGTAAACTTGTAATAATGTTTTTAATTCCAGTGGTACTGGTGGATTCGAGAATGTCTTTGCGTCATTAGCGACAATATAAAATATCATACAGGTTTGGAACAACTTAATGGTGAGTAAATGATGACCGAACTATCCCTTTAAAGAGCCGTATGCAAGATTGTGGCCAAAACTGGTACTGCAATCACTTTTAAATTACTGTATCACTGTGACTCCATGATTGGTAGATCGGTGGAGGGTGACGCATCAGAACAAAACACAACATGACAACATCAACATCAGTTGAGGGCTGCAACTTCACTTTTTAAATGAAAATATCCTGGCAGGACAACTGGTTTCAGTGATATAAGTGTTTGAAATTAACATGATTTCTTTGTGTCTAGTGACATATCAGGGAAAATGTATGATTTATTGAAATACATTTCTTGCATACAGCTTCTTTAAGTGCTTTATTTCAACTAGGCCCTGGTTTCTAGATGTGGCTTTGGTTGCTCTTACAATGCTATTGTTGGTATTTTTTAAATCAATTTTCTTTCACAAAGTCATACAAGCTGCATGATTTGAGGAATATTTCATGTCTTTTGCAACCATAGCCAAACAAGTTACACAACGGTACTTTGGTTTAGTGTTCTCACATAAACTCCTGCCTCAAACTCACGTGATTGGTCAAGCCAGAAGTTGAAATGTTGGGCACTTAAAAACAAATAAGCAACCTTTTGATTGTCTCAAAATGTACTTTAATATCATAAAAGATATTGACATCAACTATTCAGTGACCTCTACTTCTTTACAGTATTTGTCTAAAAATGATTGAAACAACAGGAATATGTTTCCTCCCTGTTTGCCAGCCTGCAGAGACTGGCTAAAGAGACAGGTCACATTAGGCAGCCTGAACAGATGTAGAGACAGTGCAGTTAGAGAGTGGGAAATCTGGCAGCCAGAACTGGTCTGGGGATTGGGGAATACGACTCTATAATAGCCGGTCCTGGGTCAGAGAGTGCTAGCTGTTTCTGTCCTCCGGTGTGTTAACTAACAGTCACCAGGCCCAGCGCCAATGAACATGGACGAGGAAAATTAGAGCCGAAATGCACAAACCTTTCACCTCTTAACCTCAAACGTGCATTCATCAACACAAAGGCAAGACTATCTTTTGAGTGTTGGAATGTTCAGCAGCTCTTGGTTGTTTTTAATTTTGGGATGATATTCTTCTGTATTTTGCGACTTAAAGGAATAGTTCCCCTAAAAATGTAAATTCTGCCTGTCATCCTTTACTCACACTCACATTTTTCAAAAAACGTGATTAACCTTCTTCTAACTTTGAAGAATTTATTATTTGTGATTGTGGATAAAATCATTGGGCACCTTTAAATTGAATTGTATGTACAAAATAAATGTAAAAAAAAAAAGTTTCTTTGAGGAATGTCAATCAGGTTTGGAGCAACACGAGGGTGAATAAATGATGACCGAATTGTCATTTAATTGAATTTAAATATACTTGTATAAGTATGTCACTTCTGCGCCACTAGCTTCACTAAATGAAAATGCAAAAATGTTTTCCCAAACTCATGATGTGAATGGTTAAATGAATGTTTGGAGTCTCTTTGCAGGCAGCTTTCTCTAGGTATCAGTATATTAACTCCTTGTTGTATTCAGTCCTTCATCTTTGAGGCACATTTGAAGCATTTATAGAAGCGGTAGTCTCAGACAGCGAGCTGTCCCTGGGCTTCCTGCCTGTGGTTGGGTTAGCACCATTAATGAAGGGTGCCTTTAAGAAGTCTCCAGCGAGCAGCCAGGCATTACAGATTAGGTCAGTGGAACGGCTAGCGGGTTGAGCATGATGGATGAGGGGGAGAATGAGTTTCTGCCGTGCAGTATTGTGAAATCTTTTCATTGTCACCGACGGGCCTATGAGGTTCTGACGAATGAGGGAGCAAGTGTCAGAAACGCCCTTCCCCTGCTCCCTGCAACGCTTTTAATATCTCCCGGAGCTGCCGCCAAAGTATTGATAAAAGTAAAGTTTAAAAATAGCCTCGGCAATGAGAGGAGAGCCGCAGAGATGATTAAACAAGGGCGCCGTTGTGCTTCCGAGGGCTTCGTCTCTGTAAACACCCGGGCACGAGCAAGTGGACTTCCCGCTTCCAGAGCGAGAGAGGGAGCCTCTTTATGGGAAACGTTTGTGACCGGGGTGACAGCTCAGCTTGATGGATGGGCTGCCTCCATCTGGTTGCAGTGCATGTAATAAATTTCCATGCTCATGTTTGACCTCTCTCACTTACCAGACACATCTTTCACTTTTGGGACGTCCAAGAGGGACTCACAATTACAAGGCGAGATGCCGCCAGGGCGCGAGGATAGTGCTGTTTATGGGCCCCAGCCCAAGGGCAAAGAGTCAAAAAAAAATAGATAGCTGTAAACAATGCCTGCACGCCGCCAGGAGAATTCTTCTGCATTCAATAACCTTTCACACCTACTCGGATCCCAGAGTAGCGAATCCGATGCTTCAGCATGTGGACCTCAGATGGTTACTGCTTTAGAGGTTAGCGGATACGGCTGCTATGCCATAACACTGCACAGAGATGTGGCAGATTGACCGCTTTAAAAAAGCAAAGTTTGTTCAAATGCACCGTGATTATTTGATTGAGCGAGAAGTATTACTAATACCACTATTATACCACTGTTTTCAGGGAATACAAATGGCTAGATATGCTTTGCATTGCATATTCTTAAATCCTACAGTTTTTTTTTTCTTCATCCGAATATAAAGTGTACACTAATTCTGTTTTAGATAACACTTTACAAGTCATAATAGCCCATATTAGCACGGCAGTTACGAATGAAAGTTTTACACGGCCATCTCTGGACTTGCACACACTGCTGCTGAAATGCCCTTAAAAGCAACACAGCACGTTAAGCAGCAGGGCTTTTCGGTAATAGAAACAGATAGCTGGCCATTGGATTTTAATAAAGTGGGATAATAATGAGGGTAAGAGTGGAGTGAATTGTAAAGAGGAGGCTAATGAAGTGCCTATGCAGTATGTGCAAAATAACCTATAACCTATTAAGAAACAGTCTAACACACTGGGCTCCAGTCAGACCCCCTGATTGAATTAGTAGGCTCTTTAATTACTGAGCATCTTAGATGGGAGCTTTGAATTTAATTGAACTTTTTCATGGCCCCTGCTCACCCAGCCAAACAATTTGTTCAGAAAAAAAAAAAAATTGAATTAACAACCAGCCTTCTTTTTTTTTCTTCTTTTTCTTGCATTGCTTATTATAACATTAGGAAAATCCCAGGAGTTTCCAGGCTGTGAGAAACGAAATCGCATAACATTATTCACAATAACGCATATGTTATAATCGCAAAGAACTTACTTAAAATTCAATCCACTTTGGCGTCATTATCATGTATCAACATAATAAATGAGCCCTTCAGAGCATGGTAATTATAATTTGATAAATCATCAGCAGAAAATTAACTGGATGTCAAAACATTCATTGGAAAGGGTGATGAATCGAGGATGATTGTGGTGATGAATTGTGTTAATCTGCGCAGTATGAAGCCAGCGAAATGGCTAAGCAGCCCAAGATGGATGGGGCATGGAAGCAGCAAGGTCAGGACACAGCACTGCAGAACGGAGGGAGGGGGAAAAGGGGGTGAGAGGGAGAGAGAAAGAGAGAGAGAGAGACGCTAGCTGTGCAGCACTCAGGGCTTTACCTACCTGCACTTTTTACCACGGCTTTCACCCTAGGTATCGGGCAGACAGATTTTCCTCCTCTTTTTTTTTTTTTTTTTCCCCCGAGTGTGACCGTGCTTTTAATCTTTGCCTTCACGGAGTACAAATATGGTCCCCGGTTAAAACAATGGAGGGTGTTTAACTTTTGCTCCATGCCATTACCTGTTAGTATCTGGGTGAAATAAAAACTATGAGATCCTTTAACCTTCACATGACAGCCTATTTGTGATTAAATAAATGTTCTAAATGCACTCTAAAAAAAAATGCTGGGTTGTTTCAACCCAAATTTGGGTCAAATATGGACAAACCCAAATGTTGGGTTAAAAATGCAATTAAAAAATGTACAGTTGGAAGTGAAATTTAAAGTTTTTAACCCAACATTTGGGTTTGTCCATATTTTACCCAAATTTGGGTTCAAACAACCCAGCATTGTTTAGAGTGTGTGCTCATGCATTTAGGTCCTTATTTTATTTTATGTTAATCCTGAAATTGACTTTACAAAACAACCAATGATGTGTAATATTAGCAGTTTCTGAAGCTATACTCGGCTAATAATCGAGTCCACCTGGGCAAATTAGCATGTAAATCCTGATTTAGGTTTGCATGGTTTTATCGGCTCCTTTGTTCAACCTCCCAGCCCTATAGGTCATTTTCAAATGCAGTAAATCCATCAATTGGAGTAGAGGAGCTCTCCTTGCCAAGACCTAATGGAGAATGACCTGCAATCTTGATTTCCCACAGTTTGTATGTCAGACCCAGCAGCTATCATCGATTTGTGTGTGTACACAGCCATAAAACATATTTTTCAACAGGACCGATTTGCTGGATCATCCACGGTGCATATTGATATGCGGAATAATGGTCGGAGAAGCTTTGTTCTAAATGATATGTATTTTTTTGTTGATATGAAGCCAATTAAATCATAGCATGTTGTTCTAGAGCAATACATCAATGTCATTGGTTTCAAGGCCAGGATTATTTCCACTTTCCTAAACTTTTTTTTTCTTCCTCTTCTAAATAAATATGAGCAGTAAATAAATCCAAGCTGATTTAGGAAAGTGTTGTTTTAAGGTTGTATCTTGCCACCGGCTGTTTGTTTAGTGCCTAAATGGATGCAGTCCACTCGCTGAGGTCGAATAGCACATCACTTCCTGTAGGCCACATGGATTGATGGGTGTCGAAGAGCAGGGGCCGTCCAATGCAGCGCTGGTGTTTATAGCTAGCGCCAACCTGCAATCACTCTCTCATCAAACTCATCAGAAACTTCCTGCAAATGGTGGAAAACTGCCTGTTTTAATCTTCGCACAGCCCAGCCTCTCTGGTTCAAACCTTCACAACACCCACTCTGTGTGTTTAACATCACTCAGCAGTCAACGGAAATTAAGTTGAGGAACATATTTCATGAATCGGATTGAGAGATTGCCCTACTTTTCCACTTTATAGGCATGCTTTTTGGTTGATGCGGTCTGAAATAAGTGTACTTGAGGCATTAAAGGAATAGTACAAAAAAAAACAAGCTTTATACTAAACCTTATGCATTCCAATATACTGAAATTTCAAAGACTCTCATACAATGACGTTCATTGTGCTCTTGTCTGTCATGCTACAAAAGGACAAAGCACTGCCTTAAAAGTAGCCTATGAGACTGCTGCAAATGAATTAGTTCAGATTTACATCCATCACACTGAACTGGTAAAGATGAATTGCAGTTGTGGATAGCTGCGCCATATCTGTTGGCTCCAAGTTATTGCCTTATTTTTTAAAGTAAAATAAATACTTAAAATAAAAAATTAATGGATATTTCTAGTTATTTATTTATTTCTTCTACTGTTCATAAGTGTGGAGTCAGAATTATTTTTTAGAGGAATTTTATATTTTTATTCCCCTTTGTGTCCACGTCTGTCATGCCACAAAAGAAAAAGCATCATAAAAGTAGCTCATGTGACTTCTTGTATGCTTTAAAGGAGTAGTTCACTTTAAAAAAAAAAAAAAACTTTTGCTGATTATTTACTCACCCCCATGTCATCCAAGATGTCCATGTCTTTCTTTCTTCAGTCGAAAAGAAATTAAGGTTTTTGATGAAAACATTCCAGAATTTTTCTACATAAAATGGACTTCAATGGGAACCAAAAGACAGTTTCAGTGCAAACTGTTCAAAGGCTTTAAACGATTCCAGACGATGAATAAGGGTCTTATCAAGCGAAAGGATCGCTCATTTAAAAAAAAAAAATAATAACAAAGTTTAAGTTTTATAAGCTCAAATGGGCGCCTTGCTCTGTTCTGTGATGTGCGTTCGTGACTCCTGTTCGAACTCATTTATCAAAATGAACAAATCTTTTTTCGTGTCATTTGGTTCATTCAACGAACGAAATGAACAAATTGACTCGGAAAAAGATTCTTTCATTTTGATGAATGAGTTCGAACAGGAGAGTCACGAATGTGCATTTGGTCAGAACTGTAGTTGTTAGAGTTTTCTTTAAAACGTACTTATGTTTAAAAAACAATGTACAGGAGGGTATATAATACATGTTAGGTGAGCTATCCCTTCAAACAATAACTAAGGTTGTATAAGGTAGTGTGGGCATATTGTTTATACAAGCTTCTGTACAAAGAAAATTAGCTAGACCAAAAAAAAAAAAAACCCCAAAAAACACAATTGCTAGCAAATCCAACTAAATGGAAGCACTTCTTTTCATTATTTACCCAGCCTACTGATTCTTATTGTAGTAATGAATGTCTTTTCAACAAATTATGATAATTACGTGTCACTGGGTTTGAAATGTGACAAATCAGACAATGTTACTTTTATTGTATTCAATTATCAAGTTGAAAAATGGGTTTATTCATTATTTGTTTCTTTATTTTACATGTGGAGAAATGGATGTGTCATTATCTTATACGCTGCATGTTGGTTGTTTGCTGGTATGGCAGCTCAACTAATTGGTTCCAAAATAAATGAATGCATACATTTAAAGAGAGCGAGAGGCATCTTCAGTGTGTTTAGTGAGGTTTCATAGTAAATGTGTGCTTACATATGCTATTAACATCCGTCTCGGGTGGTCAGTCACAATCTGGAATTTACATGCGTTTTAGATTCATCTCTCGGGACCACTTGTGATAAGATATCCTCAAGAGGAGGTTTTTAGTGACTCCATACATTTCATCAATATAAATGCTGTTTTTTTTTTAGAGAGAGAGATATTTTCTTAGATCAGTTAGTTTTCTTATAAATCTGCCTGTCACTGGCAAAGCTCAAATCCACGCTTTTTTCACAGTGAATGATTGACAGGTGAATAAGCAGTACTTCACTGTTGTCCAGGACGCATCCGGACAGATTAGAGTTGACACTACAAATGCAACGTGGCCACATGTGTTTACCTCTGTGTGATTTCAGTGATCGGATCATAAAACAGTTTATACACTGTTGAAACTTACGTTTAGCACTATGCACTTGTGAGTCGCCTTAAATAGATGTTAATACTGGGTGTACATTGGATAAATGTGTCTGGATGTCTGAGCTATTTAGTTTATAAAGGCCTTGAATTCGATCTCATCTGATCTGTGTACACAGTGAGACAAAATTGTAGACAAAATCTATTTGTTGCTCCAATTGACCTCTTTTACATCACAGCAGTGGAAACGTTTCCTACAGTACGTGAAGTTAATACATCTCTCTGGCAAAAAGTAGCATAGAGTGTGACGAGGTGCACATGGACGTGTTACATATGGAAGAATAGTCTTTACCTTTCCTGCTATTGAAAATCTCTCTGTTTCAAGTGCTTTGTCTGGAACTGATCACTAGTGTGCGTGTGTGTGTGTGTGTGTGAGAGAGAGAGAGAAAGGTGTGTGTGTGATGGGGGGGGGGGGGGGATGTGTCACTTTGCCTCTTAAGTTTCTGATTGTCTAAATAACACAGTATCCCATCATACAGCTGTCTTGCATTTTGACAGTACAATAACCCATAATTCCTTCTGTCACTCAATATTTCAAGGGCAGTATTTTATGGCTTGAACTGAGCGAGAATGCATTTACATTTTGGAGGATGTGAGAGAGGAAGGGGCTGAGGGGGGAAATAGATTTCTTGTCTTGTGTCACTTCAGATTTTACCCTTCTCCCCCTTTCTCTGCAGAATCCATTTTAGGAGGAATCGTAAAAGCGGCTTGGGAAAGATCTGTGCTTTTTCTATTTAATCAAAGCTTTAAAGTAGATAAGCAGAGTCGAGTATTGAGCAAGCGCAGCGAGGGACAACTTTGGCCATGGAAATGTACTGTATATACGCATTTACTGGCTAATATGATTTACTAAATGCAACTGCAAATTAATTCCTTCAGAATTTCTTCCCTCACAAATAGAAATTGAAGTTGTAGATATAGAATCGCTGCAGTTCAATTGCACTAAATCTGTTCCCTCAATCAAGTAATTCTTCAATATATGATTTTTTTATTTATTTATTTATTTATTTTTTATTGACATTCATGGCTATTTGTTTACTCTATGATTCAAAAGTTTTGGGTCAGTATTTTTTTTAAGTATTTGATAGATTTATTCAGCAATTGGTGTTTAAATGATTTTAAAAAGTAATAAAAAAATGATAGTAAAGACATGTATTACATAACATTACAGTTTCCACAAACTGTGATATTACATTATACATGTCTTTACTATCATTAAAAATAAATAAATAAATAAACACCAATTGCTGAATAATAGTACCAAACACCTAAATAAAATAAATTAAATATAAATAAAAAAAAAATAAGAAGAAAAAGAAAGGTTACTTGAGCACCAAATCAGATTACAATGATTTCTGAAGGGATCATGTGACACCGAAGACTGGAAATAAATAAATAAAAGTAAATGAAAATAATTGATATTATAATAATATTTCACAATATTATGTTTTTGACTGTTTTGATCAAATGTGTGTGTAGTGTTCATACTTTCATTTATCCATATATATTCTCATATATAGCTTTGTGCTGACTACACAAAGCTTTGTTATACTTCAACCCTTTCCCTTAGTCATAGTATGTGATGCCCACTTTTCACAATCCCATTCATACCAACCCGGTCTCATCCCAAGACGTCATATAACTGACGTTTTGGGACGTCTTTTGACCATACGTCAATATTCGCCTTTTTAGGGCCCCCTTAAACGTCGGTAGATGAGGTTATGGGATCCTAACTCTACCCCATACCTAAACCTAACCCTAAACCTAACCCGTCACCTAACTGACGTTAAAAGTAAAGCGTCAGTTGTATGACGGCCCGGGATCGCCATCTACCGACGTTTAAGGGGGCCCTAAAAAGGCGGATATTGACGTATGGTCAAAATACGTCCCAAAACGTCAGTTATATGACTTTTTGGGATGAGACTGTGTTATTCATACCTGATATTTTACGTCCTGCCATACTTCTGTTCTGTTTTTGTCACTGAAAACCCCTTTTCATACAATTATCATATTCATTATGGAATAACATGCATTTCACAAACGTAACGTTTCATGTCGTCTTTCATAAATTTGCTTATGATAATTCATGTAAATAACCAATACATTGCTGTATTGTACGTTTAACCCTTTCACACGTAAGTTTAAAATATTCTAACTGACCCCCCAGCGTGAGTTTTTCAAGGCGACCGTTATTTAGAACTTGCCACTTTAATGTTTCCATGGTGACGCGTCATTGCTTGTCACGTGACACAGCACAACCAGAACAGAGCGCGGAATGAATGATGATCTGCTTTTATGTCATTTTTCCATTTTTATTAAAAATATTCAAAAATGTATTAGCTATATCATGAAACACTGATATTCCGATTGTCAAATATGTGCAAGTGGATGGGTTTTGTTGTTTAGACATCTTTATAACGATCGCGTTAGTTGAGCTGTATGCACAATGGGCGGCGCCATTTTAGTTTCGTTTTCAGTTCAGAGAATCGGATCTGTTGGATTTATTACGTCAATTCATCCACTTCTCACGAAATACATGATAGTAAGTGGCTGGTGAACTGGGAGAAGAATAGGATCAAATGTTAAGCTACTTACACAATGTGTATCTGATATGAATAAAATGTGTCGTCTTATTATAATTGAAAGGATTATTATTGCCGCTCCCATAGACATCTGTATGTATTTTACAAACTCAAAATCATTGTTTTGCTTGTACATATGTGTATTTAAATGTCTGAAACCTAAAATAAACATTATGTGGTTGAAAACACTCAATAGTTGTGATATATGACAGCACTGAGTGCGTCTGTCTCTGGCTGAGCGCCAGCCAACGCGCGAGAGCAAGTTTGAATTTAGCAGTTGCTGACGTGTGCACTGAACGTTCTAATCACACCGGTGTGATCGTACGCTCCAGGGACCAGCCAAGACTGATCACACCGGTGTGATCGTACGCGTGAAAGGGTTAATGTGTTTATCAAGACCTCATGAACTTAAAGTACCCCTAATGCATCCTTTCACCTTAGCGCTGCATAAAATTTTACTTCAAAGCTGCGCATTAAAAAAAAAACAGACAGCGCTGACATGGAAATTGACCTGTAGGCTCGTGTCTCCTCCACAAAACTCTCAGTTGTACTGGATGTCAACTAGATGAAAATGATTCCCATCTCCTCCCTTGACTGGATTTCCATTTGCAAAGAAGATAGGGCTCTATTATAGACCTATTTGAGCTGTGCTGATAGCTGCAGCGATTTAAAGAGCTCTATTGTTTGAAAAGGGAGCCAGTCAGATTAGAGAGGTGTGTAGAGCTCTTAGCAAGGTCAAATATTTCACGACTGCTCTGCTTCCATCTTATTTAATATCAAAGAGATTTTTTTTTTCCTCTTAAATGACACCTTCCGTTATGACTAACGTCTGATTTACAGAATACAGCAGGATCTGAGACTCCTGTCAATGTCTGTGAACATGAATCACCAAGATCCCTATTTTGTGCTTTTTGAAACGGCTAATAATGTGCGGTGTAAATGCATCAAGAGCACAATGAAATTCAATGACATCAGGTACATATTAAAACATAAAATCACTTAGTTGACTTTTTTGAACTACAGTTTGGATTTTATTTTAGCTGTGCATTATATATTATTACAACTTTGATTAACAAAGATATTTAGGATGACATAGTAAATATGCCTGATAATCAGATGGGGGGGAATGGATTGCTTTCCTTGGTTTTGGTGTCTATTGTGTAGGTTGTTGTTATTGTTCACTCCATTGTATTAAACAGTCCCCCGGGCAATGTTCCTAAACGTCCCTTTACACTCGTGTGTGTGTGTGTTGTTACTATAGAGACTGTCTGAGGTTGGTCAATAAAACACAGATCAGATTGTGCACATATAGCACTAGAGCATGCACTTGGAGAATTGTGTTGTGCAGCACGTTTTAGTGTTTTTTTTTCCCCCTTTGCTATTTTTGTGTTTGGTTATACCTTTGAAAAAATAACCATGAATATGTTTTCATTTTATCATGTCTTATAACTGCAGTTGTGATTATTATTTTGACTCCAAGGCTATAGTATTCAGTGTCATATGATCTCTCAGAAATCATTATAATATGCTGATCTGAAAATATTCTGTAATTAATTATGTTTAATCTCTCCTAACATGAAATATTTTAATATATTTTTTAAGTATTTTGAAGACCAATACCAATAGAGCTACATATGTCTCTATTAAATGGATTTATTTTTAAAAATTTCTAGGAATGAAATTAATAATTATAGTAATTTAACATTACAGTATAATTTAGAGACATACCGGTAATTTTATATTTAATAGGCTTTTAAAAAAACATTTAAAACTATTGTTTAAGTACACTTAAAATAATATTCACATAAACCCATTTAAGAAATGTCACATGGCCTGGTCTTGGGATTTTTTTTTAATTTTATTTATAAATTCAGAAATTCAATAATAAAATGTAAAATAACACTGCTTGATCTTGACTGTATGAAATTTGAATCCTTATTAAACTCATAACAGTTAATTAATCAAGAGCAGTGAGTGATTTTTTTATGTCTTTTGATCATCAGTTAACAGTAGGTAAATTAGGCTTCTGTCACTTTAAGATCTGATGCACACGGTGCAAAGCTGACACACATCAAACTCTTTATGGTCATTTAACACTTTTTTTTAACTCATTTAAGACTGTGCTTACGTGGATACTTACAAAAGTTTTGTGTGACAATTTTGTGTGCTTTTGTCTGTTCAAGACAATAAGACTAACTCAAGACCAACTCAAATCAGTGACTTTTCTTGAAGTTTCGGTGTGTGCAGACAGCACAGGAAAAATAACAGAAAATATTAATGAAATTAAGGTGTTATTTTTGACAGTCCTAATTATATTGTATTATAATATATTGTGGAAAGCATTCAGGAAACCTGTTTGGAAGTGGTTATTTTTGCAATTCCATTACGCTAATGGTGCTGGAATTTCTGTCCATATAAATTGTTTTTTTTGTTTATAATTAATATTGGTAACACTTTATTTAGTCAGTCCAGTTTAGACAATCAACTAACTTTAAGGATCTTTGTAACTACATGGCAGCTACCAGTCATTAGAGTCGACTGTCTGCTTAATATTGGTGAACACATTATTTTGATGCTCCCCAACAGACGTTCTTCTAACTTTCCATGCACGTTAACTTATTCTACTAACCCTAAACCGAACCTAGCAGTCTACTAATACTCTAAAAGTTGGATGACCTGTAGTTGCAAATGAATGAGAGTTTACATGCAGTTGCAAAGTTACTTCTATTTACTTGAATATCTAAAGTGGGCTATCGACATCCTCTGCAAGTCAAATGTTTGATTAAGAGTGTGTCTATTACACTCACATAAACATTTATACACATTCCCTGTGGAAAACACTCCACCAATGTATGTGATTTCTTGAAAAAAACATAATACCTTTTGTAATTCATTCTTGTAGCTTATTAGCTCCATGATTTCCTATGCGTTTACCCTGTTCTCGTCCCCATGGAAATGCCCAATGGTACGATACAAAGCGCAGTGTGTTGAACAAATATTAGCGCTGTATTTATTTAACTACTGGTCGAGCACAAAGCGCCTGAGGGGAAAGGAGGTCTTTTTGGTACAGGGCAAGCCGAGACTGAAGCGGCCATTCGAGGGGCCCGATCGCACTTGAGTTCACTGGTAAGCCTGTTGGACATTCAGCTTTGTTCCCCTTATAGTCTACTTATCAGAGGGTTGATTCGCTTGTCCCCTCGCATGTTCCTGTCCTATCTCAGCGCCGCCAATTTTCCACAGGCTAAGTGCTCAAATTGAGCCATTTTGTTTCACTTTAAACTAAAGCGGGGACCTATTATGCGTGATTTTTCATTCATAGCTCCCACTGCTGGCACTCTCTCTCTCGTTCTGTCCGCACTCGGAGGAAAGGCCTTGTGAGGCCGTACTGTTCTCACTCCAGGCATGTCAGCTTCAATCTGCCACCCCTGGGTGTGAGGGGCCAGCCGTGGTGTGGGGGCTCACAGGTCAACCCTGGTAGTAATTGATGTTGCTTATTCATCTGTTTTTCCTTGTCTTTTTGTCCTGCCGCAGTGGCCTTTTGTTTGTCTAAATTGTTTGAAGATTTACTGTAGGTCCTCAGGCCCCTGAGAAGCATCACCCCTGCGGCACTGCCTCAACGCCCCCGCTGAGCAGGAGGCTACACACACATAGACTGACAGATAAAAACACACATACAGCGAGTCAAAATACAGGGAGTATTTTTCATTGTGACCATCTCCCTGGCTATTTTGTCATGGCTTCATGCGTAGCATGTATTTAAAGGAGTAGTTCACTTTAAAAAAAAAAAAATAAATAAATAAATAAAAAGCTTTTGCTGATAATTTCCTCACCCCCATGTCATCCGAGATGTCCATGTCTTTCTTTCTTCCGTCGAAAAGAAATTAAGTTTTTTGATGAAAATATTCCAGGATTTTCTCCATATAATGGACTTCAATGGGAACCAAACAGTTCAAGGTCCAATTGAGAGTTTCAGTGCAGCTTCAAAGGGCTTTAAACAACACCAGACGATGAATAAGGGTCTTATCTAGCGAAACGATCGCGCATTTAAAAAATAAATAAAAAAGTTTAACTTTTATAAGCACAAATGGTCACCTTGCTCTGCTCTGTGATGAGTGTTCGTGACTCTCATGTTCGAACTCAAAATGAACGAATATTTTTTCGAGTCATGACTTGAAGGGTCCTAGATAAGACCCTTATTCATCGTCTTTAAACATATTACATATTATATATTTATTATATTAAGTTCTATCCATCCAATTTCATGTCTCATTTTTTATTTTATTTTTAGCCTAAACTATCCCCAGATGCACGTTTAAGTTCACTTTTTGTTTGGTGAACAATTTTGTTAACAGTGTTTTGTCCCCACTTGATGTCCAGTGTAAAATGTAAATCCTGTAGCCCAAGCACTCCTTTAAAGTATTCCAGCAGGTTTGCCCCACGAGCTGTTTTTGGTGATCCTCTAAACCTTCACGTGGCCAGTGTTTACATTACGTTCTTCAAGCTCAGCTGTCTGAGATCATTACCCAGTAATGCTTTTGAACTACAAAAGACATCAAAGACATTTTACCTTATTCCTCTGCTCGTTAACACGCACTCATTGTTTATGCTCGCTTCATAGCTATGCGACTTTCACCTGAAACTGGAAGTAAACAGGTGACTGTAAGATAAAGAAAAGTACCTAATTACTGAGCTTCATTTGATCTTTGCCTCTGACATGTCGGCAGGCTGCATGGGTGGTACGTCCCAGGGGCCTTTGAAGAGGGTGATTTTGTAAGAGATTTGGATCATTACACAATAAAGAACACTTCATAAGTCATGAAGCGAGTTGGAGAAATGATGGTTAATGATGTTGACAGCTGTTCAACTCTATGGAATTATGCTGAGATTTGACTGGACTTGCCTCTTGTAATGATTCCTGCCTTTTCTAAGGTAATGAACGAGAGAGAGAACGAGAATAATCTTACATCAAACTGAACTTCAGTTAAAATTGCATATGTCGTCCATCACGTGCCTCCTTTAAAGTGGCATGCCTGTGTATTAGAGAGGGCATCTGAAAATGAAAAAGAGGCCTTCCTATTTCCTCTTAGATCTGAGTGATGTAGGAACAAATCAATGTCTAGGATGGTTACACGTTGAAAAAAAAAAAGAGCTGGAACAATAATAATATAATGTTCAATAATCATCAATGGCCACTTTGACCTTCAAGACAACCAGACTGACTGCCTTAACTAACCATTATGACTAAAAGATGTTAAACAGAATGTCCAAGCTGCTCTTTTCCATACAGTGAAAGTCAATAATGACCACAGCTGTCCCTGGTCCCCATTCACTTTTACTGAAAAGAGCAGCTTGGACATACTGTAACAGCTAAATTACTCCTTTTGCTTTTCCCTTATGAAAAGAAAGTCCTATCCACCTTATTCCTGACGACCTTACTGTGTTTTGAATTATGACTGGCACGTCCGGTTTGGGGAACTTCCATTCAAAAAGGCTGAAACGAATCATTTCAAATCATAAGGTTGCCCTACAAATAAAGCTGATCCGTCAGTTTGACTGGATGAGCTGTCAATTTTCCTTCATGATTTATTTTCAGACATCATGAGAATAACGTTATACTTGGTATTTTATGCGTGACATGTTATAATAAGAATATCAATGGCAAGAGCTCTTTTCAGTCACTGCTTTCTTTTCCTCATGAGGATTTTTATTTTTTACTTTGCAATCCGCTGTAAAAGTATGAAAAAGGACAACATACACGGCACATTTGTGATCTGTTCTCCCGAATTTAATTTACGATATATTCCATTAATTCACTGCACGAAGAAACTCTCGTTATTCTCCTCAAATCCTCACGTCTCTTTCCAGGTTTGTTTTCACAGATAAATGCAATTCATTATCTGCCAAAATGACGGAAATCACTTTGATATACTCACATAATGCTGAAGTTGATTAAGGCTTGATATTTAATACAGATATTTGCCTACTACAGTGACATTTAACCAAAGACTCGCGCTTATGGGGATATTTTTGGTCTGTAAAAAGCGTTTTAATTTTATTTTAATGTTCGATGGTTGAAGGGTTAGTCGATTAATGTCATCGAATTGTGACACTTTTTTAGCGTATTGCGTTCATAAAGCGAGCCTTTCACTGATTGTTTACAGCTTAACGGAAGTTACACCCATAATTCGTGCAAAGTGTCATGGGGCGTAGGAAGAAGGTGGATAGGTTTGGAATGACTTGAAGGTAAATGATAACATCATTTCTTTTTGTTTTTTTTTTGGATGAACAATCCCTTTAAATTATCTGTTGATTAATAAGGATTAATTAGCTCAAATTTATATTCACAACATAAAATGGTGATGATCGCTGTTTACCTCCCTTTTTTCATCCTTACGTGCACAGGTTATTCTGAGTCTCTGAAACATTTTATGTGATATATTCGTGACAGGGCGTTGGAGAAGTCAAACTGTACGTTTGATAGGGGAAAAACAGGCTACATCAGGAGTTTAATTGGTTTGAGTATGTGTCTAATTATCACATAGGGTTGGTACTGATGCAGAAGTAATGTAATTATCATTCTGTAGCATTGTATAATGATATTGCCTTTTGCTCGTCAGGAGGAGACATCTTCATACCTGACACTTTACTGAGCTACATAATGATATGGCAGAGCGACAGCTAATTACAACATAATAAGTGAGTGATGATGGAGTCAGGGTGGATGTGCCTCATATATTTAAGTGGTTTCAAAGCACTGCCAATGTAGAGAGACTTGCAATTAAATCAAACCAGTCTTCATTTAATTACAAGCAGATTTATTTGCGTATACTTTTACTTAACAGAAATAAAAGGCTAGCCTATATTTAACTGGAATAAATGCACTGGTTATTTGTAAATTGGCTGAGGTACAATTCTGCTTAAACCTTTTTTTTTTTTCAACGAATGCATAAATTGTAGACAGGCGGCATTTCCATGTGACAGTTAGATAAACAAATTCTTTTATAGCTTCAAAGTATTTAAAACATACATTAAGATGTCTACCATCATTTCGGCGTTTTGCTCGTGAATTAGAGATCGGCGAATTGACTTGAAACCCACAAGTTATGTGTGGTGTGGCTCTATTTTTGTTTATTTTAGTATTAAGGATCGTGCTTCTATATTCTGCAAATGCTCTGTCAGAAGATATACCACTCTGGCAAGTTGCCTACATTTAGTTTATAATTTGTTGTTTGCATAGACGCTGCGATAAAACTGTGCGTGATGAGGAAATGTGCATGACATGCAGATCCGTAGATTGGGGAAGTTGATGGCAATTTGGACGGGAGAAGAGCGGCGCTCACTGACTGCTTGAAACCTTTTAATTAGCATTAATTACCCAGCAGAAAATGTTGGGGCTTGAAAGGATTTGTGTCAGCAAGTGAGAGATCAAAGATTGCGGCGCTCGCATTTTAATCTGCCAAGTAAAAACTAATAAGGGCCTTGTAATGGGGCCCCAGAGAGTGACAGCACAGGTGGGGGACCGTAATCCTCCCAATTAGATCATCAGATGATTTAATTTCCCTCTAATATTGAAAAAATTACGATTTCTTTTCTCAGTGGCCATCGGCTGGATAAAGACTGGTTTTCCCCCCTTCCTCTCTCTCTATCCATCTCTTTCTCTCTCTCTCCCTGAGATAATACTTTCAAATATCTTTTGTTTGTTTCAAAAGCTTAGGTGAGGAATTTCCCAATCAAGTTTTATTAGTGGTCAAAAGTACAAAGTCAGTGAATGATGAAAAGTGGTTTCGCAAAATTACCTTTTGGGATCAGCCAAGATGGCAATATGCAGGACACGGACAAATAAGATCTTTGGGTACTGGATCAGTCGATGCAGAAACAGTCCTGATAGGGATGGTGGCTGCTCGAATTAAAAGTGAGTTTGCTTATTTCAAATTAGTTAGTGATATTATAGACTTTTCTGCAATATGGTCTCTGGGAAGTTTTTGTGTGAAGTCGGGGAGGATGAAATGTTGGTTTTAAAGATGTAATGAAAGGGCTTTAATCTGTATTTTTTTTATGTTTTTGTAGACATATTGGAATCAAATATGATAAATGATCAAATAAATATGTGTTTGTCCCCCCCTCGCTCTCCCGGATCCCCTCATTTATGGCTCTGAGAAAGTGAAATGAAAGCTTTTTTTGGAGGAATTTGTGGTTGGCCATAAGGCAAGGAATCATGGCTGTCTCATGTGGTTGTGAGAGGGGATGGGAGTGATGCAGACCACGGGCAGGCCCCTGACAGGGTCATCCATCAAGTGTCATTGATCATTTGCCATGAAGTGACAGCAAGGTAGTGATTATTTGCTATTAGATAGATGCTCAAGCATACAGGGCTGCAGCTTGACAGTACAACGGCCTCAACCCCAGATATCTGTGCTTTGTGCCTTCCTGTCAAATGCTTGATCTCTAGGACATGCACATAAAAAAATTGAATTCACATTTTTAATTTTTTGATCAAATTATGAATGTGCCATGTAAATGTGTTAAAACTGATTAAGTCAGTATAATGATTTTTAGCCAGCTGGGATATGACTGTTAACAGAATACCCACTTTTTATGTCCGAACAAAAGTAATAATAGTTACCAATAGTAATTATGAATATTTTTTCCCTTTCAATAATGATTGTTTTTATAGTATTAAAAGAAATGAGCATAGCAGATACCATGTTACAGTCCACTGTGTTTGTGTGCTGTTGACAAGGGCATAAATGACAATTAATGTGTTGATTAAATTACTAGACAGAATTAATTCAATAAAATCAAAAATAAATTGAAATAAATGGCTCAATCAAGCAAATGCAGTATTTCCACAAGAGAGGATGTGTATGGATTATAATATTTATATTGCAATAACTGAAATATGTTCCAGTTCATTATATGTATATATATATTTTTTTTATAAAATAAAAACTTTTACTCATAGTAATTCCGTGGCTGCAAGTGCTTAATGGTTACACATAGTTTGTCATTCTGTATATTTTAGCCATTGATAATATTTCCCCCGAGTTTTTCATCATTTTCAAAGTCATTGATTTTACTTTTTGGTATTTATCTAAATGCAAAGTGCCTTAAGATTCATTTCCTTCGCAGATAAACAGTGATGGCAGATGACTCTGGTGCCATCTGTAAAGAATAGAATTGATTTTCAGGGCAGCGGTACGAAAGGGAGAATGCATTTGTTTTGCGAGGAGAGGTATAATCAGTCAGTGGTGTCGTTTAAAGAAACTGGGTTGCACCAGAGACAGGGAGGCCATGAGGCATGAAGAGAAATGGTGTCGACCATTTCTCTACCAGGAGACCCATATAAAGTTACGCTGCAGTGCTTCCAAAATAAAGTGGCTGGCTCCGTTTTTACTTTAATCTTAAGAATAGCATCTAGATTTTACATAATGTTAATGATTTTGGTGTAATAATGGAAGCGACGCGGTCACCGTCTTTTTTCACAAGCGCATCGAGATAAAAACATCTTAAGGGCCTGTTCACATATCATGTCTTTTGCGCGCTCAAGTTTGTTATTTCAAATAGGCACGTGGTATGCGCGCTCATAATATAAGCGACGCGGTCACAGTGCGACACGCTCGTTTTTTCCAAGAACTTTTCAGAATGCCATAAGCGCACAATAGGTGACGTGACAAGAACCAACCGGAGCGCAACCGCCCTAGCGCTTTGGAAAAAGGAGAATGCGGTGCGCCCAGCGTTTTCTACGCGTTTTTAGGCGCTACAGTATATGTGAATCCGGTAGGGGTGTGCAAAAAAATCGATTCACATTTGAATCGCGATTCAATCTTTACCGATTCAGAATCGATTCATAGAATTCCAAAAATCGATTCATATATATAGGCTATATTTTTTAATGGCGTGCAGGGGCGGAGTGGCAATCGGGTGAGTTGGGACTTTTACCGGTGGTCCGGTAGTGTTTCTATGGTTTCGAGGCTGCAAGGGCCAGTCTGATAAATAGTTATTGCAAGTTCTTTCCGCCCGCTGGTCAAACTGTGCAGCCACTCTGCTCAACCCATAAATAAATGCATCGATCCGCAGATCTTATGTTTGAGTTCTGTAGATCTTTTGCCAAGCGTGTCAGAGGTTACGGGTTCTAAACCACACTCGTATAGTTTTTTCTCTCTCTCATCAAAACCGAATATGTTCATCACGTTTGTGTGCATTTTATTTTGTGTTTTCACCGGAGTCTCCACAACGGCGATAGATTGAAGCGCGCGTCCGAGAGAAGACTGCGCGAGCCACAGAGAACACTGTATATCCATGACACTGATCGCAGCGGACACGAGCGCTCAGCTTGATTTCAAAAACAACAGGTCTCTTATTTAATAGCAACCTAAATGAATGCTCTTCTAGTTAACTGGAGATACCCGCAAATTACGCGCCTATGAACGACTTCACTGGATCTAAACAAATCAATCTAACCATAGATGTTACCAGTAGCGGTGGCTTTTTTAAATCTATTTAAAATATTTTCGCAAGGGGTCTACGAAATTAGTATATATTTTTAGGAAGTTCAATGTGCCCAGTCGAGTTCACATTTCAACAGTCAACCTGGTAGCTGAAGTAGGCCTACTCCTTAAACCACATTTAGCATAATTGTTTGTTTGATCTGACTACAGCACTTTAAAGCTAAATGTAAAAGCTTTTTATTTAAGTTTTATTTTAAACTTGAATTAAATGTATTTAAAAGCTGGCCAAAGCTTGGCACTTCGCACTTTTTAGTTGCAAAAGTTTTTATTTTTGTATGAAGACATATAAAGTAATATCAAACTTTTCTTTTAAATTATGTCTACTGCAATCAATCACATAGGAAAATTAATTAATTAATAAATTTATTTAGACCTGCGAATCGTTTTTTGAATCGAGAATCGTTTTTGAATCGAGAATCGTTTTTGAATCGAAAATGGATTTTGAATCGAATCTCGAGACAAAAAATCGGTATCGAATCGAATCGTGACATTTTCTGAATCGTGCACCCCTAGAATCCGGCGTAACTTTTCAGAATGCCGCAAGCGCACAATAATTCACGTGACAAGAACCAACCGGAGTGCAACCGCCCTAGCGCTTTGGAAAAACAATGCGGCACGCCCAGCGTTTTCTATACGCGTTTTTAGGCGCTATATGTGAATCCGGCCTTACACTGGACACAAGTGGAATGTTGTGACGCGTCAAAACCAATCACATTGTAATCCAAGAAGCTGTCTATATTGGAAGCACCCATCTGCAACAGTCAATACTTTCTCTTACAATTTATACTGTGGTACTTCTGTGGTTGTATAGTCTCTGCAGTGTCTCTTACTGTCAGTCCTGCTCTTTATTATTATAAGAGAATGTATCCATTTATTTGATTGTTTTCATTTCCATGTTGATAATGACAAAAAAAAGGGTCCTGCACTGCTTTAGATTTTGTATTGTCAGTTAAAATGATTTGCTGGTCAATTTCGACAACTTCAACTTGTGTACATTTGACCCAAAGAACAGACACGCGTATTCCAGAAGCTGTCCTTTGAAGTACAGGTTGTGCCTTTTGCATGACTGAAGCGAGGGTAAGTGATTAGACAGCGTTTGGACAGACACCCTCAGTACTCTGTAACACAAGGTGATTTGTGCACGTTGCAGCTCAGCTCATGAAGTCCAGGTTGCCCCTGACAGGGCCCATCAGGTCAGTCAGACTTGGCACTGGAAACAAAGTTTGCCAGGGCCGGGGGTCAAACCCAGCTTAAAGAGTCAGCTCTGTCAAAAGCCTCAGACACATTCTTACCTTACGGCCAACCTCGACTGATCCGGGGCTATTAATCACAGCGGAGCGGCTCTGACCTCAGCCCCTTCTCCCTTTGAAGTGTGCTGTCCTTTGCCGCATGAGGAAATCATTTGCTGCCTGATTCAATGAGCCGTCAGCCGAGCCAGCGGACCTAATGACATGTGAGAATATTAACCTCCTACCACTGAGAGCTGTGAATCTTGAGAGGCAGTCTATAATTCACCAGGCGTTTCATCCCTAGCCTCACTCCTTCTTCTGGTCGAAAACCCCCGCCCGACCCGACTCAACCCCACCCTAGACTCAGCTTCAGACGTCATGCCCATGGGCCGTTGGTTGAACGTCTGATGCATATGGCTCTCAAAATGGGAAACACTTCAGGAGTTTTGAAGTCATCATCTGATTTCTGTTGGATTTATTGGAGATGTGTGTGTCACTTTATTTAACGGTCAACCTGGAAACAAGCTGCTGTGATGCCAACCCCACTTATAGCTGTCGTGTTTACAACTGTGACAATGAGCGCTTACCAGGATCTACTGTAAATGCTGGATTTTCAGAAGTATGTGAAGTTTATGGTGCAGTAAACTTATACAATGTTCTTGAATGGATAATTTGTTCGATGCATGCTGGTTTGTTAATGTTGGGATATCAACTTTACATTTTCATGCCCCTAAACATGACAGAGAAGCAAAAACACTGTGAATGGTTGCTTTAGATGTCAGTCAAACGTCCTCCTGGGCGGTCCTTGGCCAATGAATGCTGCGATGAAGTCCAGACCTTCTGCCGTCAGTCTGAAGGTCTGGCTACGCTAGACTAACCCCACCCTAACCCAGCACACTTACTAGCTTGTCCAGATGCTGCTCCAAAATTACAGTAAATATCATCTGTTATAATTTACTCACCCTTGTTTCGTTCCAAATCTGCATGACTTTATTTCTTCTGTTGACATTTTGAGAAATGTCTTTTTCCCCCACAGAGGTAAAGTTAATCATTAAATGAGGGTGAGTAAATGATCACAGATTTTTTTTTTCCTTCAAAGTTGTATTTGACCCAAACATTTTGTCATTTATTTTCTTCCAACCGCATGTTATTTTCTATTTTCTGTGAAATACAAAATAATTTGTTGCTCAGAATGTACAAGCTGCTCTTACACAAGAAAGTGGATTGTGATTTACAAAGGATCAAAAGCTCCACAAAACAGAAGCATAAAGTTATCATAAAAGTAGTCCATTCAAGACTTCTTAAGCCATTTTATGATATGCTTTTTTGAAGCTAGACTGTACCATCCATTTTCCTTGTTGATAAAGCAGAAGCTTGAACAAAGAGCTAAAACTACACGAGGATGTCTCAATTCTGATATTTCTTTGGCCACACCATTCCTTTAAGTGACCCTTTGTTATCTTCTCTTATAACTCACGAATTTAGACTAATTAAATACTTTTTTATTCATGTAGATTTATTAATGGAAACTCCATGTGTTTTTTTTCCCTTTATCTCCCAAACACTAGTATTTAGCTCTTTATATAACTATTTGTGATTTATATGTGTAATACGCAGTACTGTAATGATAGTGTTGTTAAATGGAGCCAAATTATGCACTGCAGGTTTGTGAATATCCACGTAAATAACAAGCCAAAATGTACATTATATATTGGAAGAAAATCACCCAACCAGTGGGCGTCCCCATTAAAACTGCAGGATGACTGTTCCGTAAGCCTTTAACACATGTAAATTGCAACATAGCTCAAGCCCATTTCCTTACACATGTGATCTGTAAATTGCTGCCACCCCAGGGCTGGTGACATGTTTGATGTCAGGCGGACTGGAGGGGTTGAGATTAAGCCAGATAATGGTTGCCTAATACTGCCAAATCGAAGATTTATTGTGCCGCTGCATCCGAAGCATTATGTTTTTGAAGATTGAAAACAGAATATCATGCAGGTTGAAGGTAGGAGTGCATCTAAGCTCCTTTGGCACATATATTCTGCATGAAACTGGTGTCAAGATCAAATTCAAGGTTGTAAGGTTGATTAAAAAAAAAAAAAACTCTGAGAATGACACAATAGGCAGATGTGGCGTTCCACCTCACATTTATCACAACTGCAGATCATCCTCTGAGAAATAGTTGATTCACTCATTTTTCTCTGTGCGATGAGGAGTTTGTCATGTGCTCTGATGGACAGCTTTGCGGTGTCATGTGCATTTTTTTTTCTTTTTTCTTGTTTTTTTTACATTTATTCAAACCAGTCCAATCCCTGTTTTTACAGCCCCGCTTCCCTCTTTCATTCATTATAGTTTCTTATCTTGGCAGGCAATCAGAACTGCCAGGCAGCCAGTCCATTATGCACATATGAAGCCCATCACTCCAACCAGATTGGCCAATTCATCAAACATTTATCTTTTGCCCTGTGAACAGCGTGTCAATTTGCCTGTCACTCCCAAGCCTTCGCAGCCTCTTCGGAATAAAAACATTACTTTTCCGGAGACCGCTTTGATGTTAAATCTCCCCTCTTTAACTTTAAAACAAGGCCTGAAGTCAGATTTCAATCCACACACAAAAAAAGATCCCAAACAACTGGATCCGGGGCAGCCATCCGCTGTTGACCATACTTTAAGACCAGCTGGTAAGTACGGTCTAGATCACCCTTTGGCTGTTCTGGGAGCCAGTTTTGACTCCACACTCATGGGTGATACCGTGGAGCCAAAGGATGTGAGAGAGACTTATATGAAAGAATGATCAGAGCTAGTCTGTCAAGAACAGACACACTGGGGACTCAAAAAAAGAGAGCAGAGAGGAGAAACGCCTTTTAAAACCGGCGAGCAAACAAGGGAATTATTGGCCATAGCAAAGGGAAATATCAAAGCTGGGAGTATCATATAGAGGGAGGCTTTAGCTGAATGGGATCACTGCTGGAACGCAGGCTCGGAATACAAAAGCAGCGTGAGTGTGCGTGAATGATTGCCGTGTGGAAGAATATGTTTTTAGCGGTTAGCATTATTTGCTAACTTGGTTGTATCAACTCAGCAGGTGTATCTGAATTGTCTTTACTCTGTCTGTCTCTCCCTCCCTGGACATGTGACCTGCAAAAGCTGCCTGACTAATGGCTGCAGTGACTGACATTTCAACCAATAATCACAGAGTGTTTTTTCCCCTGTTGTCAGCAGCAGTTTATCAATCAGCATGTCCGCATTAGTATTTGTCTATCGATCCATCCATCTCTGTCAAGCCATCTCTGTGTCATTGTCTGAGCTCTTGTCCTCTTGTTTGGCTTCTTTTGAGGATAGTCTGCATAGTAATTTGTTTTACAGGCCCTGGCTTTGAAAGGTTGACTAACAGCATTTACATGGCGAACGTTTGAAAAGGCGTGGTAGCAGACGTTCTCAGCGAGCGCTTGTTTCACATGTCAGCAAACTGTCACCATCTACACAGGATTTTTTTTTTTTTTTAGCGTAACCTTTTGTAATAATCGAATCGTTTGACCTTCTTTTAATGCTATCGACTTTCTCTGTCAGTATTCAAGGCATTATGTTTAATAATAGGAGATCCCAATTTGACGAGCAAGAATTACCGTCGGGATGTTATTTGTCCGAATAATTAGCCACATCATATACAAGCTAGTCTCTGTGTCTCAGTAAAACTAAACATGTCTCAAAAATGAAAAAAACACACCATGATGTTGTTCCTCTTTTCCATTTTGGTTGGCTTAATGAGGGGAAGATTTCCAGAAATGGGTCACCACGCGGAGATATAAAAAATAAAAAAATAGAGAAAAAGTGTGGTGGTACAAATTTCATGTTTGTTAGGAGAAAACATCTTTTGTCGTGTTTTTGATTTGATTGGTTGTGCCTATTACATCAGCAAGGGCTTGTGGTAGATTTTTCTTACATACCTGACTCCTAATTACCTGGGGTGTCTCCAATTGACACCCAAGCATCCACAGTCAACAGTAGAAAAGGGTTAGTTCATTTGATTACTCAATATGTCATGAGACTATTCTAGACTGTATATTTTTGATATTGTCTAGCCAGCATCTCAGAATTTTCCACAATCTGCAGAGTATTTGTCTAAGTGTTCGAATGAATGTCAGGCCTAAAGGAGAAGTAAGGTTAGATGTTAGAGGTAAAATCCATCACAGGCTTGCGGTGGCGTAACTTTACCTTAAAAAGTGGGTGGTACAGGTATGTTGGAGGGGGGTAACATAAATCAGATGCCCACCTATACAATAACATACCGATGTCCAGCAATCGATTTAAGTAGTATATTGTGTTCAATTTGTCGTTCAGTGAGATCAAATATGTGTTGGTGGCGAGAATTTTCATGTGAAGAAATACATAAATCTGACGATGATACATATCCACTTTAATGATTTAGTGGCAGAACTTTTGGGTTTTAATCAGGACTCGTATAGTTTTTTTTTTTTCCTCATTAAAACCAATTGTGTTTATCAGTGGTTGTATATCAAGCATAGGGATGGGCAACGATTAATCGCGATTAATCGCATCCAAAATAAAAGTTTGTGTTTACATAATATATGTGTGTGTAATGTATATAATTAATTTATATAAATAAATACCCACACATGCATGTATATATTTAAGAAAAATGTGTTATTAATATATCAAATATTTATATTTATATATAATATTAATTGTGAATAAATGTATATAAAATATACACATGCACATATTTCTTAAATATATACATGCATGTGTGGGTATTTATATATACAAATTAATTATACACACTACACACACATATATTATGTAAACACAAACTTTTATTTTGGATGCGATTAATCGCGATTAATCGTTGCCCATCCCTAAAGCAGGGACACGTTTGTGTGCATTTCACCGGAACGAATATAGTCTTCACAGCGTATTAAAGTACGCGTCCTTGTGAAGACTGTGTGCGGCTGTGTGAGATTTTTTATTTATTTGTATTATTTACATCTGTGCCGCGAGATGTTTCAGAAGTGGTGGGGGGACATGTCCCACCCGTCCCACCTGCAAATTAAGCCTATGCAGGCTTGATCATCATTCCTACAGTTTGTCTCAAACTAAGTATTAGGCTTTGGTTCCTTATAAATTTTCTCACTAATTAAATTTAATTTACTCACTAGCACACATGGCGCTTGGCGAGTTTCAATTTTGGACCCTGGCTGTCGTTCAATTGTCCAAGTGATGCGATTAATGTGTCCAAAGATCAGATTTATCCAAGAATTTATCAGATTTATCAGATCAGATTTATCCTGAATAATAGTATTATTGTAAATCAATCAATGGCAGATTAAAAAGGAGTCACTGACACATTGTAATGTGTGCATTGTTCATCAAGCCATCTCTGATCTGTCCTAAATTTGTATCATGATCATTTGGTCACCTTATTTGTAATGTGTAATCATGTGTTTTTCCAGCAGCAGTTGTTTAGCAGCTGGGTGTGCGAGCCATTTGCTAACTCAGGCAAGATACAGCCAGACACGCTGCACTGGCAAACACGTTGAGATATTCACTGTGACAATGAGCTTGATCATAATTATCTTAACGAGGAGTGGGTTCATTGGTGTGGCTCGTTAAATCTATCTCTCTTTCCCACTCTCGTGTCTTCCCGTCCATCTCTCTCTCCTTCTCGCCTTAGATCAGACGGCGCTCTCTGCATTGTGCTATTCTTTCATTGTGGTGTGACTTTGAAGATGGTGGTGAAAATGTGCAGTCAGTTTTGGATTCCCCATGGGGACGAGGTGTGAGTCAGAGAAGTTCCTACCTGAGAGTGTTTTGTGTGCGATTGAGTTTTAGATTGCTTGTGTATTGATATTATTTTGGTTTTCACAAGATATACTCACCCTCAAGTTGTTGTTTTATTCTGTGGAGGACAGATCAAAGTGACTAAGGAATTATTTTTTCTTACTGTCATAAAGTATCATCTATACAATACAATGCATCCTCTGTACAATGTCTATACGATTCATACAGTATATTCAAAGAATTTTGAAGTGTGACGTAGCCAAATTTTGCAGAATGCAAGATTATCTATGAATAAGGTAACAGGTAATTAGGTAATGCGTTAACTTCATGTTGTCCTCTTTTCATATGTGACATGTACTTACTTTTGTAATAACAGTACATCATGCATAATTATGTCCAACTAACCTTAAACCTAGAAAATCTTGTTAACATTACTTAGTAGTTAAATGTTGAGTTACACTGTAACGAAGACACCAGTAATGTGTATCCATAAACAAACACCAAGTTTTAAGGCCCGTTCACACCAAGAACGATTACTATAAATATAACTGTATTAGCATTTTAAGCGCATGCTTGTCTGTCACCCAAGCTCTTTATAGCAGGATTGATTCTGATTGGCTGTCAGTCGTTCATCAGATGGATAAAATCGTTTAAAAAGTGATTCCAATGATATCATCTCTCTGCCGTTATCATCATAGCTATGGTGTGAACTCTGCTATTCTTTAATATTGTGAACGATTTTTATCATTCACTTTATAGTTATCATCCTTGGTGTGAACAGGCCTTTAGTCTTGTATTATAGCACACTTTTATCAATAAAATATGAACTATAAACTGTAATGCATGAAGATTCTTCTGTGGTCAATCATGGACAAAATAGGATATCGGGTTTGAAATGTATTGAAGCTGTTTCTGCCTCAGAGTTAATAAAAAAATGTATATATTATGGTAACACTATTTGACGTAGTTGCATGTTACTACATTTATTTACTATAATAATAACAGCAAATTATATATAATTGCAAGTAGGGTTGGGTATCGAGAATCGAGTCTCGATTGGAACCGAGACTAACTTTTCGTTTTTCCCGGAATCGTTCAAAAGTTAGAATTTCGATTCCTAGTTTCGATATTCACAGTCCGGCGAGCGGAAGAAGAAACCGCTGAACAACACCAACGAAGAAGCATCTACCGGAAGTGTTGGCATAACCACGCGAGTCGAACATGAGTAGCTTACGTCGGCGGTCCAAAGTGTGGCTTCACTTTTCTAAAAATAAAGAAATCTCGGCAAAATGCAAAATTTGTGACAAAAGGAGTATTTTTACAGAAGGAGTATTTCCTTCAGAAAGGAGTATTTCCTTCAGAAAGGCCGTTGGTTAGCAAGGTTAGCTAAACTTTTTTGACCCTGCCTCTTAAAAGAATCGGAATCGAGAATCGTTAGGAACCGGAATCGAAACAAGGAATCGGAATCGGAATCAGAATGGTTCAAATTCAAACGATACCCAACCCTAATTGCAAGTAACTATCTCTAGTAAGTACATGTAGTTAGTTATTATTACTTAGTACTCATATGAGTAAGTACAGTGTAACTACATCAACTTAAAATAAAGTGTAGCCAAAATTGTTGACCTTTTCCCATTTTCCTATTATCACCTATTATTTATAAGGCAGAATTGGGTTTCCATAGGAAGTGTGTAAATAACACAATGTTCATTTTTGGCGAGCCGTTCTTTTGAGAGCGTGTGGCAATTAATCATTCAGTTATATTTTGAAAGTAAGTTTTCCCCGTCTGCACTGTACAGATGTTGTATAAAACGGCAGCACAAACGTTTAGGCACAATGTGGGGTTGAATCCCTGTTTGTTGTTGTGAATGTGATTTGGCCGCTCCCTTGGCTGTGAATTTAACTGATTAAATCACCTTTTGCACACAGCGGTAGTGACACGAAAACAACAATTAATAAGCAACCCCCCTGTGACGCGCGGATGCCTCTTAACTAAGCGGCTAATAACATTACAACCGCCCAGATACAGCTGAGGCAAACAGGTGGAGGGGGCTCGCAGAACATCGAGCAGGGACATTTCTCTGTATGCGTGGAGTTTTGACTACACAAATAGAGCGAGTTCTTGGCTCTCTGCTTATATGTTTGCTTTCCGTCTCTTCTAATGCCCATAACATTTCATCGGCCATGTTCTACAAGATAAGAGTGAGGTATTTGCATAACACAACAGAGTTTTATGAGACTAATTGGCAGGGCGGTTTTTCAATATTTGGGTGTCATCCAAAGACAGAGAGACACCTGGCTAGGTATCAACATTAACTGCCATGGGATTTTCCACGCAACTGTACCACGAAAAGTCTCACGACAACAAATTCATAAGATTATGATATGCGGGTGGGTGTTATTTTTTTCGTTTCGGCCCATAAGAGCGCCAAAAACTAATATCATGTTGCCATCTAATTGTTCTTTGTTCAAGGACGCTGACAGACGTAAATGTCAATTAACTAAGGGTGGACACATTAACAGTGTAGGTTGTCAGCCTCTGCCATTTGAGGGATTAGAAACACACACCCCGGCTTTTATGCACCATCCGCGTGATGAACTTTGCAAGGCCCCGACATTACCCTGAGCACCACCCTCCATCATGTTTGTGCCAGGACAGGGCGGGGAAAAGACCCAGACAGAGAGAAAGTCCTTGGGGACTGTGTGCGTGCGCGTCTGTGGGGATTAGGGGGAATAAAGGGAGAAGCGTCCAACTTTTCCCCCCTAAAAGCAGTTGTTTTTAAGTGTAAGCGGCTCATCTGAGAAGTTGCAGAAGTTGTACTCATTCCGTTTGTGGCTAGGCATTATAGTTGAGCTGGGAAAATGATGGATGACGAGTTAAATTTGTGTTGGGGGAGTGAAGGTGAACTGTGACAGAGTTATTTATCTTGGGAATGGAGGGTTAGGGTCAGGCAAAGCTGGGTGCCTGAAGGCACAAGACATTGACAAATTCATCCCGCACACTGCATTTCTGAAGCCCTTTTGTTTTGAATCCTGGCTACTCACGAGTGACCCTCATCACTCACGCTGCCAGCGTGTGAAGGATGCCGCACTATGCCAGGGGATCTTAGCGCCACTAATTCTTATCATTCACTCTCCTGACAGTCCCAAGCCCAAACTATTCCGGCCTGTGAATGGGCCAGCCTGAAATATTTATTTCTGCACATAATGGCTGCCCAGATTTAGGGCCATATCATTTTTCCTCTCTTGCCTTATCATTGCAGGTCACTGACAGGCCTGAAAGCGTTCAGCCAACTGGAAGAGCTGATTGTGGACAACAATCTTCTCGGAAATGACCTCCGGTTGCCCAGGTTACCACGGCTCCATACCCTAACGCTCAATAAGAACCAAATATCCTTTCTCGAGCTTTGCTCTTCAGTTCATGCTTGAGCAAAATGACAGGATTGCGGTGAGTTTCCGTCTCCTTGTGCCACACATTATCTCTTTAAATGATGTTATTGTGTTAAATTGAGCTCTTGTCTAATGGGGTTGCTTGATAAACTCACTTGAGTTTGTGCCAGGGTGACCTCTAGTGGAGAAGAGCAAAAACAAAATATCCAATACAGACCCATGACTGAAAGATAAAGCCCCATTAGACCTTTTTCTAAGGAACAGATCATATCATGATGACCCATATCATAGATACAGCGCATAGGCGTAAAGTCACGTGACCATAAAGCAGAGCAACGCAATGGCCAACATTTGAACTCAGTAAGCTAACAGAGTAATGTACCAGCTACTACACGGCAAAAGTAAATCCAGTTTGAAGCCCAACTGGAAATTTCACATTTCCGGCTGTTGACAGTCCGCAATTACATCACTACGACACATTACATTTAGTTTGTGTGATGAGATGCAAAGAGAAATAAATGGCAAAAGTAAATGTGCTAGCCTGACGAAAATTTATGCTCTGCTGTTTGTCGCTGGATGCTATCCATCTACATAATAATGACGCAGCCTCACCCTCTGTTCTCCAAACAGCTCTCCTCCGACAGAGTGTCAGCAGCTCAGACCCAAATTCTGCTATGAAGTGGTCTGCACATGCTAATGGGCCAATTATTTACATCCTGTAGTGGCCTGCTGCCATTGAAATTCAAGTGCTGCATTAGTGTGGTTGTATTTTGACACGTTTCGGGCACCATTTTCCAATGAACTGAATGTATTAGTGATGAATTTGCTGTGAAGTGGCTGTTTGTTTCCCTGTGCTGGGTGAAGGGGAGGGGGTGTCCATGGCTAAGGGAGTCACTAACTGTTTTTACCACAAGGCATCCATCATTTTGTCAATGTTTTTAATGTTCTGCACCCAGCCACCCAGGAAATGGGAAGAGGAACGGGGGAAGAGAACCGCCAAACTCGCAGCAAATGCCAAAATCTCGCCCTTAAATTTGCCCGCTCTTTGTGTCCTCGAGCATAATGCCTATTGAGCTCCTTCAAAGAGTGTCGGTAAATTTGACAGAGCTGTGCTGGCTGGCTAGGCCAGGGTAGAGCGCAGAGTAAATGCTAATGTAATTAACAGCCTGGATTCCTTGACCTCTGCCCCCCGTGGACACTTCACCGACATCGAGGCCCTGCTGGAGCATTTGGTGGAAGTGACGCCAGCCCTGGAATACCTGAGCCTTTTGGGAAATGAGGCCTGTCCCAACCAGCTGGTCAGCATGGATAAAGATGAAGACGACTATCAGAGATACAGGTCAGTACGCCGCCATACTGATGAACATGCACAGTCATTTTTGTCTTTTAATAACTACTATACAGAAGTATGCAAAAGGTATGACACCACGTTGAACATTTGGGATTATAAACTTGGAAAATTGAAAAAAAAAAAAAAGTCTTGTGGCAAATAAATTAGGAATATTTCAGATTGTACACTACATACACTACTGTTCAAAAGTTTTTTGATAGAAATTAACACTTTTATGCAAGGAACCATACAATTAATCAAAAGTGACAGTAAAGATATTTATAATTTTATAACTATTATTTTAAACTTTCTATTGTTTTCAACATTTTAGAATAATAAGAAATGTGTCTGAGCACCAATCCAGCATACTAGAATGCAGGAAGGATCATGTGACACTGAAGACTGGAGTAATGATGCTGAAAATTCAGCTTTGTCATCTCAGGAATAAATTGCATTTTAAAACTTAATGCAATAGAAAACTTTCCTAAACACAACCCTCACAGAAAACTTTTTTGTATTTTTACATTTAGTAAAAAACTTAGTTTAATATGATTTATAATCTGTTTTCCTCATGGGGACCAAAATTTCCCCACAAGATCACACACACGCGTTAAAAGTTTTGGGGTTGGGTAATAATTTTTTTGTAAAGGTTTTTTTTCTCCCTTCTTTTAAGATTTTAACTAGTGGCCTCACTGTATATGAAATTTATGATATCCTGAAGCAAAAATATGTTTTTTTAGGCACTCAAGAATTTATTTTGTTTTGCTGGTATGCTTTTTATTTCTTATTTCTTTCTAGAAATTCCCCAGGAGTGTGTAGTTTGGCAACTTCCAGTAATCTTTTATTTGGATGAACGGCTGTTGCACTACACCATAAATCACATTGCACAAGCAAAGACTGATACTTTAGGCTATAACCACACTCTTCTTAAAGCCCCCCCTTTTTGTTGACTTGCAAAATCGATTTCAGGTGTGAATTGTGATAACCACAAATGAGTGTTTGCTATCCTTTCCTACAAGAGGAAACGATGCATTCATTATCAAGCCCAGGCCTATGGGAGTGCAATGCCACGCTATGTTACCACCATTTGTCAGGTTTTCAACATGAAACCTAGCGGTGGGGAGAAACGCATTCTTTTGTCTACCTTAGACCTAAGTGCCTTTTTCTCGACACTGTTCAGTATGAATCATTTACTATACAGATGAACCCAATAGGCGCCACTCTCGCGCAATGTCTCCCATGCTTCACTTGGTGCGGAGGACGACTATTCTTTCCCTGACTGACAGCAGCTGTGTGTTTGTGATGTAATATTCATAATGTGTCACATAGTAATACATCAATTTGAGCATAATGCAGATTTTATGTCTGACAGGGTTAGCCGAGCACTCAGGTCATGGCAGGACTGGCCTTGGGCTATGCACTTCTCAGACTGCGTCCTGAGAACAAAAAATAAAATACCTCTTCATAACACGGTGAAATATGGCACGCCTCTTTGCGCTCTTTCAATTAGTCAAATGAAACGAACAGGCACGAGTACACTCGGCTGTATTTTACAGCAGTCGCTCGGCTCATTCATCATTGTTTACTTCTGGGTCTTGAGGAGTTTTTTCTTTCGCTCCCTTTAGCTAAAGTACAGTAGTTCAGTCCTCGACACAGCGACAGCCATCTGCGGTAAAGGATGTATGTCCTGTCTCTCTGGAATGCTCTGCAGCCCATGCTGTCTGTGATTGCATGTTTGTCTCTTGACATTATGACGTGTGTGTGGGCTTAAATATCTGTGTGTGTGCTGCAGATCAGAAAGTTTAGGGCTAGTTTTGCCTGGGGTGCTTTAAACAACACTTGCTGCAGAGCTCCTCCAGCCATCTGTTAGATCAGCACAAACAATCATCAGGAAAACACCTGCATAGCTCCCGCTAACAGTCGCTGTTATTACGCTTGTTTGTAATTGAATCACAACAGTAAATAAAGCATACCAACACCACATTGCTCCTAGTCACTCTAGAGGAATTTGTTACTTAAAGTTATTAGTTGTTTTGCTAAGGCTAGTATAACTGTTCTGTTGCACTTGGAGTTATGGATTTAAACAAACAGAATAGTCTTAAAGGGACAATGTGTAGAAATTTCTCCCATCTAGTGGTGAAAAGGTACAGTATTTTAAGCCGCGTTTACTCACCGCAGGAACTAGGAACTTTGGGGTGGTACTCGGTGTGTTTACACCGCAGGAACCAGGGGCCAGTTTTTCAAAACATTTAATCTGGATCAAAATGATCCGGATTTGGAAAATCCCATTTTTTCCTATCCAGGATCAGGTAATCCGTCTTACTTTTATGCCGGTTTTTCAAAGCAACATTGGACTGGATCACCCTGATCCAGATAGACAGTTTTCAAGATTACCAAATCCGGATTACCAATGTTCTTAATGGGACAACATATCACAATTGTTGGGCTACCAGCTATGTAAAGAACAGGTAGAAGAGCCAACATGGGCTCACTGTAAGTGTTTCTTATTTTGAGACAAAACACAAATGGGGACAAGATAATTTTTATTTTATTTTTACTATCTTTACTATACTGAATAGCTTCATTGTTAGCCTATGTCTATCACTTTTACAACGGTTACACAAGTCAAGTGCAAAATATAAATAAAAGAATATACACTAAATGATGCAAATGTATTATTTGACCAAATTTAAAGTTTTACTACATTTTCTTCCTGAAATCCTCCTTGAAATCCTGCCCCTTGTTGGGATCAGGATAATCTCGTTTGTTTTTTTGTTTGTTTGTTTGTTTTTTTTTATCAATCCCACTGACAAATTTTGAACAACACAAACTGAAGGTTTGATCCAGATTAAAACTAGGATTGGATTCCTTAATCTAATCTGATTTCTGATTCCTTCTTTCCCTTTTGAACAACCCATTTTGAAGATTTGATCCAATCCGATAACCAACATCTGATCAGCTTACTTTTGAACAACTGGCCCCAGGGTCTAAATTAAGTTTCGGGTAAAAATTTAAGTTATTTAAATTAAAATGTAAAAATTAAAAAAAGAAGAGAATCTCCAGATCAGGAAAAAATAACCAGAAGCAAGCAATACAAGCATTGCTGCATGTTGTAGTCTGTAAAAAAAAAAAAACCTCACCACATTGCTTTTTCTTCAAAATGTTTTTTTTTTTTTTTTATGAAAATTTAAACAAAGTAATGATTGGAGCTAGTATAACACTTTTTCATAATTTTTAATTAATTCATTTTTTTTAAAGCAGAGGCTCTGTTCTCTCATCTTTTATATATTGCATGTTCAGATATGCATACAACAGAATATTATGGGAGCCATGAAAGTTAACCCTAACACTGGGTTACGGTGTTAATGCCCCCCCTCAAAAAAAATAGATCGCTGTATTGTAAATTTGAATTTGCAAAAATACTATCCACACACGTTTTTGATTCAGACATATCTTAATAGAATCAATCTGCAATCGTGCTCTCTGTGATCCATCAGGAATAAACACCTAGCATGGGTTCGCCTTCGCCCTTCATCATTGTCATCATCATGGGTTTGTGGCTGGCTTTTGCATGAGAGCTCGGTTGGGAATCTGTCACTGCCCATATACACATCTGTTCACACCCTCCACTTAGTGTCTCTCTCTCTCTGTTTGTCTCACTCTCTCTCTCAGTCTGTCTCTCTCTCTCTGTCTGTCTGTCTCTCTCTCTCTCTCTTTCTATCTCACTCTCTGTTTGAAGTCTTGACATGCCTCTTCCTCCATTCGAGTCAGCCTGTGAAAGAATCTGTTGTCATCTATGTATTCCCGCTATTATCTCACGTCATTTTCTCTCCCTGAATGAAAGACAGAGAGTGTGTGAAAGCGTAAAGAGATATCTGTGAAGCTACCGAAATGACAGCTTGGCAGATTCTGTCAATGTGGGCTTTTTATCTGTTTATATGTTGTCCTTATTTTTTTACGTATTTTGAAGTTAATTACCTATTTACAAATATTGCTACAGTTAATTTAATGCATTCTGAAGGAAATGTTCGTTTAAGTTTTATTTTTGGTGTGGTTGCCTTGCAGATTTGAATCAGACTTCCCTTCATTTAAATCTGCTGTACACTTGCGGTATTGACATTGCGCTGGATATGGATAGTCAAACTTAAGAAGAAAAAGAAAACAGTTCAAACTTTTTGATTCGAAATAGCCTCTTCCTAAAATGTAAAAGCAGCTATATATGCATGTGTACAGACCCATTTCTTTCCGATTAAATAAAAATAATAATAAGCATTATTTTAAAATGTAATCACTACTTTATAGTTGTTTTTTTGTCTGTATACTAAAGGCAAAACAAATAATTGAAATATTATCTTTAATATTTACAATTAGTTGATTATATGAGGAACAATTTGTTTTCTTATATAAACAAAACAAAGCTAGCACATTTAAATAGTAGGGCTGTGCAAAAATTAATTCCGATTAATCGCATCCAAAATAAAAGTCTGTGTTTACATAATATATTTGTGTGTGCTGTATATAATTATTTTGTATATATAAATACATACACATGCATGTATATATTTAAGAAAATGTGTTATTCATATATACAATATTTATATTTATATAATATAGATTATGTATTTATATATGAAGAGTTCAGATGCAAAAGCCTCTAAATGCCATTTGAAATTTTCTTCTTTAATGATGATTTTTATCAAGCTTGTATATTTAAGTTCAGTAATTTCACTTAAATAACAATTAATAGGTAATTATCATTGCCATTTAAGTGAAATCACTGAACTTAAATATACAAGCTTGATAAAAATCATCATTAAAGAAGAAAATTTCAAATGGCATTTAGAGGCTTTTGCATCTGAACTCTTCATATATATACAGAATTTAAGCACAAATAATTCTTAAATATATACATGCATGGATAGGTATTTATATATAAGAAATAATTATATACAGCACACACAAATATATTATGTAAACACAGACTTTTATTTTGGATGCGATTAATCGCAATTAACTTTTGCACAGCCCTATTAAATAGTATTATAAACTTTACATTGGACACAATATGAGTGTTTATGTAGCGTGATTTATTGCAAAGAACATTCTTATGATTTTAAATGCGTTTTTTTTCTCTCTTCATTTGATCTGTAGGTACTTTGTACTACATAAGCTGACAAATCTGAAGTTCCTGGACACCAGGAGAGTGACCCAGTGGGAGCGGTCAGAGGCCGAAGCACGTGGAGCTTTCATGAAGGTGGTCAAGCCGAAAAATGACCAAGTAAGTGCAGTACTTTGCTATAAGAGAAAGAAAGACAGAGACGTATGACACATACACTAGAAAGAACAAGACATATGACACATACCAACCGATACGAATTTTACGAGGTGGCTAATTCGTACGAATGACCTACCCCTGACCCCGCCCCTAAACCTACCCATCACGCGGGTTTAGACAAATTGTACGAATTCGAGTGAGGTATGAATTAGCCACTTTTTAATCACTCGTACAAATTCGGACGAATCGGACAAACACATACAGGATCAACAGACAGTTAATGTAATCCGAGATGAACTGACTGTGTATCGCAGATAATGGCCCGTGGTTTAGTGTGTAACTCAGTAGCGGGTTAAGTGTCTTCACATTATGAAATGTAGGCGAATAACTAAACACCCTGACCCTGTAAATGATTTGTGTACCCCTCCCCTTTTTGTGCAGATGACTGTAAGAGCTTAAAAGGCTAAGGCACCGTGAGCTAATCCATCCCACTCCTTCTTAGCTCCCATTGTTTGTTCGTAGCAAATTGTCAGAATCTCTTAAGAGGTTACTTGCACGCAGCTCTTTGAAGACGTGGCCTTTCAATCTCGCCTGGCTGTTTAGAGGAGGGTCTTTTTAATGACCACGACATGACCTCTTTCCGTATGCATGAGCCCAGATCAAAGTGGACGGCGCCTGTCCGATCGGCCTCGACTCGAACGGCGTGACAGCGCTCGCCATCGGAGTGACAGCTCACGTTCAGAACAGTCACCATCGCTTAATTATCCATCGCACACACAATTATTTCTCTCTCTGGCTTGCGTTTGAAGGAGGCAGGCCGAGTCGTATTCCTCAAACACATCTCCATTCTCTTCTCCTCTAGATTTAATGAAAGAATGGCTTTAGCAAGATTTGATTTCATGTAGTTGTACAGTCATCAAATATTTAGCTTGAGGTTGAACCAGTTCTTTATCTTTTCTTCTTCCCAAGAGCCATGAGTTAGTGAAGCAAATATGGACGTGGATGCTCATGTAATTCGATGCAGTGTTTTAGACGACAGTGACGCTAATGTCACTTTTTCTTTGCTTCAGCATTAAAGTGACAGGAAAAGTGAAAACCATGCAATGAGTTAACCTCATTCAGGCATGTTTTTAGTTTGGAGGATATTTTTTTGGCTGGAAAATGAGAAAAGATGACTGTAAAGTGGAAAATAATGTGTTGTGCAACCTGTCTACTCAAATAAGACGAGACGTTTCAGGACATGCCGTTTTGAGAGTGATTGAGATGAATAGATGACCACATGTGAGATAAATAAAACAGTAACATAATGCCACAGTGGACCCATTTTAAGTCCAACCATTGAGCAGTTCCAGCATTTAATACTTAGTGGGCAGCACGCTGTTGAAATAGAGAACTGTTTTGAAAATATCTGGGAACCAAACTAAATAGTGTTTATAGTAATCCAAATATAGTAATAGCTAATCCAAAAGTTTTCCTGAAGTAATCTGGGACCTTTTAGAAATGTTGTAAAAATATTTTACAAAGCATGCTGTTCCGCAAACTTGACATCATTTAACATTATACGTCTATAAAACCTTTGCATCATATACATATATTTTTTTATGTTTCTGGAGCCATGGATAATATTCAGTCATGAAATTACACAAATAGCTAACTTGTCATGCTTATGTATTTTATTGTATTTTTTGGATATTATTATATAATAGTATTATTTACGCATTTTTGTTTTTGCATAAAATCTCTATATAGTGAAGAAAGATGATTTTTCAAATTTTTTAAGCATCATGAACTAACAATAAATAATACGTATGCAGCATTTATCATTCTAGGTTTATCCAACTTGATAAGCAACTTGTTCAAATGTATTAGCATATGTACAATATGTTAACTTAACTTAGTGAATCATGTAGAAGTGTCATTTAGATCACGGTACCTAACGCATAAACTAATGTTAACAAGTTGAACCTCATTGTAAAGTGTTAAAGTTTCTAAAGTCTGCAAAAAGACAAGAATATCTCTGGCCCGTCCACTGTCAGACACTTAAGCAGATTAAATAGACTCTGCTGTAAGGCCTCTCTCCTCTCCACAATAACTACTATTGTAGGGGCCTAGTGAGAGGGAGAAAGTTGGCCATGCTCTAATGTCCACTGTCTGTGCTTGACGTAGCTGTCACGCCAACGTTTCCCTAGAATTTGTTTTGATTTAGATGAGACATGATGTGGCAGCCATAACAAGCTCTGTGGGGCATGTGTACTCTCTGTCTCTAATTGGCTTCATCATCATGCCGATTGTCTACTGACCAATAGTGCAGGTCACCAATTAATGAGCGGCAGCAACAAGCTAGAAGATGATGATGGCATAATTAGTTATTTGTGTTTGCTTTTATTCTGCATCCAGTGGGGTGTCTTACGTTTAAAGACATGCTGGCGTTAACATTGTTACAGCAGACTGTAATTAGCTCTTCCTGCTTTTCCAAATTTCCCATCAAACCAGAGGCCTGTACATGACAGCTTGCTGTTGTACCATTGTGGTAGTCTTTGAACGTCTCATCTGTGCCTGTCTGTTAGTTCTTACCCACTGTTTTATGTTTCTGTTTAGTTTTGCACGTTTAAAGAAAGAAAAAAAAAAAGAAAGTACATGTTAATAGTGCTGTGTGCGTGCACTATGTTAAATTGTGTAAAACCAGATGCACAGAAATGATTGTGCTCAACACAGATTTATGATGTTTGGGTTTCTTTTAAATTCCTTTTTTACAAATGAAAACTACTATGATGATTAATGTGCTTTCTGTTTCCTTGCATGTTTAATGGGATCATGTAATGTTTTTCTTTTCAAATTATAAAATGTATATAAAACCTCGCTGTACCATGAAAACACTGATCCCAGTCCAAAAAGAGCATTTATTAAAATCAAACTGCAAAAACAGCAGAATACTGTTTATTTACATTAACTCTCCATTTTGAATGAGAGTAAAGCATGCTGGGAAATAATGTCCCGTGTCAGTTAAATTTAAGTTTTGTGAACTCAAAGGAAAGTTCTAAAAACTCATAAAACTTAATTTGAGTCAACTAACTAGTTTAAATTTAATTTTAAAGGGTGGTATAATGCCCCTTTCACAAGATGTAATACAAATGATGTCACCAGAGTGTGTATGTGAAGTTTAAGCTCAAAATTCCCCACATATATTGTTATATAGCATGTTAAATGTTAAAATTGACATTTTTTGAGGGTGATCAAAAACACATCGTTTTTGTGTCTGTCCCTTTAAGTGCAAATGAGCTGCTGCTTTTCAGGACAGTTTTTTTCATGTCTTGAATTACAATTTAAGGCACAGAAAATAAAATTAATATGTGTAAAACATTTTTTTTTTTTTTTTTAATGAATATTGAAATTGTGAACATAAATAGCGTAACAGTAAAACCTTTTCACCTTATCCAGGAGTTTTAAATTATACCCAAAGCATAAGGCAAATAGCTGGACAGAAATTGCTCATATCACGTTCAGAGTTTTCACTTTATTGTCTCCCAAAGTGACGTTGCACTTACAGAATGTGTTGAAATGTTTAACGTCTTTTGCAATTTAGTCCAAGGTGACATTTATTACAGCCTGTTGCAAACCTCTTTCTCTTCTGCATTGATTTTTCCCCCTCCAACCATGCAGTGGTGGTCCTACAACTATATATTAATGTAAGTGGTTGAAAATGAGCTGTCTCGCTGTTGTTGTCTGGTGTCTCTGCATGGCTGATATGTGCTGGAAGGGAGGGAGGTCGTTTTGCGAGCTATAGTTATGAGGACAGCGTAATTGGGCCTGTGTTTTATTGGATTTCTAGAGTGGTGAAATGGAGTGATCTTCCAGCTTAGAGAGAGAGATAAACAAGGGATAAACAACTACCTGCAGTAAGCAAGGAAAAGCAGAAAGGGTGTTTAGGATTTTTTTCCCCCCATATCCTTTCCCAAAGACAGGGTTAGGGAAAGGAAAGTGAAAAGCCTTAAGCTGTACTTTTGGGAAATTGGCCGTGTAGGAATGCAATAATGTGATAATTTTTTTAAAGGACTCAGAGGTCATGGAATGCGATGCCGTGAAACCACACGGAGGCCAAAAAATAGAAAAGTGGTTACATTTAGTCTCCTTGAAGTGCAGCAAACCCTTCATAGCATTGCTAATCTTTCACTTTAACTAACCATGGTCTACCAAAACTTTAGTAACCTATTGGCAACTAAGTAATTCAGTTGTTTATATTCCATTGAGAATTATTACATCTTATATACAATATATTAGATATAGTATTAGCCAAAGAGGAAATATATATATATATATATATATATGTATATATATATATATATATATATATATATATGTATATATATATATGTGTGTGTGTGTGTGTGTGTGTATACAGTGTATATATATATATATATATATATATATATATATATATACATACATACTACATATATATATATATATATATATATAATTCATCTTTGGCTAATATATAGTTCTATAGATATAATATTTCTCAATCAATGAAATATTAGCAACTGAAGGACTTTTTTTTAAAGAGGATGAAGTAGTTGTTTCACAACATAACTTTTGGTAGCTACGTGAGGATATAATGGCTTTGAAATGTCAACTAGATTATGCGTGGATGAAGCATTTGACTTTTCTCACCACGATACACAATTTCTCCCACATCCTCCTCCTGGGTAATGAAAAACAGACGGCCCAACTGGAGGAGTTCGAGTCAGGGCTCAGTCCCATCAGTTCTAGTCACACAAATTCGGCTCTCCGTAATCCATGTTGGCAGAGCCAGGAAAGTTATGAGGTCGATCTCCTTTCTGCATTTTTCATATTAATCTGCCTCTCATCAGAGAAGTTCATATCAAGACAGCGAAATAAAAGAGCCAAACTAAGACAGACCACCTCAGTGAAGCTGCCTGATAGCGTGCGGTTATTGTATTTTTCAGTTTGTAAGCTCTGTAGAAAGTGAGATGGACAGAACGCTTCTCGTTCTCTCTCTGTGTCATCCCTCTTGCGGAATGGTGTCATATTCATCTCTCTATGAGAGAATTATGACTTCCCTGAAGCATTTAAACATAATAAACAGCAGGCTGTAGAACTGAGCGCCAATGTACCTTCAGTGTTTGCTGAATCATTTTATGGATAAATCTTTCCTTGAAGACTCCTATAAAAAATACTGTTGCAATGGGAAGTGCAATTGGCCAAACAGGTTGTTCGGAAACAGCCATTACTGCCATTTTCTACACACATCATGTCTATGAAACTAACTTGACGGGTATCTTAAGTTGTGTGATTCAGTTTTACTGATCCACAAAGATGCCAGTCAGTTTTATTGCATATATTGTCATCAACACTTTGTTCAATTAAACCAAACACAATTGTGCAAACTTGCAGATAATATTTTGTGCATGCATGCAGGTTTTTTAATATACTATTTTTATGTAATATTATAATATAAAGCACTAAAATAAAACTTAATAACAATAATAATAATGCATATTATTATTATTATTAATGACTTAAAGAATATTTTTATTTTTATAATACAAATTATATAATATTAATATATACGTTATATAATATTAATATATGTTCAAAAATAAATGTAGTAGTGATGATAAAAAAGTAATAATAATAATAATAATAATAATAATAATAATAATTTTACAATAAATCCAAAATTGGCTAGCAATTAATTTGTAATTTATTAATATTATTATTATGTTTATTTTATTATTTTTATTAATAGTATACAAATATATTTATATATATATATATATATTCTTTCAGTCATTGATACTACTACTACTAATAATAATAATAATAATAATAATAATAATGTGTTAATATTATTACTATAAAGTTTAATTTGGTACTTTATATTATAAGATTATAAAAAATATAATATAAAAAATAAAACATTCTTCTTGTAATAAATTTTTAATAATTATAATACATATTATTATTATTATTATTATTATTATTGTTATTATTAATTAATACTTTATATCATAAAATTATACTAATTAAATTATCAAAAGTAAAAAAAAATCCTTCTGGTGATTAATAATAACAATACATATTATTAATAATACATAATGAAACAACTGTAATATTAATGATAATAATATTACAGTTATTATTATTAATACTAATAATAATAACAACACAAATTGTTCCATTAGTACATTTGAAATAAAAAGAAGAACATTAATATAAACATGGCATCAAGTCCCTGCCGTACTTGAAAGTCAAAATCCCAGTGTCTGTCCATTATGGTCTTCCTGTGTGGAAGAGCGTAGCTCTGAGAACACTGTCTCCCCCATGTGTCAGAAAACACGGTTTGGATTTCCCCTCATCTCTCCTGAGGGACACGGGCTGGGACAGATTTCTCCTTCTGGCCTGAAGTGTCCAGCAGCGAAGTGTTTGGAGCTGAGCGGGATCAGGCCGCTGAAAGTGCTCTGGCAGCTGGAGGTTTTGGGAGGTCGTCGTGAGGGCACAATCCGCAAAAACAGCCGCAATTAGAGTGAGTGACTCATAGTGTCCACATAAATCATATGACATTGTACATCATAAACAGATTGTAAAACTTTAAAGCACAGTTAATTGTTAGTAATAGCTTCACGATTGATTTATGGCCCTGTACAAAGCCAAGAGATAGGGGCGGATGACCTCAATGTCACGTCACTCTTATTACACGAGTGATATATTGCATATTTCGGCCTGAAAACAAGCAGATGTTTTTGAGGAGTTTTGTTTGAACAGCCACAATGATGTTTCCCATTTGCATTGCTTAATGGAAATTGAGGGAGAACGGCCCATCTGTCCCCTTGCATTTGCTCGACTGCTTTGAGATATGACTAAATGTAGTTGTAAAAATGACAGTATTGAACTTAGATGTTTTCATGGCTTTGTTATAATCAGTATGCAAAACCTTTACAAATACAGAGTTTTTCTTTTTTTTTTATTCATAATTTAGTCATAATTAGTCTCATCTAATGTATATAGCACACAAAACTTGACAATGCTTATTGGTCTGTTTAGCATTTATTTTGTCATGCCAGTGTATTATTGTGTTATAATCTATAATTGTGGCATAAATTGCACTTTAAAAAAGAACAAACTGGTGGGTGATGTATATGTCTCTTTCTGTCTAAGCGGGCCTGAATAAGTAGGAATGTTGGTCAGAACTTTTTTTCTTCTCCTTCCATTTAGTCAAGGCCGGGCCGAAAAAGAGAGTAATATTGAACTAAGCTGTAATTTCTCTAGCTGACGGATGCCCTCCGTGCTTTCGCTGTTAGCGTGGAAGTGGACAGCGCAGTTCTGCTATCGCTAAGTGAGCTGTTTTTTTTTTAAGTTCCAACACTTATTCAATGATGTTTTTGCAATTACAGAGACACCGACAAGCATGTCCCACAGCGCCAGCACTCATAGTTTAATTACAGTTTAACTTTTCAGTTTTCCTCTGATGATTGTAAGATGTTGCCAGGCTAATTAAACACAGATGGCTTATTCTGAAAGACCTCAGCATGCGTGCGTGTTGCCGCTCAGGTCCGTGCCAGTGTTAGCGTTTGGAGATAGAGCCAGATCATTAGGCATATATAAAATAATCCTGCGTCTGATTGTATCATATAATGCTAATTATGTCATTGTGATTTATAAACATATGCAAATAAGCCAGTGCCGCTAATGTTGCAATTGTAACACTCAATTTGTGTTTCATTAGGGTGAGGAGATACTGATAGCGCTTTATCACTCAGTTGATCTGCTCTAAAATATCCCAAATAAAATGTTATACCTCTGGAGAATGTTCCAGTCAGGATGTAACTTTGATTAAAGGGAAACTGCTGGAAAAAAACCACCAAATTCTTAACTACGGGGTAGAAATGACTATGATTAAAATTATTCATATACAGTGGGGTTTTTAATTAATTGATTTATTGCAACAAAATATTTTAATTGTAATATAAAAATTATAATATATAAATAATATAATATAAATAAAAGTTAATAATAATTTTTATTTTTAATAATTTTATTTTTGATTTTATTTTATTTTATTATAATTGTATTTTTTTATAATTTTAATTTTTAATAATTTTAACTATGATTAAAATTATTCATATACAGTGTTTTTTAATTAATTGATTTATTGCAACAAAATATATTAATTGTAATAAAAAAATATAATATATATAAATAATATAATATAAATAAAAGTTAATATAAATCAAATATAGATAAAAATATAAATAAATATAAATAAATATGTAATAGAAATAAAAGTTATATATTTATTTATTTACTTAACACACTTTGGTGTTTTAAAATATCCTGAACAAAAGTTATTACAAAATTATCATCAGATTTTTGCAACAAGTGCTGCTATCATTAAAGCAAAATACTACAAAATCTGACATTAAAATGTCCATTTTCAAATTGTTATAGTGGACATTTAATTTTATTGACATTTCCTTTTTAAAGGAGTAGTTCACTTTTGAAAAAACTTTTGCTGATAATTTACTCACCCCCATGTCATCCAAGATGTCCATGTCTTTCTTTCTTCAGTTGAAAAGAAATTAAGGTTTTTGAAAACATTCCAGAATTTTTCTCCATATAATTTACTTCAATGGAAGCCAAACGGTTCAAGGTCCAAAAGACACTTTTAGTACAAACTGCAAACTGTTCAAAGGTCTTTAAACAAACTTGTTCATCGAAATGAACAAATCTTTTTCCAATTCGAGTCAATTCGTTCGTTTAGTTCGTTGAATGCACCAAATGACTCAGAAAAAGATTCATTCATTTTGATGAACGAGTTCGAACAGGAGAGTCCCGAACGTGCATCGTAGTACAGAGCAAGGCGAGAATTTGAGCTTAAAAAACGTAAACTTTTTTTTTGTTTTTGTTTTTTAAATGAACGATTGTTTCGCTTGATGAGACCCTTATTTATCGTCTGGAATCGTTTAAAGTCCTTTGAACAGTTTGCAGTTTGCACTGAAACTGTCTTTTGGACCTTGAACCGTTTGGTTCCCACTGAAGTGCATTATATGGAGAAAAACCTAGAAATGTTGTTCATCATAAACCTTAATCTCTTTTCGTCTGAAGAAAGAAAGACGTGGACATCTTGGATGACATGGGGGTGAGTAAATTATCAGCAAAGGTTTTTTGAAAAGTGAACTACTCCTTTAAGTACAAAATGTGTTTTTATTTTTTCCTCCCAACTTTTACCTAAACATCTTCATATTGTTCACACGCAGCAGTGTGTTGCAAGAGCAGCACTAATTGTATGCAGTGCTTGGCGGCAGTGAAAGTGGCCGTGACAGAGATTGAGTGTTTTTCGGTCCCAGGGGGCTCTGAGCTTTTCTCACCCCATGTCAGTGGCTCCCTGTTGGGGCCCTGAATCTCAGACCTGCAGGAGAGCTGGAGCCAAAGAGGCAGCAGGAACTCTAATTCCAGGGGCCGGTCGAACCCAAACAAGCCTTCAGACCCAATTCCCACTCTTTTCTGAAGTCACTGCTACTGAAAACAACGAGCAAAGATCACATTACACGTCCCCTTCTCTTATTTTGTATGGAGCCATGCATATATAGCCGATTTCCAAGCATGAACATGAACTAGGTGCATAAATTCGACCGTGTTGTGTAGGAGCGGGTCATTGAAAAGCTCTTTGTAGCAACACTTTGACTTGCCCGACAAAGGGGCTGAAGTTATGGGAACTCTTCGCTCAGAGCAATACTTGTTGACTTGCAGAATTCAAGGAGGATGCCAAAAGGAAAGTTGCCCTATTCAAGTTTTTGCTTACACAAGGCCTCTTTGTGGTTTTTCAAGCTTGTCAGACACGTCAGGCCCAGTACGAAACAGTATATTGTTTCCAGCACTTTGGATTCCTTTCCTTCTGACATCTGCCAGTCTGTAAAGATGATAAATTCTTGCCTCATTAGCCAGCGGTGTGGGATTACAGCCTGACAACACATTAATCACTTGCCTCTGTGGCAGGCCCCACTTGCAATAGGCATTGTTAACAAAACTTTTCTAATATGTCACTCTCCTCTCTGACAGGCCGTAATCAATCATCCTGATTGACAGAGCTGATAGATTACACTATTTATGCTCTGTGTAATGAAAGATAGCGTTTCCACCTACTGTCATTCCTGAGATAATGATAGCCCACCTCTGTTAAGCAACATACACACACACACACACGGTGCACAGAAGAAAGGAGGAAGCAGACAAACGCTGGCATGCATTGTGAACTTTAAGCAGACAATGTTCTACTCCTCGGTGGGTGTCTCTTTTTGTCGAGCGGCATTGTTTGGTAATGCGGCTTCGACAGCGCTCACCCGGTGAAAAAGTCGACTTTGTCTACCTGAGGATTCGGTTTCCACCGCCTCATTGTGTAGTTGGTTTTTGTTTTTTCCCGTCGGGAGGGAACGCGAACGACAGCGACGGATCTGTGGGCCGAAACGTAATGATCGCATGATTTATAGCGCACCTCTTATGCAAATTTTTCAAATATTGGCAAAATTACCAGTGATTTGCGCTTTCTCATTTTCCGTTCGGCATCGTTCGCCGGTGTCTATTAGCTTCTAATAGCAGCTAATACGCGTTCTGGGCTTTGTTTATAATCTGGTTTACTTCATTGCTTGCGCATTTGCACTGAATCTCCACATATTCTTGCTGAAGGGGCTGCTTCGAGGAGTGCCATTTCAAAAAGAGGAAGCGAATGAAAAAGAGGAATAGTCCATCATGCACCTGACAGCTAGCGAATTTGGTGCTTTTCTTGTGAGACAGTGAGCTGTCAGGAAATTAGTTAACTGGAGCATATTGTGGAGAGGCAGGTAATTTAGCCTCATTGATGGCATCACATAATGGCTCACAGGAGTCAGCTCCCTGACCTGCCAGTTCTTTGTGTATAATGCAGAATTTAGTGGCATGCTCAATGCATTCTGTCAGCTGCACGATTGGATTCTCAGCCCACTGTATCTCAGCCTGCAACATATTGGTCAATTATTTCTGAGGCTGTCAATGCTAGGAGGCACTGTTATTTAGTGTGTGTTAACTTTGCATCATTAAGACCGCGCCGCGCGACAGCGAGAGACACTCCCGAGCGTAATTTATTTTGAAACGGGCACCGATAACCTTCATGTTGTTTGACCCCCTGTTATGTTATGGAGGAAGCGGAAGATTCAACTGCTGTTTCGTTCGGATTCTTTTTAATCTAGAGCTTAAGTTCAATACTCTTAGCGTCAGTGCCTGTTCGTTTTGTTTTTGTCGTTAGCCATGCATTTCCCCAACTCCGGTTAGCCTGCTTGTCATCCCGCCATTGTTATATCCGGATATAGCAGTGCTTTATGAGATCCCAACAAGAATATAGCTGCTCAGTATGCCATCAAACAATCAATCACCCTCGGCACTGTGTATGCATGCCGCGGCCCTGCCTATATGACGCAATTGCATTAGTCAATTAATATTCGCTATTTACGAGACAAGCCGTCGAATAAACCGCATTACGGCTTTGACAATGTTGACTTTTATTTTAGATGAGTTTAATGGCTACTAACAAGCCTAGCAGTAAATAAACAGTCTGGGTGGGTGGTGAAGAACCAGAGTACCGAAGAAGCCTCGGGCTGATGAAACGGAATGAGTGTGTGAACGTTAAAAGTGTCCATAAAAGCAGTAATTTAGGCATTTGGATGGAGAAGATTAATGAGTAAGCTGAGTGAATGTAGCGAGCCTTCAGTTCTTTTTCTCCTCGGTAGGCGGATGGGTATATAATTCATGTCATGAGGGGTCAAGCAGGGTAAACCTGTGCTAATAGGTAGATGTGCACACATGGGCACAGGGTGGAGTGAGGTTGCAGATCTGCTCTGTTTGAGAACAAACAGTCGAGGCCTGCGTGAGATTATCTAGATAAGTGCACTGCATTAAAGTTCTCGGTTCTCACTGGCACTACTAGGTCAGAGCTGACAAACCTTTAACGTATTGATGCAAGACTGCAGTTCTTAATGGGTGTTGGACATTCATATACAGTATGTTGTAACTCTATTCTAAATATTAGTACACTGCCTTGTGCATTGACTACATAGGCAGCTGCATTCTAATAATAATAATAAAAATATATTTTAATAAAAGACGGTTTTGAATCTCTACGTAAGCAAATCTGAGGCAAATCACTAAAATCTCTACTCCTAAATGTTGTCATTAAAAGTTTTTTATTTATTTTATTTTATTTTTTTTACTTTGCACAGCTGGGCGATATAGACCCCCCAAATAATCATATCTGCTGTCGTTTTGGGCTGAATGACGATATGCGATTTTTCTTGGAATTTTCTACTTTTTTCAGTTTGGATAAAGGTTTGGATTCTCGTCAAGGGAACCATGGGGATGCCAACTTATACTGTAAAAAAAAAAAAAAAAAAAAATATATATATATATATATATATATATATATATATATATATATATATATATATATATATTTTCATGATTTGTAATCACAACAGTTTTTCTTTTGTCAAATTAACTTAGATAATTTATGTAGTTCAGATAACATAATATTTTGAGTTTCTATGGATTAAATTAATCTCCTTCATTATATTAACTAAATTTTCAATTATATTTATTTTTTCAATGAACTTAACATTTTAAGGCAACCAAGTTACTTATTTTTTTAAGTTAAACCAACAATAATTTTTTTACAGTGTAAAGAATACATTATCACTGTATCACTGGTCAGTTTAAAAAAAAAATCAGGAAAGAAAATTCTTCCAGTAATTTCATGAATTTTAAAATTTTCATTACATATATTTAAATAGAATTTGGCATTATCATGTTGCTAAGCTAACAAATCTCTAAAATAACATTAAAACCAAGCATGTATTTCTCACATTGGTCAAAATACCGCCTCTTAGTGTAAAAACAAATTCCTCTACATTACTGCAGTTCTCAACAATGTACCTTTGTAAAACTGGGGTGTGTAAAAGTATAAAAATATCATCCCTTAATGGAAGAGGTGTGACTGCAGTCTAAGTGATAAAAAGGTACGTCACTGTAAAAAGTTTGGGAACCACTGCTCGAAAAGAAACACACTTAAAAGTGTGAACACTATCTCAGGTATGTATGTTTGGGACTGTGAGGGTTAATTGTGTTCATTATTCACTGTGCATTCTTAATGCAGCAGCCCTCCACATTGTTGAATGGCATGTGAGAGAGGGAGGCCCATTCTCCTCATTCACACTATGAAAGGAGAGAGTCTCTGATCCATCAGAGCACAGGCCTCCTGCAAACCCTGTGTGCCTCTAGGGTCGCCCGAGGTCAGCAGGGTCAAGTGATACTCACACCACATTCATCCTTTACTTAGAAGAGACAGAGGGAAGAGATTGAGGGAAAGAGAAAGACCCCTTTCAAAACCTCAAACCCCAAACTATTCAAATTGGCTGCATATCTCACCCTCCATCATTAGTGCAATGTACATAAATGCTGAGGAGTCAAATTAATAAATTTGTCTCGTTTTCCATCAAAACATCTGATATCTAAATCACCTGTTATGTTCTGTTATGTACTCGTGTGACACTGAAGACTGTCTGCTAAAACATTTAATACACTATTTATACAAAATACATTTTTAGATACAAAAACAACAAACTTTTGATTTTATGAGAACATTTATTTTTCTTACCCCTTTTTTAATATATATATATATATATATATATATATATATATATATATATATCAAACTGCATTAATTCTTGTTAGATTCATGCTTAAAATATTCCAATGGGTTTAGATAAATAAAAATAAATTCTTTGAAATAATCATCTTAAAATGCATTCTTAAATTTCTCTCATTTTAATGGGTGTTTAGCTAATTGTTCTGGGGGAAAAAATATTAATTACTAATATATATGTTTTTTTTTGTTTTTTTTTCCATTCATTCATTTCAGTGTTAGCTTTTGGCTGATAAGTAACCACCGAGAACACCCTAGCAACCACATAGCAACATCCAAACAACCATCCAGAGCATCCTAGCAACCACACAGAAATCCATAGCAACTTCCTGGGCAACCACCCAGAACACCCTAGCAGGCACAAAGCAACGCAAAAACAACTACACAGAACCCCTTACCAACTGTACCCTAGCAACCACCCAGAACACCATAGCATTGGGCAGCGAGTAAAACAAAAAAAAGTGGTGAATGGGCACTGGGCATTAATGAATGGCAAATAATACATCTTATTTTTAAGCTTGACTGGCATTGTGAACGTTTAAGTCATTTCTTGGATTTCCTGAAGTACTGTAATAAATGAGCATGTTGACATTTGTAACCAGAGAGGATGCTTTACCCAGTTAAGTGTTGGAGTAGGCTTCATCTTGTTTTTTTGTTTTTTTTTTAATTAACAGTATATTGCACAGGTGTTGAGGACAGTTGTGACTTCTGACATTAGTGTCTGGCTATTAATACCCAGCATGTGACCTTCGGGAAGCTGGCATTCACTGTGGAGCTGACAGATTCATGGCTCTGTTGCCCTGAATAAGGTTGTCACATATTTTTAAGTGCTTGAAACAGGTCCAGGGTGCCATAAACCTCAGACATTTTAATTCAGGCTGAACTGTAAGTCAGAATTTGCCGTATAAACGTTGGCCCTTGAATAATACAGACAAGGCTAATAGCTAGGATTAAAGCATTACTTGGACTTATTCAAGCATGATAACATCCCCGAGCAGCCATCAAGTTTCACCCTGTATAAACCGTAAATTCCAAATGATGTGAAGTCATGAGACGAAATCGCAGTAGATACTCCAAACCTCTTTGCTTCCCGTGCGTGTCAGCCGTGTCCCGCAACTCCATCCGTGAGAAGGACGTGTCTGGTTATTGTGTTTAATCTGCACGCTCTAGACTGCAGGTTGCATTGAGGGAGAGTTGGGTTACGCCACCGCCAATGCTCTGTTGACAGAGAGAAGGGTGGAGGAGAGCCAGTCTGCCCTCTCTGCAGGTGTTACAAAGGTGCAGATTCCTTTCCAGCTGCTGCCAACCGAGTGCTGAGATACAAGCTGACTACAATAAGCTATTATTGAGGCTTTAGTGTAGAAAAGTCACAGTTGTAATCCTGCGCTCCGACACGGGATAAAATAATATCTCCGAATCACCTGATATTGGCAGTGGGAACAGTAGCCTGCCAGTGGCACAATAGCCGCCGCCTTGCCATGTTTGCTCGCCAGCTGGAAGCAACAGTCGACGGGCTTGTTTCGGGTAATGTGATAAGTGGGCTGTTCCTGCTTTCATCACACCTCTTCCAAAAGCACAAGGGACCTGGCCCTTTTCTCAGCTGTAAAGCAAGACTCAGTCGTTAAATCAGATAGGTTTACCGTGTCCTGTCATAACTCATCAGACTTCCAGACAGCTCTCCTCCATTCCGCAGACATCGAAACGGTAACATGTCCCTACAAAACGCCTCATGTTTTTCTAATTTAGAAAGTCACTCAAATAAACCTTACTTGATACACGCTTCTAAAAGGTTGCGTGTGCTATCAGAGGGAAAAAACGAGAAAGAAAATAATGCCACGGACTAGACGTAGACGTTTTCTCTGATCAGAGGGGGGAAGAAAAGAAGCTTCTGACTGCTTTCATCAGTTTGCAGCGCTGTTTTGGGGCAATCCTGGATGTCATTCATGTCAGGACTGGCTGACACCTGTCTGGTGTGTGGGGCTGGTCTGAGCTCTCTGTGTGTCTGTCAGGTGCTTGAGAGACTGTTTGTTTCCAGGCCGCTTTTGAGCCAGACGCCTTGCTGGCGCTCCAGGCCATGACCAGACTTTGAGCTCATCATGCCAGACATGACAGGCCTCCTTCTCTTTGGTGTTAAGAGTGAGTACGCTCTGTAGCCCAGTGGGGGAACCATTTCAAAATGGCGGCTGACTTTTTTTTTTTTTTTTTTCATCCAGCTTCTCTTGAACTGCACATCACAGGGAAGATCAATATTGTCTGTGCTAATATGATTCTCTTGTAAGTTCGCCGAGAACTTGTAAACATCCTCCTTCAGTGTGCACTACACTACTTCCGGATTTGTGTACTATGGGAAATTGTTCACTTTACTTTCAGAACACAAAGTAAGGACTAACTAAACACTTAACCAACTTTTTTTAGTTAATGATCTGTAAGAATGGATCTTTATTAATACCAGTCATTGATTCGAGTAACTTTTTTGACATTTGTTTATAAAGTGTTCTATTTCTACAATGTATGGTGTAAAAGCGTCTTAGTGCTGCCCTCTTCAGGTTGAACGGTGGCTACTGCAGTTGAATTTTCCTATTGGATGTTCCGCACTTCGTGACGTACGCAGGTTTCAGCTCACCACGCGAGCTACGCCCTTGGCAATATAAAAACCTTCTTGTGTCGTCAAAACCACTGTAGGGAGTCAGGAGTTGGAATTGTGAGTATTGAAAATGATCAGGATAGAGTGTTTTAGCATCTATTTCGTCCCCTCTATCTCCGCTGGGGTCTTCCCACTTTTTCAGCATTTTTCAAATATTGCCAGTGGGTGGAGTCAGGCTCTGACCAGGGGTTTAGTTACCCTTTAACATGAAATACAGGTCGACATTCTTTTTACTTGTTACCTGATGTATTTCTTAAAATATTCTAATATATTTTTATCACAGGATTTTATTCATCTGTAATTGATTGGATCATGAAAAGTGGCTTTTACCAGAATCAGTCCCGGTTTTAAGGTAATATCCCGGACAGCAAACTGACATTGAATCAACGTGGAAACGACGTCTCTCATGACATTGAAACAACGTTGATTTTGCTCATCGAATTAACGTTGAACCAACGTCAGACGCGGCATTCTTCAAAGGTAAATGAAAATCGAAAATTGGTTTGCTTTCATAACGTTGAAACAACGCATTGATTTCAAGTTGATTTTCCGTTAGTTTTGAAAGAATGACGCGTCTGACGTTGGTTCAACGTTAATTCGATGAGCAAAACAATGTCAGATCAACGTTGTTTCGATGTGATATTTCCACGTTGATTCAATGTCAGTTTGCTATCTGGGATGACTTGATTTTAAAGGTAATTTTGTTGAATATCTATGTATTTTACACAGACACACACTCACTCGCACACACAAACAATGTTGGGGAGTAGTTAACTATTAGTAACGACGCTACTAACTAAACTACATTTTGCAGTAGCTTGGCACGTAGCTCAGTTGCTTTTTAAACAGTGTAGCTTTTCCAGTAGCTAACTACTTTTTACAGCAAGTAGCGGTGTAGCGCGAGCAAAAGCTACATCGCGTTTGTCGAGCCTGCGCGAATCAGCTCGATGCTAGGATATTCTTCTTGTTAGATTACAAACTCATTTTTTGCCATTACCGCCACCTGTTGTTTAAGCACGCATCTTGCGGCTAACGGTTCACTGATGTACAGAAGTGTGTTGACACACCCATGTTATGATTATCCATGATGGAGCAAGACGTGACGGCAGAGATTTGGAGGATGGGGAAACGACTAACGTTAATTACCCATGGCCTTATTTGTCTAAGTTCAATGGGTATTTTTGAGAAAATGTTCTACATGCAATTTACGTTGGATGCATATTTTGTTCTTGCAATGTTGTAGGCTATTTGTTGCAAATTTGCACTTTTGACAAGCAGTCTGAGATATTTGAGTGTTGTGTGTAATAAAACAATACTTTTTTAAAATCATAATTTTATTGAATTGTTTTAAACGCTTAAAAAATTACTTAAAACATTCTTCAGACACTTATTGAGTTATTTATAATATACGTTGTTCAAAAAAGCAAAAGTAGTTTCAATGTAGCTAGCTACTTTTTGATAGTAACTTGTAGTGTAGCTAACTACTTTTCCAAAAGGGTAGCTTGACTGTAGTTTAACTACTTTAACTTACGAGTAGCTTGTCAAACTACAGTTTCAGAGTAGCTTCCTCAACACTGCAAACAGAAACATGCACACACACAATGCATTAACAGGTCATTTTGCACAGTTTAGTCAGGAAGCTTATTGACCTTTCCAGTCTGTCTTAGTTTATTCCATTCAGCCATTCAGTTTTTATTTACTAACCCATCTTTGATTATTTATGTAACTCTTTAACACTGAGGGATATCTATGTCATGACTTAGGCTGGCAAGCTTGCCATCAGTATCACATTTTGAAGGCATCTGCTTGCCTGTCTTGTGAAATGAGATATAGTGATGGTTTCATATTCTAACTCAAGATTAATGTGTTTTTTTTACAGCCTGCTGGGAGCTGCAATTGTACATGTCACTATAACATAATATCTGGCTTTAAAGACATGACTATTCATTTTAATGGCCTTTTCGACTCACAATTGAACATTACAATGCGTACTCGTCTCCGAGCTCACTCATCACTCATTATGATGTCAAATCATCATAGTGCCCAATTCCATGCTTGCTGTTAATCAACTTCCTTGTTTAGCTCCTACTAGCTCTAAAGAAATTTGATAAGGCATTGGCACTATATGATACTCGGTTCAGAAGTTAATTTTATTTCTTTAATGTCAAATATTTCGAAGTGAAGCTGGTTCTTCAATGACTTGATTGACTGATCTCAGATGTTTGCAACAGGGAACACTGTAGAAAGACTTGTTTCACAACCCATCCATTTTCAAGGCAAGTTTGACTGGTCACTGACCCGACAAGTCTTGCCTCTTTGAACACTCTTGTTTATCTTCAAATAAACAAATCTTTAACTGAATAATAGGCTTAGACCTGCTTACACGAAATCTCTTGCTCAGATCAAATGCCCTGTGTTATTTTTCTTGCGTTATTGTTGGATGAATGGGGCCATTGCTGGCTGGTACAAATATTTTCAGTTAGATAATCCAGTAATGTTTCGCTTTGCACTTTGTCCAAACATACAGTTCTTTTTTGAGTCCAGCTGCACATGACCAGAATGCTTTGGGAGCAGAGTTTGATTAAACAGAGCCGGTAATAGCCATGATCTCATGACTTGTGGTGAACATCATTTATTTAGACATTCCTTCATAGTGGGTGTTTGCTCTTTCACAGTTGTCAGTTGTTTTAACATTAACATGATGAATTAACGTTAACTGATTGATTTACCGTTAAGGTGCAGTGACTTTGACGTGTACATTTTTGTCAAATTTCTGATTCTGTTATTAACTTGCAAAAAAGCTACATGAATCTCGAATCTTGAGAGTTCAAGAGATTTCCACAACGCATACGCATGCGTCGTGGAAATCTCTTGAACTCTCTTTCTCTGGCCCAGAAGGAAGAAAAGGAATAGTCGAATAAATTCGTTATTTTTGTTTTATTTCCACACAAAAAATATTCTCGTCGCTTGATAAACTTATAGTTGAGCCACTGTAGTCACATGGAATATTTAAACATTTTCTTCAATGACGTTCTGGTCCGTCAAGTTTCAATCATTTAGGAGCCTATGTAGCAGTGATCCACCTCTCAAATTTAATCAAAAATATCTTCATTTGTGTTCCGAAGACGAACGAAGGTCTTACGGGGTTGGTACAGCATGAGGGTGAGTAAAATGACTTAATTTTCATTTTTGGGTGAACTAACCCTTTAAATGCATTTCAGACAGCTAAAGCATGTAATGTGTGTAGAACTGAAGAAGTTAATTTTTTGTTAAACAGAAAAAAAAATGTTGTGTGAATTTAATTACTAATTACTTCATTCTCATTTTTCAAAATTCTATTTGTTATTTCCGTATAGCGGATAATAAATCGGAAGTATCACACATTCACAGAAAACACCTGACATATATATATATATATATATATATATATATAGATAGATAGATAGATAGATAGATAGACAGACAGACAGACAGACAGACAGACAGATCGGCAGCTGTTAAACATGTATTTTAGCTTCATTAACCAATCAGCATCCTGACATTTTTTTTTTATAAATAATTTTATCCAAATAAAAATGTCGTCCCCTCAGGGCTAGACCACGAGGGCATCTCAGCTGTGTGTTTTCGTGTTGTTATGTCACCCCCTCTCAGGCGGTGTTTGTTTAACGCTGCCCGCAGGCCCGAGCAGCACGGTTTGTGACCTCAGTGAATTTGCGCAGTGCATGTGACACGGTGGCCCGGCCGCTGCAGGTATACATGTGTCCCGCCACGCTGCGTCTCTGATCTATACTCACCCACACAGCTGAAGAGGCCACAGACACCGCTATATCCACTCTCACAGATTATGCTCCTTGCCCGGGAGAGAAAGATAAGGATGAAATAAGCAAGCGTATTCGCTAGCACGGTGCTGTGTAAACATCTGTGTTTTACCTGTCATTTCCCCCGAGAGCTGTCTTATTTCCTTTATCTCACAGCGCTCAGCGTTCTGCGTGAAATTTGATCCTGCCCTTTCTCCTGCTCTACATGAATGCCATTTTGTCAAACAGGGAAGACATTCTTCATGGGATGAGTCGTTTAGCATTTGTTAAATGTGGCATTCACCAGTGTGGTGGACCGCGGCTTAAATCAGTGCTTATTACTGTGATTTGGAGAGGCTTGTCTGCTCGGCTTTGCCGTAGGTGCGAACATGTGCCATAGCTTTTGTTTTGCTCTGTGGTGTTGTTTACACATTCATTAGCGGGCTTTGGTTTCAGCTGAGACTCAAAGTGACTTCATCACATATATCCATGACAACATAAGTGCCTTCAGAAAACGTCTGCTGCTCCACCTTCACAGTGGCTGGGTGGTCCACCGCTGGCCTTTCTTAGAGCAGACTCCTGGTTTTAACTATCATTGAGGGCTCTTTAACAGATAACATCAGCACTAAACTCACTAATGTGGAGCATAGGAACATATCTCTTTAAGTCAAGGATTCTCAACATTTTTGGTACCATGTTTGGGACCCATTTTTCAAGAAAAAAAAAATTCAAATACAACAATTTTAACTAGCATTCTCGGTTCAAAATGACCCAAACACAACCTGAGGAAAGAGACACTTCACATAATGTTTTGTTGAAAGACAGTGGGGTCCAACGTTGCTTTGGACACCATTGACTTTCATTGTGTGACAAAACATTTTCTATTGTGTCCATAAAAATTATCAATGCCTTCAGAAAGTGAAGTACGTCATAGAGGGGTGTGTTTCCCGTACAACACTGTAGTTCGCTGCTTCACTATAGTACGATGCATCGTTGGAGAAATCAACTAGCTAGTCACGGCTGTTTCCCGAAACCCATTGTCGTAAAGTATCGTTCAACCACGTTGGTTTCGCACGTGGTGGAGTAATAACTACTTTTAATGAAACTGTTTGATATCCAATTAACGCTAGTTTTTATATATATATATATATATAAATTCTGTTCTCATTCTTGTTCTCGGTTATTTTGCTTTATTACCAGACTCAATATTTCGCTCGTTCCTACATACAGTAGCAGAGCACGTTCGCACATGCGCACTCTTCAAAATCGGTACTTAAAATATTTTGAAAAACTAAAAGACGTAAATTACATTTGTATGTATTCGAAATAAAAGGCACCGGTTGTACTGAATGTCAGCTTAGTTATTTTGCTTAAGATAAAAATTTATTATGTCCAAATGTGATGCAATATAGAAACGATGCCTCTAACCACAGGTCCAGAGCTGTCGTTCAAACCACACAACTTCGCGATGCTGTTTGCGAATGTTCGTTGGAATGATTGTTTCGGGAAACACCGACTCGTTGAACTATGCTGATAACGACAGAACTTGCGACCATAGTTGGTTAACGATGCTTTCGGGTAACGCACCCCTGGATTGTAAAAAATTACGTGCCACAAAATTAATGTACAAATAAAAGAATGCTCAAATTTTATAACTATACCATAAATACAGTTCAACCTGTGTTTAAAGTCATGGCTGTCATGGCTGTTGTTTGCTATTGTTCTTCTTTTAAAGAGCCTGCTAAATACGAATCAGCTGCCAATGGAGCTGGGGCTCTGACAGTCTCTCTCTCTCTCTCTCTCTCTCTCTCTCTCTCTCTCTCTCTCTCTCTCTCACCCTCCAATTCTTTCCCCCCTCCGTCTAAGAATGGGCTGTGCCTCCGGGGGCCACATCACTTACCTGCTGACACACAGGACATGATTGATGAGCAGCCTCAGGCGCTGGAGTCGACTTTGTCAGCTGCTCATAATTTATACATCTTATCTCTGTCAAAAGAAAAGACGGAGCATGGCGTATGGAAATGAAAACACGGGCCTTGTTTAGGCTTCCAGTATGCACGGCACACGAATCGAAAGTACTTTGATTGCTATCTGCCTTCTCTCTCATCGGGCACTAAGTGTCCCGGCCCCTATACACTCCCTGTATGTCTCTGCTTTCTCTGCTGGACCAGACCATGATTCTCAGCTGACAACGGTCGCCAACGTGTTCATCCCAAACCAGCTTTAGACATGCTGGAGTTGACGACACCACAAAATGTTGCCCTTTTTTTGCCTTTTCAAATGAAACGGCATGTAGTTTAACCTGTAGAGGGGTTCCTTTCTGTCAAATGGTCATAATATAGAGGCATTTAATCTTTAAACACAAACTTGGAAATCAATGGTTGCAATACTGTATGTGTTCTGGCAGTTTATTATTTTGCCTCAGCCTATTTTTCCAGTGTTAATGAACACTACAGTGTATAGAGAGACTGTATAGGGCTAAACTGTACAAATAGGCTGAAATAATTAAAACATCAATAAAATTGCATTTTACAAATGTTTATTTCATGCATGGATAGCTTCTGAAAGAACTTCTCAAGCTAGGGATGCTCAAGTTAGCAGTTGTCCAAAATGAACACACGTCAAGCATTAAATGGGAGTAAAGATCGCAGTTGCAGAGTATGAAACAGTGAAACTAGCCTGCTGGCTGATAGCTGTGTGTTTCATGGTGAAGCGCAGCACTGTTCTTTTATCCGCTGATAGCTCATGATCCGTGTTTTCAGTGTTCCAGAGCGGTTCGGTTCACAGTAAACGCTGATCCACAAAAACTCCTCCGCGAGTGCTGTGAGTTCGCGTCGCCTATAATGTACGTTCTAAAATGCAACATGCACATCTTCACAGATTTGTTAAATCTGTTGTCAACAGAAGGGAATGCTATATCTGTAGCTCTATGGTTTAACGTTCGAAAGCAAAGATGGTCATAAATATTACAATTGTAAAAGGGTTGTTCTCTAAAATAAAAGTATTATGCAATATTATTATATTTCTTTGTGGATTTAATTTTTATCATTTAAATAACAATAAACTAAAAATAAATATTTTGAACATCCCGAGGTGGCCTTTGATGTTAACTAAATAACAGACGCCTTATTCGTGCTCCATTGACTCTAACAATAAATGTATTTAATTTTCTTCTATTCACAAACATTTTTAGAGTAAGCACACCTAGTCAAAATGAAACCCAACAAGCAGAAGTGCAAATTGCCTCTCCGGTGATGTGTCGCGTCATCTTTTCAACACTTGTTTTCTTTAGTTTGTCAGTCTTATTGTCAGATCACTCATCCGTAACTTGTTATTTTAATTCTGATGACAGATGAGTGACGCTCCAGTAGATATCGCAGTCAGGCACCCTTCAAACCCATTGTGTGCTTGTTTGCAAGAGATACATAAAAATACATTTTCACATATAGGTATGACACAGCTGACCTGTTCCAATAAAACGAATTCCGCTTAACAGAACGTCTCTCAGCGAGTCTTTTAATTGTTTGAGGTTGAATGTCATGCCAGCTTTAAACTGACTTGACTTCTCCTGTCTTGTTCACTGGCTAACAGAGTAGCTGAATTTTAAAGTTTAAAACACTCAGCTGTAATCATTTTTCACTTCTTGTGCTCATTTATGTTTGCTTAAACCCTTTCTTCTTGAATATTGTGCTCCACCGAAGCTTTTGTTTGTTAGCATGACTAGCAAAACAGCTTTGATTTCATAACCCCTTCCTGCTATTGATCTTTTGTCATAGATAAAAGAACGTTCCTGAAATCATGCATTTTTCATGCCGATATCAATGGGTTCAATTGATGTTTTTGTATTTGGCGCTAAGGTTTGCTTAAAGCTATACTTAGCAATGCTGTCTGTTTTGCTCTATTGATTCACTACACTAGTTTTGTATCTTGGATATTGGAGGCACCGGTCCCTTGACATCACTTTACTTTGCCTTTGATCAACATAATAGCTCTGAGCAACAGTGTAGAATCAAGTAAATTAGACTAATTATGAAGTTTTAGGAAGATAGCGTAGTGTGTATTGCATTAAAATTGAAAGAGATTCAAGCAGTCCTCAGAAAATGTGCGTCTGAGGAATATTGTTGGATAACGCATGCTTGATGTTCTCATGAACTACACGCTCAACTGAGAAACTCATTTAACCCGCCTCAATATCAAATAGATGATATTATTAGATCATAGAGGTTTTGAGACGCATTAATGGCAGTCGTGAAAGATCATTTTCAGTAATAGAGTTATTTTTGGCATTTTGCAGGAAAAAGCAAAACAAACTCAAAGTGTTGATATTGATTGACAGAGTTTGCATGATTAGTTCTTTGATTTAAATAATGTTTTGCATGAATACATCTGTTGAAATATTAGATTGACACAATTAAGTTGTATCTATTTAGTTGTTAATTAACACATTTTTTGAAGTGATCTTATATTTTAAGGTTGATGCAGACAATGCTCAAAGACAGATACATTTTATTCTAGAGCGGTGAAGCTGTTAATAATTTTAACGTGACGAACGCATTGACAATGTTCACACAGAAATAGGTGACAGACGTATCAAAAAGCGTTTTACTGGCACCTTCTGCTCAGTTGATTGAGGTTTTTATTCTTCTCTTGTTTCACCTGATGATTCTCTTCCCTGCAAAGAAATGTAACATCCAAGATGCAGTTTCCAACTTTGGCCATGTCTTTTTGTGTGTATGAAGAAAACCGGGGCTTGTAGTCAGTTTTAATTTGTGGTTTATTTAGCTGTAGATAGTTAACTGCAAGATATATAACAACCTGTTATAGACTGCAGTGTTGGGGAAAGGTGTGTAATATGTTACAGTACTGCGTTACTTCTTTTGAAAAAAAAAAAAGTCATTAATTGCAAGACACTAATGTGTCCCTGAGAAAGACACTTAACCTAGTTGCTCCAGAGGCGTGCAACCTCTGACATCAGCCTGTTCTCACATAAATGCGTCTCTATAACACGCATCGTGTATTGTTATGTAATTTATACGCAAAAATGAGTTTTCATGTGCATTTGAGATGCAGTTCATTTGCGTATAATAAACCCCACACTACTGATTCTACCCAAACGTATAATAAACACGCACCCCACACCTAAACCTACCCTTACCAACCATTGCGTATCCTATGCACGTAAAAACTCACTTTAGCGTATAAATTAAACGACAATACACATGCGTGCTATAGACCATTTCACAAGATGTAAACAACACTGGTCCAGAAGCACTTCCTGTTTCAGTTTGTAACTGTTTTCTTTATTTCACATGTAAAGAAAACATCTTAAAGATGTTTGTTTAACTTTTTGATTCAGTTTTAAATGTTCTGTTGGTTGTATTTTATCCCAGCTTTTATGTAGTGTTAAAAAACTGAAACAGGAAGTGCTTCTGGACCAGTGTTGTTTACATCTTGTGAAATGGTCTATAAAGACGCATTTAGTGTGATCGGGTTGCTGACATATATAGCAATTGTAAGTCGCTTTGGATAAAAGTGTCAGCTAAATGAACAAATAGAAATGTACTTTTGGTGGAAATGAATGCATTACATTACTTTTGTGTTGCTTTTTCTCACCTGGGATGCGCTTGCTTGTTTGTTTTGTAATAACAAAAAATCTATTTTTGGCAAATGTAAAGGCCCTTTCGAATCAAAAGTGAAATGAATAAGCCTCAGGCTGAAGAAAAGGCATGTCTGTACAGTAGAAGAGCTTTCAGCTGTGCTGCCATTTTGGATTGCAGACGAATAGGACGTAAACAAAAAAAAAAGGAAATACAAAAGTGATGTTTAACTAAAGTCATTTTTGCTTATTTGTATGGTTGGATCATCGAAGGTCGGCAGCAAAGAGATTGCAAAGTGAGATTATGTACATTATTGCATGTTTGCATTTAATTGAGGAATACTAAATCTGTCTGCAAATGAAATGAGTCTAGAATTATAATAACAGTCATGTTTTAACAACGCCTCTGCACTTACTCAGAATTTGCCGAAATTGTCCTAATTCATTAGAGTAGGTGTTTGAAGCCAACATAAAATAACTAGCATTGTTGTAATTGGAGCTATATATAATGCTGCTGTTGTTTTTAGTTAGTAACTGTCTTAAAGTGTTACCATTTTGTGCCACGTTTATGAGAAAGTCATTGTGCCCTATAGGCTTGTCTTCAAGACTACAGGACCAATTTAAGAGTTGCCCCCACAGGAAATAATTCCGAAATGATGTTGTTGCAGAGGCGGCGGCTCCTTTTGTTGTCAGGTGTTAAATAACACTTTGGACCAAGGACAGCCAAATGACAGAGTCCTCTCTGGGAGAATCTAAAAAGAGGAAAAATATAGTGCAGAGAGGCAGGAAGGACTCCTCAAAGAGGTGACCATCAGCACAGCACTGATATGTTTGGCAGCACACTGCTGCCATGGTGTAATTGGAGAGAAAACATATATGGGTGCAAATTACCCCCTGTCAGTGACATTAAAAGGAGAACCGCTGATGTCTGAGCAAGAGGCAGAGGGAAAAGAGAACGAGCGGGGCGGGCTGGGAGAAAAGTGGAGGCTAAGTAAAAAGCAGATCAAATGGAAACATGGCGGGAACGAGGAGCGAGAGAGCGCATGAAAATATTTCGGATAATTGTTAGCCGGTCGGTCAGACGGTGTTTGCTGTTTGCGAGACCAGACAATAAGAGTTAGGAAAACAGATGTTTTGTTGTTTGGAGGTGCTGTGATCGGTTTGTCACATTTTCAATGCGTGTACATTTAAAAGGGACAAAAAGGAAACATTAGAGAGGACGGAGGCAGCAGAGCCACTCATCTGATGTGTGATGTGTGTACTTATGAGCCGAACATGCATGCTAGTGGCAGGGCCGATCAAAGCGTTCCCTATCATTAGAAGCAGATAGCCCGTGCCTTCAGCTTTCAGCTCTGCCCAGTGACCAAGAGTTGTCAGAGAACGAGCTGGAATGTTTGACCGTATCAACTTCAATGAACGCTACAGACATGTTCTCGGGCTGGAAGTAGAACCAGGGGTTTTTCTGCATTTTCTGTGCCCGTTTTGGAGGGAAAATCTGCTAAATGGATTTCAAAATGGTTAGTGGCACGCTGGTAGTATTATCAAATTAGCCTAAATATTTATAACTGGAAATTCAGAGCACATATTCTGTGTAGGCATGTGTATAAGTTAGAAAGAAAATAAATTGAAGTTTCTCTTGTAAGGAATAGTTCGTCCAAACATTTTAAAACACATTTCAACTCGAATCAATGATGTCTCTGTGTGATGTCAAGTCACATTTATTTATATAGCGCTTTTCACAATACAGATTGTATCAAAGCAGCTTCACAGTGATAACATGAAAGTAGTACAACACAGATCAATGATATTGTTAAATATTAAATAACCCCAACTAAGCAAGCCAAAAGCAAGGCGACAGTGGCAAGGAACCAAAACTCCATCAGATTGGATGGAGAAAAAAACCTTGGGAGAACCCAGGCTAGTCGGGGGCCAGTTCTCCTCTGGCTTACATTCATATTGTTTATATATAAATATTAAATATAAATATAAATATGTAAATGCCTTTTTATGATTTCCTTGTCAGATGACAACACAATGGCTTCCTGCATGTTTATACAACTGAATTCAGCTAAAAAAAAAAAATGTTTCTTTAAAATAAACAATTGCAAAAGATATTTATACTTATTGTATCTAAATCCGTGTAGTCCTTTTTTAGGTTGAAAGGACCAGCCCCTGAATAATTAGAATATATAATTGCACAGAAAGTCATGTATTTCAGTTGTATAATGTCTTAAGTGGAAGAATGTAAGCCGTAAAGGATTTTGAAACTAAATGAGTGTTTGCGAATGATGGTAGAATAGTAATTTTTGTGTGATCTGTCCCTTTAAGAGATTTTTTTTTTAAACTAAACTCCTGTTTCCTGTTTTGTTTTGGGAGGAAAAATCCACACGGCTCATTCGAGGCCCATCCCATGATCTGAGTCTGGCATGTCCCAGCGTGGGCCCCCTGCTGGGGCATTTACTGCAGGCTCAGTCTTTCATTGTTTACCCACAAAATCACTCAAAAAGCAAGTCGATGTTTGGCTCTGCTCTCGGAGGAAGACTCCAGACTATTCGCGGCAGTGACGCGGCGGGCTTCTCTTTGGCCCCCGTTTTTTTTTTTCACTCTCTCTTCTCACACCTCTCAGCAGAACGTCACTGAAGAATGTTTTCCTCTCTCAGCAGCGCATCGGCGCGTCTGAAGGCGAGCCTGACCCCCGCTCTTAGCCGAGCGTGTCAAAATGTTAATGAGGAGCTTGCAAAGCTGTGAGGGGTTCAAATAAAGTCTTCATAAGCTGTCGGTTAACATTTATTTATTTATTTACGTGCAATGTTTTGCCACTTTCCTCAATTATATTCCCGGACAGAGCTTGTCTTGTTTTTTCGGCAGCTGTGCGGGCGGCCATTGTCTGGGCTCAGATTGCTGCTTTAGCTCGCCAGCCACCCTCATTAATCATCCCTTCAGACTATTTATAAAGCGGGAGCCGCCGCGCCATTGGCTTTTGTCACGGTGGCACCCTGTTTGGTGCCGAGAGGAGGCCTAATTATTAACTGTTAAAATGACAGTCAGCGCCGTTCTGTCAGCCACCCAGACTGACAGGTAGACGGAGGGGAAGGCCACGAAACAGCAGCGAGCAACCTGACCCATTTTTTCCCTCCGAACATCCCCGCAAACAGCTTCCTCTTTTTGTCTTTCTCAGCTGTCTGCTATCTAGCGAGCAAACAGATGCCGCCGCGCTCTGAGGTAGATGATAGATGGCATTATGTTTCATTTGAGCTTGATGATAGCAAGAATTGTTGGGCTTGTTTATTGTTTGACAGGTGAAAGTAAGAGCGAGTTAGTTTAGAAATGTAAATGGACTGCGTCTCAAAATAGACGCATCGCTGCAATTAGCGCTTGATTCGTCTGACAGTCGCAATTTCGCTCCATTGTATAGACGGTGTCGTATTCGAGCGAGAATGGTGTCATCCTCTCTTGAGCTGCCAATAATGTCACAATAAACTCACAACATCATTTAGACAGCACAATGAGTGTCAATCAAACTACAATGACTTATCAGAAACTTGCCGCGACGGTTGCGGCGCAGGTAAACACCGGAATCGCGGCAGCTGCGTCCTAACGGTTTTAAGAAACCGAGTGGACCAATGAGTGGAAGATTGCCTGGGAACATGAGCAGGATCTCTCCTCCGCTGGATGACAGTCTTTGTTATTTGTCTTTTGACACAATGGCAGACAGCTATCAGGAAGAAAGAGAACTCACTGGAAGCTGGTAAAAAAAAAAAATTGAGAGTCAGACTTTTTTCTCTCCTCCCCTCTCTCAAGCTTGAGATCCCCAAATAATGAAAGGGATCAAGTTGCTGTCACTGTCACAGAACAAACATAAACTTTTCTGGCACCTAATAAATAGGCAGCGTGGCATTGTTTTCAGAGCCAGACAGGTGTGTCTGGTACACTGCTGATGCCTTCTATTATTCTGCTGGGGAAGCGTGTTTGCTTTCTTGTCATATATTGTCACACATCTCTCTCCTGAGAGGAGGGCGGCTTGAAAGATGGCCAACAGTAATTATACAGATGCCTCCTGAAGCTGCCTCGTGTTTTGTTTTGTCTCTGTTAGCAGCCAAACTGTTAACTCACAGCCGTATTTCACACGCCGTAGAGTGGAATGGACATATGTTGATCTGTTTTTTTGTGTTTTGTTTCTCTCTCTCTCTTCCCGCCTTTACTTTTCTCGTTGCTGCTTTAATTGGATGTTGATGGCTAACTCATTAGCTTGTTTTTTTGCCACGGGGAGGAGGCCAAAGGCACGGGTTACTCATCGCTTCGGCGCAGTTAAAAGCCCTAATCCCAATGCGGGTGATGACATTATTTGCACCTGAATGGCAGGTACATCAACATCTCCTTGTCAGCATCTGAAAAGGATGACAGTCAAAGCCTTTGTTCTTCCCACAGCCCACTTGGGGCTTTGACAGCCTGTTGATGGATATTATCATTCTTAATGTCAGTAAATAGTGCCATGCCAGATAGGGGATCTGTTTCCCTTCAGTTCTCCAGCGTTCATTTATCTTGCAGCGGTTCTGGCACATTCCGGAATGAGAGCCGGATGTGGGCGAAGTCTTCACATTGAGGGAATATTTATTCTGCGTTTGTGTTTCGTCTCTAGTAAAACATGGTGACAGACTAGCAGCATAGCCAATTTTTTTTTTTTTTATAGATTTGGGCCACATCTGAGTAACGGCATTGTTGTCGTGGTTGTTATTCGTGTATCGTGTATGAAGAAAAACACCAAGAGTGACACATATCTTAGAGAGATAGATTTCTTCACATGATTGTCCTTCACAAAAATTGCCATTCATGATATATATATATATATACAAACCCATTTTGACGCCGCCAATTTTTTTATCGTGCAATTAACAGTCTTTTTGCAACAGGATGTGGCATGCATGGACCTGCGCTACGAAACACATTCATTTCAATGGCTTGAGCTGCGCAAGGACGTTTTGTTGCTACGTCGACCAAAGATATTTGATCCAACATACAGTAAAAACAGTAATATTGTGCAAAATATATTTTTGAGGATTCTTTGATGAATAGTAAGTTTAAAAGAACAACATTTATTTGAAATATTTCTTGTAACAGCACTTTCACACTGAGCGTGACACGATGAAGCGAAACAAATCACGTACAAATGGAGCTTTCACACCAAACGTGAAACGTTTGATGGCCATCAGCTAATTTACACCTGCACGGTTGCGCTGACTGAGAATGCATGTTTCCATATGTATATTGTAGGTTTATTGTACCAGAAACTCAAAATATTTATAATGCTTACAAGACCTTACAAGAATTATCTTGACAAAATACATCATAAAACGCTGCTGGATTAGTATCAAGCAACACCATTTATCATCGTATTACTGTTTTTGCTAAAACCCTACTTTAAACCATCATCGAGTGCTTGTAATAACTTCTGATTTCGATCTAAATTGGATTTTGATTATATAATGGGCAGACTTAAATTATTTGTAGTGTTTTATAATGGATTGAACACTACACCTGCTTAGCATTTCTCACGTAAACATCTTTTATTGTTATAAAAAAAAACCTGAGCCGACTGAAAAAACATACATTACGGTCATGCAATATGATTGACAGATCTAGAGCAAATGAGCGCTCTCTGACTCATAACACATGCGCACCCGGAAGAAAACAGACACACAGTCCTCTGTGCGCTGTTTCAAGCTCTTCACATAATTCAGTGGAAAATTAATAGAAATTATATTCTGTATATAAAGACTAGGGCTGTGCAAAAATTAATTGTGATTAATCGCATCCAAAATAAAAGTCTGTGTTTACATAATATATTTGTGTGTGCTTTATATAATTATTTTGTATATATAAATACACACACATGCATGTATATATTTAAGAACATGTGTTATTCATATATAAAATGTTTATATTTATATACGTAATATAGATTATGTATTTATATATATACAGAATTTAAGTGCAAATAATTCTTAAATATATACATGCATGCATAGGTATTTATATATACAAAATAATTATATACAGCACACACAAATATATTATGTAAACACAGACTTTTATTTTGGATGCGATTAATCGCAATTAATTTTTGCACAGCCCTAATAAAGACATATTAAGTAAACTGCATTCAGACATCAGTTATAACAAGAACTCAACATCCATTCTCTTCTCTCTTGCTGAAAACTTCTCTACTGTCTACACTGGTTTTCAAAACAGCGCCACCAATCTCGTCCTGTAACAGCAGTGGCTCCGGGCACATGATCTAAAGCTCAAATATAATTGGACAGCCGGTTTCATCACGGGACGACAGAGAAAAAAAAAATCAACACATTGGTCAAAAAAAGCACTTGATATGTGAATAATTCAAGAGTGATTCAAGAGCAGCGTCATAAATTTACGTCGTACTGACACTAATGTGATTAATTTAGTGCATTCTTTCTGAATAATGGATGAATGCTTTTTTAAATAAACCTCAAAGAAATCGGCATTTAAACAAATTTAAACATTCTATGTTAATGCTTCTCAATCATTTTGTGAAGTATCAAATAGTGCTGTATTTCAGAGAATGTATTGCTGCTTTGATGTATGTGACCAGTCAAAACCATTAAGGTACATGATAGTACCATAGTTTTTAGTTGCTACTTTCCCCCCCTGTTGTTTCCAGAGATTTTGATCAGTTGTACGCGAGCGTAGGTCAGAGAGTCGTGGAACTCGTTTACTAGTCTGTCTGCCTGCCATGCAAAACAAGTCTGCTCGGCCCGTCCCGCTGCCGTTCCCTCCCTCTCAATGTCTCTCTTCTTCCTCAACGTTAAGTTGACAGAGCAGCTCATATCCTGCGCAGAGATGATAGATACGTCATGTCTGTGAGAAACGTGTTTGTCTTCCGCAGGTGCTCGGGCGTCCTTTTTCTCCGAGCAGACGGTGCACATGACACTTTTCGACACTCTTCTCAGATAGTGATTTGGCATGAAGGCATTATCAAAGAGGGATCTTTCACATGCAATTATGGCAGAAAATAAAGGTGATGAAGTGTGCAGTAGAGAGGGAAGCAGCGGATCAAAAGGCTCTTGTGAGCTCTGATTAGAGTAAGAGGCCACTGCTCATCCCTGGGAATTCCACAGGTCTAGCTTGAACACCGGCGGACAAGATAATGAAGGCGTCGAGTGACACAGTCTGCTGATGAATGCATCTCATCTGAAACAGACGGCGTGTTTAGAAGAGAAGGCTCCATTATACCGGCCCATTTGGTTTTTGAATTTGCAAACTTATAAACATGACTACACTGTTACAGTAGGCATATGTCCGTTCTTGGTACAAAGGCAAGCTCTTTCCTTTTATCGGTGATTATTTATGGACTTCCTTTTGTTTCAATTTATGGACTTCCTTTTGGGTCCTTTATTTTTGATGGGAAAATAAAGGTTAACTAAAAACAAGAGACAGAAGAGCCTGAAGGAAAAATGTTATAGCTCTTTCATAGAGTTTCATTTATACACTTTGTATGAAAAAAAATGATTTAGAGAAGAAAGACTTGACATAAATTAGATTTTTGTTTCATAAGAGTAAAGAGCTTTGAAATGTATGTGGATTTATAGTTTAGATGGTTTTGGCCATTTTTAGTACCGAGTACCGCACTTTAAAATCTCGTGAGCACATGTTGAAACACTGTTGAGATCTCATCTGAAACTGCATAACGCCACTATCATTGTTTTGCGGCTCTAATGTTATCATTGCTGGTAAGCAGTGCTGCTATATAGTTGGATCTGGTTTGATGTTGGATGATCTCAGTTCCTCACAGGGATCTTGCTGCGGTTCCTCCAGTGCATGCTCTCTCCTTGTTGTGCCCTGAGGCTCTTCTAACTGACAGCTGTCACTCCCCACCTAGCTGTCCTCAATATAAACTTGTGCTCACAGTGAAGACACGTGTGAATGATGGATGCTCACACAGCTCTTTTGCGCTCAGGATGAACTCAGCTGGCCGCATCTTTGAAGCAGGTCCATGAGGTTATCTTGCACTCTAGGACATCAGGAGACTCACTGAAGAAGGAGCCTAACCTCTTGTAGCCAGACTAAAGCCTGGACCCCAATGCAACTAATTCTGATCAATCAAACATTCTCTATCCGTCTGTCTATCTATCTATCAATATGTCTGTCTAGCATTCTACATATTGTTCTGTCATTCTGTATATCGTCCTGTCTGTCAATCTGTCTGTATATATTGTTCTTTCTGTAACTCTATCCATGGCTATATCTGTCTGTCTGACTGTCTGTGTTTATATCATTCTACATATTGTTCTACTACCACATCTATCGTTCTGTCTATTCATTGATCTGTCTGTTATTCTATCTTTCATTTTATCGTTCTTTCTATTGATCTATGTGTCTGTCTATATTGTCTGCCCATTGATCAGTCTGTCATTTTTTCTATCTGTCATTCTGTCTGTTTATACGCCCATAAACGTCAAGATGTTTCAAAATTTGTTTTCGTCGGAAGCTTTGCATTTAAAGAGATTATAAAATATTTTGACTCGGATCAATATTTCATGTCTAATTAATTACTTATGTTACAAGTGGCCATTTAATAATAAGCGGGATAATGTACATGCAGGCGGTTGTTATTGCAGAAAAAAACCCTTCAGGTTGATGCAAGACCTGATTTAAAGAGCACCTATCATGGATTTTTGAAAATGACTGTTCATGTAGTGTGGAATATAGGTCTAAGGGAATGAAAACACCCTGCAAAGATTTATATCTGAAAGTGCACCGTATATAAAGTTATTGTCATTCAAAAGTGAGAGTCGACTCTGAGTCTATGAAATGAATTGTTTTTTAAAACGAGTCATTAGCTGTTGCGTAGTGACGTAGATACGAAACATTAGCTCATTGGCCGCTCCCAACAACTGCGCGCGCAGACGGAACTTGAAGTCTAGAACACATTCAAATACTTGTCGAGAAGACTCTGTGATTGCTGTGACAGTTCAGCCACTTGTTTTCATTGTCCAGGGACGAGCATGTGAAGAATCAGTGGTTAGAGTTCATATTTGCAACGATACCACAACAGTACAGCCCGAACCTTGTGTTCTCATCATTTTAATGACGAATCATTCAAAAACATAAATGAATTCAAATGTGGATTCGCAAGCAGGTTGTTCCTGAAGGAGGTCTCAGTATCTAGTGTATATGGATCAGGTTCGTCCTCCTCCGAATCACAATCTGTAAGTAATAGTAATAATGTTTGCTGTTATGTTTTCTGTAGCATGCACAATATAGTTATATTGTGTTGTGTGTGTGTGTGTGTGTGTGTTGTGTACACTCAGCGCAGCTTCTAAGCGGGGTAAAGTTAGTGGCAATTACCTCCTAAACGACTTAGCCAAATATGACTTCACTCTATATAATAAGCTCTGCCCGTCAAAAAAGCCGCCGCAATGTGAGTTTCCCCGGGAAAGCTCGCTCTTGACGGAGACGCGAGTAAGGGACCGTGTGGAAAGTACACTTTTTCTGACATGTTTGTTCAAACACTATATACAATTTTCAACACTTGACAAGCTATAATCCTGGTTATGGGCGTTCCGTTGCCAACAATCTCTGCATACGGTTTACCAATAACAACTGACTGGGTCATTTGACCAATCGCCGCAGTTTCACGTCACTCAAAGGAGGTGTTTGGGAAAATGAATCGTCGAACGAATCATTTGGGAGTCGTTGAGCAAATCAGGTAAAAAATAAATGCATATTATAAGACAAATAAATAGTTTTTTTTTTCCTTGCATGCACGTTAAAATGTTTTTGGGAACTCCCAAAACAAAAATAGGAACATTTCAAATGCTATGATAGGGGCTCTTTAAGACCTGACCTTTTTGTTGTGAATTTCAATTATACCTAAATTGAAATCTTGGAACTGAAATGCAATTCTCAGGCATTATCAGTTCAATTTAATTCTCAATGCTGTTGTTCAGAACTGACTATTCCAACGCTTGCCGTTTTCCTGTGCAGTGTGCATCAAATGGTCAGTAAATAGACTGTGAGTTTGCCATTTGAAGCAAATACTAATACTCTACCTATGGATGGGGACCCTCATGATGTCTTTGTGTCTACTTTAATGCAAATATTGACAACAACATTCTCTAGTGTTCCTCTGGTAGCTCTAAAAGATAGTCAGCATGCGGAGAGACAGTGGAGTGTTTTCCTGCTGCAAAGTGTGGAGATGTTCAGAAGTGTCATCCTCTCAATGTGATTGTCACAAGCTCTCGGTCAATCCATGAAAGCTTCAATAAACACTATTTACTCCGTGTCCCCTCTACATATTGAAGGTGAAATATTAGGGAGCCATGCTGGCAAGAAAGGAAGAAGTAAAAGTAATTTGATACTACAGTAGCCATTCAGAATTGACCACTGAAAGTCATCCTTGTCAGGCTTCTTGAGAAAACTTTTAAACTAAATCGCAAGTTAGTTGTCAGAGCAACACAAGTCAACACAAATTATTTGGCTTTTTTAAGAGGGAAGCACATACTGAACAATCAAAGGAAGGTGGCTATGAGTGTATGGTGAGGTGAGACAGAGGTTAGACGTGTCAAAAAAATGTGCTTAATTGGAAATGATTCGGCCTTTTAGAAAGCCGATTTCCCCCTCTCTGTCAGCACAACAGAGAATGCTTAATTGTGTTGTATAATCCTTAATGGCATTGCTCTTTCATCTGGGTGAGGAGATCCGAAAAGAAGGATTTGAGGGCCAGACCTCCCAGATCTGTCTAGGCTGCCTGATCTTCATGCATGCTGAAGAGATTTCTGCTTGCCTAAACCTGACTCCATCTGGGGTCAGTGGCCACCATTCTCTATTTCTATTTGTCTGATAGAGTATAAAGACTCAAAGAGACAAAAGAGATCACACTAGTGTTCATTTTGTCAGCTGGTCAAAGTCAAATGTACTTTTTAGTCTTTTTTTTTAATCATATTTAGTCTACCTTGTCAGTTTCTTGTCAGACAAATTGGAAAGATTAAGTAAAACACTGGGTAGAAAATGTATCCTTTGAACAGAAAAGCTCTGACTGGGGGATTTAAACTCCTGACATCTGGCAACCGCAAACATGAATGCAACAAAACTAAAGAGAGATTTTTTGGTAAAATTTTGTTTGAAACCACATTTATTATTGTCTTTTTTTTAATCAACGATATTGCATGTTGTCGTTCAATGACCTTGATGTCGTCTCGTCGTAGTCATGGTGAAAAAAAAGCTTGTCGACGAACATTTTTTGTCATCATTTTTGTAAAAAAAAACAATAGTTCACACTTTTAAAGACTCAGTGCTAAACCTCATTGAAAGTGAAGGACTTCTGGTTAATTTGTTTGCACTGTCAAAGGTAATACTTCACATTTGTCAACAAACCTTAGTTATGGTTGACGTTAGGGCTGTTCCCAACACAGACTGAGCGTTCCCTAACAGCTCCCAGTATTCACAATAGTGGTTGACAAATTTTAGCATGACTTTTTTACATCCTTGCGTGGAAGTAAAGCTGTTAATTTTCTTAATACCATTGCAATATCATTATTAACGTAGCCATGTGGTTCAGGACTGTTTGGGTGAATAAACATTGAAAGTGTCCTCCAGCTGTAAGGAGTGTATACTTCCTGCATGCCACGGGCTAGCTTAGGGATAAACACTCCGCTGTCTCACAAACACACAAAACAGCAAAAGTCTCTCACGTTTCCTCACAACATACATCACTTGTTTGTCCCCAGAGAGAAAGAGGAGAGTGATAGAGAGATGCGGATGAGCACTGTATGCCAGTGCTCGGGGGGAGTTTTTCTTGGCCTGCTGGCCTGTGTTTGAAGTGAACCCCAGGCCCTGTGAGCAGCCCTGATCCCTGCATGGGGAATCATACCAGTCTCCGCAGGCTCCAGGCCACTACCAGCAGCAGCAGCTGCACAACAAAAAGACCTGAAAAAAGAGAGGCCGTAATCTTAGATGTTCTTTCCTGATGGCTAGCGCTTTGACATCTGACATCGTCAAAGACAATAGACACCCCGGTAACTGTAATACTACCTGATGGAACATGGAGAGGATTATCTGCTTTTATTATAAGTCTAGAGTTTTTGTTTCTTCTCCTCACATTTCAGGTACTTTTTCATTCAGCGCGGAATGATTACGATGACTAATCGGCAAGTTGTTTCGTTTAAAAGGGAATGGGTGTTTCTTCACCCATTCAGCCCTTTAGACAATTTGAAGCTGTGAACAAAAAAAGACTATATTTCCTTAGGAAGATGCTGTCATTCGACGTAGCGTCTATATTATTGAAAGTGTTTGGACCTTTTTGCATCACCTGCTGATTTGGAAATGCCACAGTGGGACAAAAGGGTTTGCTTAGGAAAGTGAAGTGAACTACTTGGTAATAGGTTTAGAACAGATTTACCAAATCAGATGCCTTAGCAAAGTCACAGCTATTATATCTGACCATATAGTCCAGGCAAAATAGCCCAATTTGGAGCCAAAAATAGAAGTAATTGTAAAAGAATTTTTTTCAGCATAGATCATTTCTATGAGGTGTCCAGAACAACATACTAAAAGTCCTAAGAAATCCTAGTTGAGGAAATATGTTTAATTCGCATCAATCCGAGATGTGTGCCAGTAAGGCCAGACAACAATACACTCCAATGGGGCTATTTTTTTCCTTTACTCCTATCAAAATAAAACTTTATACAATGAAAGTATCCATGAAAAGTAACAAATTTTGTATTACAAGTTTCTTTGAAAATGAATTTTATTATGCAAATGAGCTATACACTAATCGAATATGCCCAAAATACACCCAAATAGGCTTAATTTTTTCCTTTACTCCTACCACAATAAAACTTTACACAATGAAAGTCTACAAGAAAAGTAAAACATTTTGTATTAGAAGTTTCTTTGAAAATGAATTTGAATATGCAAATGAGCAATTTACTAATCGAATATGCCCAAAATACACCCTAATGGGCTTATTTTTTTTTCCTTTACTCCTATAAAACTCACAATTAAACCTCACAGAACAATGACAGTGAAAGTATACATGAAAAGTACTTTTGTTTTACAAGTTATCTTGTAAAAAAAAATGTATGTAGTTAGCAGAGCCGGACCGTATCAGAGTACATTTACTTTAGTACAGTACTTAAGTACAATTTTGAGGGATCTGTACTTTACTTGAGGATCATTTTTGGGGAGTACTCTTGACTTTACTCAAGTACAATTGAGAGGGAAATATTGTACTATTTACTCCACTACATTTCTACCCATAACCGTGAGCACCCATTACTACTTCTAAAAAAAAAAAATGAAAATAAGAAAAATCTCGGAAACCCTCAATTTGTTGTTTCCCTCTCAAACGTGATTGGATTGTGCAAGCGCCTAATCTGGGTTTCCCCATGCTGTCTTGCCACAGCGCGATTTTATTCACGCTGCTAGGCAGCCTGGACACCATGAACCAAATTTTCGCCTGAGCTAGGGAACCAATCACAGAACGGGGAGGGAGCGGCAAGACGATGATGATGTCTATGCAACACCGAAGCAGTTTGTGTATCTCTATGGATCCATCTTGGCAGTGGATGCGAAGTTACCTTTTGATACAGTCTTTGTACATACTGTAAAACTTAAAATAATAGCCTGGGCTCTTATTTTCCCAAATCATCGAACTGCACCGGCTTGTATTTGAGACAGGCGTCTGTATGGAACCGGCCTTTATAATTTAGTGTTGAGATGTTGTTCAATGAGTCTATAATCTCTAAAAATCTCCAAATGCTCCACCTGAAACTGCAATCTTCCAACCTTTTAGTATCGTGTCAATTGATTTGATTATGCGCAAGGGAGAGAGAGCAAGACAGCGCTCGTGTTGTTTGAAGACGTGAGAGTGCGCGCGCGTGTCCGGTGCGCTCTCTCTGCTCCTTATGTGTCCTATCAAGTGCAGCAGTTTCTATTCTACATCACTCACCGATCAAAATAGGCTTTGGCGGGACAAAAATTTGCTTTGGCAGACGCCAAAAAGTGGACGATCTGACGGTTTTAGAAGATTAACAACCCGAAACTAAAAAACAGACCTGGCCTCTATTTGAGACCGGCTTTGATTTACACAAACCTGCAGCCACACCAGGCGTGTAAAAGAGACAGACTATTTGGGATTCGCTATTATTTGAAGTTTTACTTTAAATCTCCTAAATCTCTGACCCATCGTCTTTTTCCTCGTCTAATTTTCTGCTGTTCTACATACGTCATCTGGTATCATTGAACCGATTGGCTATGAGCTACGTACAGACGCATTTGATAGACATTCGTAGCACCCAATAATATGGCTCCGGGCATTCATAAACCACGCCTCAAACACGAGAAAATGAACATGTGGTTTCTAGACAATGTTTCATTCTCAATGAGACGTGGTCTGATATCAGCAATTACCTTCAGCTTTCCGCCAAAGTCAACTCCATGGTCAGATTTAGATAAGAGACCAAACCATGGACGAAACAATGGATGGAGACGCAGCCGGCCCATCCCGGGAATGTGCCGACCCGTGGCCCCACCTATATTCTGAATAGTGACTGAAAAGTGACCCCGAACTCATCTCCAGTGGAACCTCAAATTCTCCCTCCAACGTCAACATCTGCGAAGTTCCATAGTCTTCGGGACTTTAAACAAATGATGGTGTGGAAAGGGGGAAGTGAACGTATGGACCCAAAAGACGGGGGGTGGCATGTTTTGGATGGGGGAGTTTTGCCAATAATGACCGATCAGCCTGCGGCACCACCAGAAATTCTAGATGTAGTCCGCTGTAGTTGCAAGAAAGACTGTGGCACAAAGAGAAGAACATGCAAAAAACATGGACTCCCTTGCACTGCCATTTGCAGGGAATGTCGTGGTACTAGCTGCACAAACTCACAGTTGCCTTATCTATCAGATGAAAATGAGGGGAAGAACTAAGCAAAGAACAAACCAGGAACTGATTTGAGTATGCCAGAACCAAGAGCCACAGAGAAGGGGTCGAGGATAAAATAAAATAACAGAAAACAAAAATTAAAAAACACCCAACCCTCCCCTGAGGCTTGTGTCCCTCTGTGACCCTGAAGACTATACCGGCGGGGGTTATACCCCTGCCAGGTACTAACAAGCCAGGCAGTTTTCAGGTTAGAGGCCAGTCTAAAAGCAGCATTGCCATCACCCATTGGCAGTAGGATGATTGGATGAAGATTGGGCCGATTTGTCATACGTATGAAGGGTGTTTCTGCCTATGCAAATTATGACATATTCAATAAGTGTAGAGCTCATGTGCATATTCAAATTAATTTCAAAAGAAACTTGTAATACAAAATAAGTTACTTTTCCTGTATACTTTTACTTTGTAAAGTTTTATTGTGGTAGGAATAAAGCAAAAAATTAAGCCCATTTGGGTGTATTTTGGGCATATTCGATTAGTGTATAGCTCATTTGCATAATAAAATTAATTTTCAAAGAAACTTCTAATACAAAATGTTTTACTTTTCTTGTAGACTTTCATTGTGTAAAGTTTTATTGTGGTAGGAGTAAAGGAAAAAATTAAGCCTATTTGGGTGTATTTTGGGCATATTCGATTAGTGTATAGCTCATTTGCATAATAAAATTCATTTTCAAAGAAACTTGTAATACAAAATTTGTTACTTTTCATGGATACTATCATTGTATAAAGTTTTATTTTGATAGGAGCAGAGGAAAAAAATAGCCCCATTGGAGAGTATTGTTGTCTGGCCTTACTGGCACACATCTCGGATTGATGCCAATTAAACATATTTCCTCAACTAGGATTTCTTAGGACTTTTAGTATGTTGTTCTGGACACCTCATAGAAATGATCTATGCTGAAAAAAATTCTTTTACAATTAGTCTGTCGTAAAACGCTACTTTGCCTGGACTAATAGGCATCCTCTGTTTAATGAGTTTGAGCTATTACCTTTGGGTCTCGTGATGATGAGTTTGGGGGGATTGTTTTGTCATTTGATTCTGCAATTTTCTTCGGTAATGCATGATTTTCATATTTATGTACATTTTGTATGTGAACGTATGTTTCAAACTCGTTGAAACCAAATTTTTTCCCATGAGGATAGTAAAAAAGTATCTCTTAAAACACATTTACTCTCACTAGTTTATGTGTCTGTCTAACAGTGAACATAATGTGCATCACAAGTAAACCATCATTATTTTTCTGAACTGACAAACTCAACTGATGTATATTTGTTTTATAAAGTTCTGTGGTGAATATTACATATTTTAAATATTTATTATTAAGTCTAGCAAATGCACACTTATATTTGTTCCACTCTTTTTATTTAACAACAATTTTAATTTAATTTAAATTTAATTTAATTTAACAGTTTTAACATCTTGAATGGAAAAGATGCACAAAATATTTGATTCTTGCTTTTTCTTAGTTTTCATGAATTCTATATCTCTACTTCACTGACAATATTGTCTCAAAAAAAAAAAGAAAAATGTTAGGCATGGTGGTAATAATGTGAAAATAATTTTAACACAAAAATCTTTAAATTGTTTAGGCCTTTGTGCATTTTTACTGTAAATTAGAGTTTTAAAAAATGTAATAATAATATTTTATGATAAATTGTCATATTTTAAGTCAAAGTCAAATAAAATCCCCAGATAAATGGTTATTTTATTAGTAAAAATATCAGTTATTGTTCTTCAATAAAATACTTTTTTTAAATAAAAATGTACAAATGAAAAAGTTTTGTAATTGAAGAAACACAGAATAAGCTAATCAAATGTCCCCTTCTCTGGCCTGTTCTGTATTGTCTTTGCTCCATGTAGTAAACAATTTACACTTTCCAGTTTTGTTTCCATCTATTACGCTTCACTGATGAAGAGGGTGGAGACAAATGACAACCAGGTGCTGTCCATCATGGTTAAGTCATGTTGTTTTACTGAACTGTCCATGAAGCTTGACAGCTGTAATCTGTTGCTTATCCCACAGAATACCGTGACCCCACACTCGAGCGAAAAGAGAGAGTCCATCGTGTCAGTCTAAGGGTCTGGTCCAGGGAAATGTTTGGGTCCAGATAAGCTTGTGTTTGACAAGAAACTCCAGATGCTTTTATATTACAAACTGTCATGTAGCAGGGGGACAGATAAAACCCAGTGATGGGACGGTGGACCTTCCTCCGGCATGCACAGACACAGTCTCGTTCGGCAGATAAACGCTTCAGCGCAGATTTACTTTGTTATTATAGGTGGTCTGTTGGTTGAGGCTATCAGATCTTCATGTGCTTTTTCACACTCTGGTCTGTTTTATAGCAGACTCTTAAGTACAGACACATAGTTACATAGTTTTGCCTAGCCAGACTTTTGACCGTCTGCAAGTCTGGTCCACTTTACAGCTTATTTTGTCCAAGAACTTTCTCGCTACGCTCCTAAAAATCCATCCATTGTTGAATAACAAGTACTGCTTCCTACAGGGTTATTATCATTTTATCTCTTTCAGCAGTATATTTCATTTCCGTTTTGTTGACACTTTTATTCAAAAATTACTTACAAGCGATTCATCAGTTGAAGTACTAAAACAAAAAAACTATAAAACTATATTAGACATTTAAAAATGAATTAAATTGTCAAAAAACAACACAAAACTACTTAAAACTATCTAAAACTTAAAAAGAGACATAAAAATACTACAATGGTAAACACTATTATAGTGAAAACTATTACTACTAAAATAACACTGGTTTCAATTTCTATGCAGCAGGTAACACATATAAATTATTCTCAGCCAATGTATTTAACATTATATGACCTACTGGCTTACAGTAAATCTGACGTGTCTTGCCTTTGTGTGCCCAGTTCATTTCAAGAAGCGAACACCCACAGTAAAAGCCGGCTTGTAATGCTGTAATTCATTATCTAAATGCAGTCACCGTCTAGACTGTACACTGATAAAAACACAAGGTAATCCACCTTGACTGCCATGCTCGCATCCAATTCATTAGTCCTCAGTGGTGAGCGCTGGGATCTGACTTCACTCCTGTCTGAATTGGGTTTTCAATCTAAGGACTCGGACCGTAACACGCTCTAACACACTCCCATCAGGGGACTGCATATGAGCTCAGCACTCAAGCTTCACTCTTTTACACCTTTACGTGCCTTTAATTGTGACCTCTACAGACGTGGCACCAAGAGTTGACATGCAGGTGCATGGGGTTTTTAATGATGACGGTGGTCAAGGTTTAGTTGCAAAACATGAAATAACTAATGCTAACCAAGGTTATTGACCGTTCGCAAATACCCGCCCTCCTTAGTTCCTGTCTCTATGTCCGACAAGCTACGCTGCTCTCATGCCACACCATGTTCTCACGCAGTGAAAAATACAACACAGTTACAGGCAGGACAGGCCAGGTTACTTTTCGGTTACTTTTGATATTAAACATATTAAAGCTTCACTGTGTAACTCTTTTAGTTTATTCTTAGCTAAAAACACTTAGTTCTTTCAAAAATATATGTGCTCATTAATGTATATTTACTTCGTTCAAGTACTAAAGTATTCTCGTGAGTGTATAATATGCCATTGAAAATACATACGGGTGAGGGGTTCTAATGTCGGTCGCCATGTTGCCCCTCCATCTTGAAAGTACATTAGCCAAAGAGGGACATACCCGTTAATTCAAGCTTCGCCTTACGCGTTTACGTTTGAGTTAACACTCATGGACGAGGTCGAACTGGAAGCCATGTTAATCTTGGACTACATTGGCCACTGTAGGAGTTATCAGAATTGAGAGGAACAGAAACTAATATTCATTGGATGGTCATATACCTTTTCACTGCTAGATGGGGGTAAAAATCACACAGTGTCTCACCTTTCAAATTTGGTCATTTTTTTAAAAAGAAATTTAAACATTGAATACCGTTTTGTGGCTCTTTAATGTGTCATGACATATCGCTGTATAAAGCTGCTCGTGATCCGATCATCTCTTCCTTCATTTCATTTATAGCATCAAATAAACATGAATGAACATAAGAAGGAATGTTGCTTTAACCGCGGGAAGGCGTCAGTACTTTCCGTTTTTTCCAAGTTCAAATCCTCCCATGTTAATCTACTGCTGACTGCTTTGATTATCACATCAATAATCCGGCATATCTATCACCAGTTTTGATGCTATCGTTGTGTTTTGCATTGCGAGTGACGAATACACTATTAGAAATCTGATTTGAGCAGCCAGAGCGTCCACACTGAGGCGCAGCTCTAAAACCCTGATTGGAATCGCATTTCAAACCACCTCCAAATGTGATTTGAAATAATCTGATTTCATGTGTCCATCCCTTTTTGCTGTTCATAGTTCAGACTTTCAAAAACCCATCTGGATAAAATCTGGATATGCAAAAAAAAATTTTTGTTGGCAGCCTGAACATAGCCCAAGTAACACAATTAAAAAGACATAAACGGTCACATTGTAGATCATAAAGCACAATTTGTAGGATTTATATAGACTACATCAAAACATATTACATCCAATAACTGGCAGAATTGATTCCACGAATGGACTGATAGTACATCACACAACTTTGGTTAAGTTCTTTGACTTTGACTCTCTCATTTTACTCGTTCACCGTCAATCATGTTAGCCTATATTTGATGCTTTGTCAACTCTCTTTATTCACGTTGTATACCGTGAACGTGATTGACGTTGTTATAAATTTCTCAATTTGAAAAGGATGAATGAATAATTGGATATATCCATTTGTCTCTGACTGTAGCATTACCTATGGAAGATTAATTGTGGTGGTTTGGATGTTCTACGGTCTAGTAAGATCACAGTCCAGTGACTGCTTAGTGATGCATTTCTCCAGCAAATGTCATGGGCCTGTAGCTCCACTGTCACACTATTAGGGTAACGTCATTATGCACGCGGCCTGTCTCATCCTGAAAAGAACAGAATAATTCCTGCTGAAAATTGACACAAATTGTTTAGCATCATTTTTTTCCCCTCGCTACAACAGCGGCGAACCAATCATTTTGCCACGCTTCAGGTACCCCAGATAAATGAATAGTCTTTTGAGTGTTTGCAACAGGAAGCCCTGGTGAATAACACATGAGCTCGGTGCATCTGAGTGCACTTGGCAAAGGCAGAAGCACTCGTGTGGTGGCCACACCTGCTCCGGAATGACGTGACACGACGGACACTGTCCATTCCCAGCTGACCTTCACTGTGACCGTGACCTACAATGCTCCTGTATCTCCGCTTGGCTTGCCAGTGATTGAGTGGCAGTACACTTGGACGCTGGCTTCTTTTGCCCCCATCTCGCGTGTCCGACTCTGCCGGTCTGGATACTTGCCTAGAGCTTCTGCGCAAATGAGACGTAGTGATGTACTGACAGCTCTGCAGATGAAGTCATGGGTGGATTTGTCCACTTTGATGGAAGTGTCCACACTTGTCTTATGGGCATAATAACTTCACCCTGTCTGATCTTGTACTGTGACAGCAAGACTGCCAATGATTTTATTTCTCAAGAATTGCGATTGGCTAACGCTTTTTGTCTCTTTTCTGCTGTTATGGTGCATTTCCCGTTCTGTGTACCCAGATAGTCGACTGTACTTTTGATTTTATGATCCTTTGACATGATCGTGGAGACCTGTCAGTTTTTATAGATATACCCCAGAAGCCAATTGTGTCAACCGTAGTCTGACGCACACTGTGATACAGAATGCTTGTTGAGTTTACATACAATTACAGTATTTGAGTCACTTAGTTTATGAGTCACCTTAGTCATGCAACTAAATATCCATGAACATAATTGAATTATTATTATTTTTTATCAGTGTTGATATTGTTAACTAAAACTATTGAATACTAGTTTAAATAAAATATAAATATTAGATGGAAATCTTAAACTTAAAAAACTTACATGAAATTTTGAAATTTTGCATTGGCAACTAACTCAAATAAATTTAAGATGAAGTACTAAATTTAAAGTGAAATAAATATAAAATAATGTAATATAATATAATTATGTAGTAAACGTTTGTGGTTGAAATGGGTACTGCAGTCCAAATTCAAAATACTGGAGAGAGTTGTTTCTCCTGTCCCCTTCTCCTTAGAGCCGATGCTCACACGGGTTGCCAGATTGACGCCAAGGAAATTGAAAATAGAAGGCGATCTAAGGCCAGAAAGTTAACCTGTAAGTTGGTTTATCCATGTTTTAATATGCCTTTGGTCATTGAGCTTTTAGATGGATGCCGAGGCTTTTTGGGTCGGGTAGAATCGATGATCTCTGCAGCCACTGCGCAGGCTCAAACTAAACGTGACGACAGTCTGACAGTTGAAAATCTTCTAGTAGCTGTGCCAAGACAAATCTGAATCACCTAATTCCTCAAAAACGTTGTTGAAATAATTTGTCCCATTGCTTTTATGGACTCTCTATTTATGAGCTTCTACCTTGACTTTTCCTCCATGTCCAGCCGATCGTCTCATAGACAGTAAAAGATTGTCTACGAGCTTCTCCTTCTGTCTATACGAGCCCGTTCTCATCCCAAAGCGCCATATAAGACGCTTTTGCAAAAGCGTAAATATCCAACGCACATGGCACCCTTTAACGTGAAATGAGACGCAGATATATTTGGGCAGAAGGCGCCCCCTAGTGGTCTAACCCTTACCCTACACCATACCTAAAATTAACCATTAACCGAAGCGTCTCATTAGACGTTAAAGGGTGCCATGTGCGTTGGATATTTACGCTTTTGCAAAAGCGTCCTATATGGCGCTTTGGGATGAGAATGCGTTGTCTATACGGTAATGTTTCTATTGTGCGACAGAAAATCCCATGGTTATGGCGCAATCGTGACAAAAACGGCTTCTACTGGGCCTTAACGTGAGATACAAAGTAATGGAGCATTTAATACATTGTTGTGTTTCTTTAGAAATAAATAATGGACAAATGGAGTCTTTGGACGCCTCAGATGTAAAGTCATTCGCTGTCAAAGTGACACCAAAATGAATGGGAGTCAATGGGATGCTAACAGCAGGTGAAGTTCTGCTACAATGGCGGCTCCCGCGAGGGTTCAACTTCCGGCTGAGGGATTACACCCTTGGTGGGATCACACTGACCAAAGCAAAAACAGACATTTCGAAACGTTCGAAATATTTGAATACTTGAAATTATAACAGCGTAATCATTCTTCAGTCTTATCCTGAGCAGATTCAAGTTGAGATGAACCTCCTTGTTTTACTTATTTGTCAGATTCCGGTAAACTGCTCAAAGCTGGAGGGTCTTGATTAACATTGTTAAATCAAATCCTTATACCCTCACACCTTACACACGAGTGAGTGAGTGAGTGAGTGTGCTGTAAAGTCACACAGGCATTTTAGATTGTTGGGATTGTTAGATTGTGTTATTTTCTCTGTCCTGTCTCATTGAAGCGATCTAATCAAACGGCCTCAGTGCAGACTCTTCTCATTAGTCTGAGACGGTTCTTCAGAGAGTCATCATTTGCTCAACGTAATGAATAGGTTAATAAAATAGAATAGTTTAATTATGTTTTACTCCCTCGCTTGTTAATGGTTCCAGAGTAGCTCAATTGAATAATATGATTCCTGTTATTAATTATCTGTAAGTCAACTTATTTAAATGGTATTTTACTCTGCCTTGATAAAATTACAGCTAGAGGCAAAGTGGTGATAGACAGACAAAGGCCATGGACAAATTATCATACAACTATTAGCTTGTTTCCAAAGGGTTTTATGTTAATCTTTTAGTGCTTAAGTACCCCGCAATTAACATCAGGAGGAGCTGCCTTCCAGCAAGCCTTGCAAATTGAAGTGCTCAGATAAAGAAGTAGTTATTCAGATGTAAACCAGAGGAACGCCGGCCTATCGGACTGAAGTGTACAGGAATTTGTATGTGCGCGAGTGTGCGTGTGATCAAGGAGGTATAACGATATCATTATCTCTCATGGGCTATGACACAAGATGTCTCTTTCAGCCCGATGCGCTTTTGTATAGCCCTAAAGCAGGACGTTAACAGGCAGATGAATGGCTCTCATCGTCAGTGCCATCTGATGAAGGAACACGTTTACATATCAGCACTGGTGGCTTGATATGCAAATGCGGCCCTTTGAGAGGGCTATAGGGGGATATGGCTCATTGTTAGGGCTCCATAGCCCTGTGTTCCTTTTATGCTAAGCAGAGACATACACATTGTGAGAGAGCGGGCTAAATCAGCCTCCATCTCTGCTAGCTTAAACCAACAAAGGAGGCCACAACCCAGTGATTAATAGGCTAATTAGCAGTGCTACTATCTGGTCTATCTTGTTTTTCATTTCTGTTCGGGAAAAAAAAAAAAAGTTTCTTATGATATTATGAATATATCTGATGTAGTTGAGGGCAAGTAGTAAGAATCGTTCTAGAGGTAATTATCTGGTAAGAGCTTAAAATTTATCCCATTGATGAGAATGCTGCATACTTAAGGCCCCGATATACAGTACTCACGGTGAAGTTATGTTTCGTTCTTTGCTTTGGGGTAAAAAGAAGTTCAAAATACTTTAGCAGCCCTATACTGTTAGCGAACATCCTGGCGCCGCCTACGCTGCTGAGAGCGGCGTTTAGATGAATATGTTAATATGTGCTGTGCGCTTTCCTTTCAATAACAAAATAAACACACAACAAAAATGACTGCTGTGTGAAAATAGCAGTTGAAGCATAGCCATCCAGACTCCAGACTCACTTTATACAATAGATTGTTTTAAAGCAAGCATGAAACATGAAAGAGCAGCCTCGCTCTTTCAATTAGAATTGCAACTTCATTTTCTGCTATGAATCGGCTGTCCTGTGTGTTCATGTTTTTACTCGTGGACATCCGACCTTGAGGGACTGAACAGAAGAAACAAACCAGAGAAGATTTCCACATCAAATAAGGCGGAGCTTCAGAGCCACTCCCACATAGTACGTTATCGCCACAGAATAATGGTAGTTTGAAGGTATTTACTTGATATTATAAAAAAATCCACTTTGGCAAGCTGTTTTGAACTCCTGAAACTAGCACAAAATGGCCTGGTTTTGTTTGAATTGACTTCACACCAGTCCGTTCTTCAATTTCACGTATATCGTGGCCTTTACTGGCTTTTAAAAATCTGCAAAGGTCTGTCTTTTGTTTAACGAGTGATTTGTGTGTTGTGGCTATAATGTTCAACGTTCTAAGTAATATATAGTATTGCACTATATAAACCTTTTCCTAATTTGCCTTGGACAGAAAGTGTCAACCAAGGAACCAAATGGAAAAGGAACCTGGCAACCTGTTCATAGAACAAATAGCAGTGATCTTAAACTTGCAGTATGCTCAAAAGACTGTTTCAATTATTAAAGATTGTGTATTTTAAGTTTGTTTTTTAGTCTTAAAACAATAAGAGAGAGTTTGGTACGAGTTGCACAAAACTGTGAATGTGCACAAGTTATATTTGACTATAATTGATGTGCTATTAGTATTCATTAATGTTTTGAATTCGCTTTTATTTGTTTTAGGTCTACGTTTTAATTTAAGTTTAAGTTCTAGTAATTTTGTGCACTTTTGTTGTTTTTATTTTTATTAAATATTTCTAATTAGCTTCAATTTATTTTTATTTTAAATTTAGTTTTAGAAATGTTTGTACTTTAGCATAAACAAAAATCTAATATTCATATTTTATTTCAGCTTTATTTCAATCAATGAAAGCATTTATGAATAGTTTTAGTTTTAGTTAACAATAGCAACACTGTTTAAGATGGATGCACATGGAAAATATAACAAGCATGAAGCAGCAATACAATCGCCTTAAGGACAACTTGAGTAAATACTGCCAAAACGTACCCTTGTTTTCCCTCCTGAATACTGAGACCTGATTTCATGGGGCCATCTAGGATCTTTTTCATGAGCATGAGTATTGAAAGATTCATTTCTTTTCAGCTAGGCACCCTGGCTTTCACTCTTTTATTTGTTCGAACCCTATGTCCACAAAGTCATTGTGTTAGTGTCCAGATAGGAAAATAAAACACTTGTCTTTATTCTCTTCCCCCATGTAAATACGGTAGATATGGTCTGGCCAGACCTTTAAACATGATAAACACTTTTGCCTTCAAACTGAATTCCTTTGTGTCAGACCCTATAACTTATTGCACATGATTACAAAGCTACCGATATAATAAATTAAGCTGATGGACAGAATTATACCCAGTGCTTCCTGCACTCCCCAGTGACGCATACTAGCTTAGTGCTCCTTGACAGCAGCCTGTGATTTAACACCAGTGAGGAGGCCAAGAGGAAAACAGAAAACATTCACAGGAAAGGTCTGAGACTGGGCCTCCGCCTAGTTTACGAACCCTCTCTTATTCACCGCAGACGCACCACCATCAAAAACCAAAGTCAAGCATCTGGGAAGATAGAAAAGTGTTAATACGTTAGCGGTGACGTTTATCATTTCAGTCTTGAGAGGGAATTGTTTGACACTATAGTCAGTGGAAGAGTGTGTGGTTTTGATGTGGGCATGTCATGGGCAGAGATAAACAGACTAAAGCGAAGAGAGTGCAGAACTGGCACGACACTAATTTATCTCACTGAGAGACAGATTAAAGGCAGTGCCCAGTAAAACAAAGTTGGGCCGCCTTAATCAGGGGACAGACTGCATGCCTTATAAATAATAAATCAGGCCTAGATATTGAGAGGCCTGGGTGTTATTAGAGAGCATGGCCTTTTAAAGCAACAAATACAAGCCAGTGAGAGAACTATGGGTGTGTTCCAAAACCTTCTGAGCTGCCTGGCTGTCCACACGCATACATAGGCTAACTTTATAAGTGACAGATTCTACACATGTTATTTCAATAGTGCATCAGCATGTTGCTAAGCTAGCTACACGTAACTAGCAAACAAGGAACATAAATGCTCTTTGGAAAGGGATTATTTTAGTGTTGAATGAATTGTTCAAATATTTATCAACGTTTCTCTCGTCTTATCGGCCATCTTGAATAGATTTTTTTCAATGAGCTGGTTTCTGAAGAATACATGCAATGCTAATTTAGATTCTTTTGGCTAAAGGAAGCATCTTATGAGGTTTGAGAAGCCGTATATTGTCCATTTAGGCACTAGGTTCGCTAGGTTTTAGAAAAATGTGTGTTTAGACAATATTTGGTCCCACTTTATATGAAGTGGCTTTAATGTACTTACATCTAAATAATAAGTACAATGTACATATGGTGCTCATGTTGTATTATAAAACTCTTTGCTGCTAGTTAAAGCCACTTAATATAAAGTGGGACCCAATTTCGACTTACAGTATTAGACATCTTATTTAAGATTTTGCTACTAATGATACTTTCCATGCTTAAAGAATGTTGTGAGAGCATACACAGTGCACTCTTTTAATTGCCCAATGTTTACATTTTTTTTCAGCGTATGTTCAATTCTTTGCTAAGACTTTCCTAAACTCTTATGAATTTTTTATTTTTTTTGCAAACCTTCCATTGTGTTAGATTTTGTCGTAAACTTTCCATTATGCCAAGACTTTGATGCTAACGCTACATTGCATGCTTAAGAAATATTGTGATGGCTTGCTCAATGCACTCCGACCTCTTAATTTCACCATTGTTATTGTTTAAATTTATGCTCTGAGTACCATTTTCTTTTTGTTAGATAACACCGAGGTTATTTCAGCAAGTTATTTGGCATGCAAATGCCCCGTGGGTCAAGATGCAGCGTCATTTCAATGCTAAAACATAAAACAGTTTTTTTATGTTCCTCATGCTCCATAGGAGAAGCGTCTCTCTTTAACTATGATTAGGGTGAAGTCAGGGGAGAGAAGACAAGATTTAAATTTCTCAGTGTCATTAGTTCGACATGGGGTCACAGCTGGGCCTCTCCCACCATAATTGCAAGGCTTGATTTATCTGTAAAGAAGCTAAAATACATATAAATCTCCGGGCTCATCTTTGTTGCAGGATTCCTTCCCTGATTAATGACCAGAGCAACAAAAAAAAAAAAAAACACACACAAATGCGCTGCGAACGAGTATGAATTATTCATCTCGATGGCCTGTTAAATGTGTACATTTTCTTTAAGAAAAGTCAAGGTGTTTCGCGGCTATCTCCCGTTTTGCTGATGATGGAGAACACGAGGTTGACCGCATTCTCGGAGCTCTAATAAACTTTATTTCTACCTCCGCCATCAACCGCGGGCCCCACGCATAAATATGCTTTATGTAAATCTGTCAGCACCTGGCCCGTACCGAGGCTTCTGTGTAGATATTGGCCTGTCTGGAAGTTTACGACGAAGTTTAAAATCATTCATTAAACTGACCCGCCGGTAAATCCACTTACTGGAAAATTGCCCCCGCTCTTCTATTTGGTTTGTAGATGCGATCATGAGTCCATTTTTAACTTAATTAATTGGCCGTTTCTGTTGACAAGAAATTTATGCAGTAATAATTTGCTGGAAATAGATGCAGAGAGTTGGAAATGAGATATCAATCACCGCCTCGTGTTCCAGCAGCTGCGGCGCGGCTAATATGAAAGTATTTCAGCCACTGACGACCCCGCTGTTTGTGCAGTCGAGATTATATATACCCACGATCCATTGTCTGCCTGAGAGGCGCTCATGGAGGTCTATGATAACAAAGAGTTTGTGATTTATAGCTTGCTGTGAAAGCAGAACTTGATGAGATTAAACAATTTCATAGCACAAGTGTTTCTCAGACCTTCTGATTTGTAGTTGTGAGCCGATAGTAAATCAAGTTTATATATCTGAAAGCCTGCTCAGCAAAGCAGTGCAATTACTGTTTAAGACAGCTACTTTTTATTTAATTTTTATCCAGGGTTTGTCTCCTTTATTTTCACGCCTGTCAGGGAGGCGCTCACCTTCATAAGTCCTTCTCCCGGGGAGGGGAGGATGCTGGGAGAAAAAGACCTCCTGCTATCTTTCCCTCACAGCTTTTAAAACCACACCGGAGGAAGAGCTTGGCTTGTCTTGCTCCTGCGGTCACTAATTTGATATTTTAGTGCATTCTTTAATATGACGTGTGATGTGATGGATGTTCACTTAAAGGGTTCGTTTTTATTAAAGCAATAGTTCACCCAAAAAACTACAATTCTGTCATTAATTACTCACCCTCATGTTGTTCCAAACTCGAAAGACTTTTGTTCATCTTTGGAACACAAATTAAAGGAGTAGTTCACTTTAAAAAAAAAAAATGCTGATAATTTACTCACCCCTGTGTCATCCAAGATGTCCATGTCTTTCTTTTTACAGTCGAAAATACATTAAGGTTTTTGATGAAAACATTCCAGGATTTTCTCCATATAATGGACTTCATTGGGTGCCAAACGGTTCAAGGTCCGAATGAGAGTTTCAGTGCAAACTGCAAACTGTTCAAATGCTTTAAACGACACCAGACGATGAATAAGGGTCTTAAGTTTTATAAGCACAAATGCTTGCCTTGCTCTATTCTGTGATGCGCGTTCGTGACTCTCCTGTTCAAACTCGTTCATCAAAATGAACGAAAAGACATGGACATCTTGGATGACATGGGGGTGAGTAAATTATCAGCAAAAGTTTTTTTAAAGGGAACTACTCCTTTAATATATTTCTGATGATATCTGATCGATATCTGTCCGTTCATTGACAGCTATGCAACTACCACTTTGAAGGTTCAAAAAATCCATAAAGTGATCATAAAACTAATCTATATGAATTGAGGTTCATTCTTGTGTTATGCAGCAAGAGGTTTCTTCTCGCCTGTCAAGCAAGTTCAGTTCAGCTTCTGTTTATGTTTGCTGATCAATGTTTAAATGTGAATAAAACACTAAATTAAGTCTGTTCATTATATAAAGCAATCAAGTCTCTTCAAAAAAATTGGACTAAACCACTCAATTCATTAGTTTTTACCATCTTTTTATGAACGTTTTGAAGCATCAAAGTGGTAGTTGCATAGCTGTCAATGGAGGGACAGAAAGCTCCAATGCATTCTCTATAGGCCGTCATCTAACTGACACTTTTGACCATGCGTCTAAATCCGACGAACATGGCAACCTTTAGCGTCAGTTATATGACGTGGGTAGGTTTAGGTCTGGGGTAGGGTTAGGGTTAGACCACTAGGAGGCGCATCTCATATTGACGCTAAAGGGTGCCATGTGCTTCGGATGTTGACCCATGGTCAAAAGCGTCAGTTAGATGAAACGGAAAGGGCTGAAAGCTCTCAGATTTCATCAAAAATATCTATTTGTGTTCCGAAGATGAATGAAAGTCTTTTAAGAATTGTAATTTTTGGGTGAACTATCCCTTTAATAATGACAAAAAGGGTAGAAGTTCACAATTATTATTATTTAAAAAAACTGTTTTTGTGTGTGTTTGTACAATAGCATCATCCCGCTGCCCTAACTAATCGATTATCATCATACTGTAACATTTATATGTTCTGCCTTATGCGCTTTAGGCTGAAATAGCACTTTCAAACTAGTCGACAACCTCACCCTTTATCTCTCCTGCAAACATCAAGAGATCTCATTATTTAGACACATCTCAGGGGTTTTTTCCCTCCCATATGCCCCAAGTCAAAATTAGTTTTCACTCCCTCTGTGATCTTCTCTGACTGGGTTGTGCTGGAAGTAAAGAAAATGGCTGTCTTCACATCAGGGCTGAGTCAAAGACGCACTTCACAGAGCCGTTCTTCCAGCTTAAGCATTGCTAAGTAACCTTCACATTTCACTCATGTAAGAAGCTAATTTCCTTTAAGTTTGCATGTCACTTTTCTGCAGGTCTGCTTTGTGGGTTCTCTTCGAATGTCTCGGAGCGTCTAATTGCGTAGGAAACATCCCAGACAACCTGGTTTGACAGTCCTACTCACAGAATCCTCAATAATTTAACATCCCACACACTTGAAAACATCCCTGACATTTGATACAGCTCCTAAGCGCAACATAAAGAGCCACCGTGTGTCATACCTTTGAGAGAGACTGTCTGTGAAATGGAAAGATATAGAGAGGAGATACACATGCATGGGCAACTATAAAGCAGTTGATAAATGCAGAATTTGAAGTAAAAAGCAGAAATTATTAAATACAATTTTCCAGCTGCTTTATCAAACTCAATTACTAACAATTTTATTTAATAGTGATAAAACACAAACATCTATAGACAAAAAGCAGCTGTCAAAAAATTAAAAGCCGAAGTACATTTCAGTTGGTCAAAATAAATAAATTAAAACATTTAATATGAATTTCAGCTATGTTATTTCTGGAAAAAGGGAAAAAAATTATATATATATATATATATATATATATATATATATATATATAATGTTTTATATTCTGTTGTTTGAAGTGAGAAACCTTTTTATTAATCAGCCTACAAAATGTCTTCCATATATTATATGGATACAATTTGAATTGTCTCTAAGTGTCATGAATGAGAAACACCCTGCAGTTTTTAGTTTTAACTTAAGTTTTAAGTAAAGTTAGTTCAACTTTTTTTTTTCTTGCAGAGTCATTCTTTATAAAGTAGCTGATAATAAATGTGTGTTTTTTTTAAGGGCAAGTTGACTCTTAAGTTTAACCCCTGTAAAGCCATGTAAAGTGTTTTGCCTGTTGATATGGGTGATTAACTTCCTGCCTTTTAAAGCTGAGCTATACATAGAGTCCCGTCTCCAGAGAGAATTTGGGTATAAGCTTGAGGCAAAAGCTGTTTCACTTGTGATCACTGATCATATGATACATTTACGTAGCACAAGTGCATTGAAGTAGAACTGGTAAATCATTAAGCACTTGCTCAATGCAGCTCACACTGTGATCACACCACAGAAAAGACTTAAAAACCCTTGGAGGGCAGGCACCATTACATCCAGCCTTCTCTCCTTAGTCATTACCTAAGAAAACAGAATTAATACAGTTTTATGCACACTACAGCTATTTAAAACACATTACTGCCACACATCTGAGAGACAATTATGAAGGTCAAAAGCATTAAAGAGCTTCTTCAGTGAGTGGCACACTGGTTCTCAGCGTGACATTTATACTGCGTGTAATCACAGTCCGTGCTTCAAATATAATTGACAGGTCTGACCCATATACGATTGAAGTATTTTTACACAAAGCATATCACGTTTAAATGAATTTAATGAGTAAAAATAGAAAATCAATATCAGACTGACATTTCATTGACTTAAATGCACACAAAGATGTTTGTTTTCCCTCTGATCTTGGGCTCATCAGAAGATAGAAAGAAAAAAAAAAAGTCTTGCACAAGACAAGGAAAGTTTCATACCCACAGAAAACATTTTTTTTTCTTGTTACAGACCCAGAGAGAAAACATATCAAAAAACATTTTACTACATGTCTTTTGCAAACACAAAAAGCTGAAATGGTGTCAAGAGAAAACAAAACAGAAAGCTTGTTTCTTCTAACAATTGCTTTAAGCTACAAAATCTCCTTGAATCCCAAGCCTCCCGTTACTGTCGAATTTCCACTCTCTTTCTTTCTCTCGCTCGCTCTTAAAGGGAAAGCAGGCCCTTCTGTTGGGCCTGATAGGTTGTAGGCTGATGCTTAGCAACAACATTCCTGTGCCTTAAGTAGCAGTAAGCCCCTGGCTGAACTCTTTGAAGTGGCTGTCAGGCCACATTTATTTCGTTTTAGCACTTTGTCTACTTGTCCAGATATATAAGGAGATAAAAAGCGCTGGTGTTTACACTGATCTTTGCCTCTGTTTCTCTCTCCCTCTTTCTGTCTCACTCTATCTCTGTGTATCTCTTTTGCGGCGCCGTTAATTAGATTGTAGTCCTGATCAGGCATCGCAAGCACGAGACGCGCTGCGAGTTGCGCCAGACATCAAACTCGACTCTTGATGTTTCTGCGAAGGGTATCTCCAGCTTTGGGGGTTCGCACCAAACCAAATCATAGCGTTAACTGCATCTTAGCCACCCGTTCACCTCTTCCCACTCTCTCGGGTGGAGATTTGTTTGGAGTTGATAATCACAAATGGCTGGATTTTTCGTCATTTATTTGTGGGGGAGAAAAAAAAAAAAGGACATGCGAAAAGAAGAGGGAGCATGAGTATGATGTATAATCCAGGAGACGAGTCATATTTCACTGTGACATTTTCAGCAAGCAGTCCTCCCTTTGAGTGCAGAGCCCCTGTTGGGCTGAGAGCTGCTGTGGCTTTCTCTGTTAATGCCATTATTAGAGACTTTTTTCTTTCTCCAGCTTGTAAATTTCTGCTGCATTATCATAAAGTGTAGTGATTACTCAGTGTATAAAGACAATAATGATGTGAGCAGGCAGCATATGCCAAGGGCCTGGAGAACAAGAGCTCGGCGTGCTGAGATGAGACGCCCATGCAAACCTGACGCTGCAGCGCCCCCATCTGACCAGAGCAGGAAAATAATGCGCACGGGTGGATGTGAGAGCGTGAGTGGGTGGTGAGAAAGAGAACGAACAAAAGAAAGAACTAGTCAAAGAGAGGAAGAGCGAATAAGCGCTGAAGATGACCACAGTGTTGAGATTGGAAAAAAGTGTCTTGGCGCTTGATCTTCCAAAGTTCCAGATTTCTCTGAATCAGGGCTGCCAGATTTGGCGAAGAGGTCTTCTGTCGCCTCAGTGGCATAACTGCATGTGAAGATTTCTTCTAGACTCTAGATTGCATGCTTAACTCCTTCTGTCTCTCTATTCAGACTCACAGACGAGTCTCACTCGCAACCCGAGCAACCTTCAGAAATATGTGCAAAATGTTTATTTCAGTCGCTGCTTTATATAGGCCAACACTTAAAAAATGTATCACTGGCATCAAATCAGTTAGCAGTGAATTCAAAACTAAGACAAAGAGTAGTTTTCAGACACAATCAATGTGTTAATTGCCAGGTCGCCAGTGTGTATTTATACTAAAAAGTATAAGACATGGCTCTAAAATATGTTTTCTTAGCTTTTGCATTGTTTGTTTGCAAATGGCACTTGCTTTGATGTATTGTTTAATGCAATAACATTTAGACATTTTGAACTACCCAAATACTTTTTTAAGGGCCACTGTATTATCATTCATTATAGATGGGCAGATCTGAGCTCACAAGTTGCCATTTATTTGATGGATAGTGATGCATATCTTTTAAAAGCAAAACAAAGTGCTTTGTGGATGGAGAAGCTCTTAACTGCCTGTGCGTGCTCAAAGCTCCCAGACTGAATGAATTCAAAGGGCCCGGGGTGACCCCTTGGCTTGTGATTATGTTTGTGTAAAATCTTAAGGATGCCGATCAAAGCAAGGCTCTTGTCCGCCTGCCCTTTTTTTTTGCCAAGAAAGGCCCAGATAACAGCTGGCATTCAAACAGAGTTTTCCTTTAACTTTTTTTTTTTTTTTTTCGCCGGGATTCCCATTATGAACCAGGCCTTCTTTCTCATCTCGAGGATGGCTCATTGAATAAAGAGAAAGAGAGGAGTGGATGGGAGGGGAGGAAGTGGAGGGAGGGCTCTGATTAATCTTCTTCCAGGGTGGGGGTGTTTGATCAGAGGACTTGGCCCAGGAGGGGTGGGATGGTTAGGAGAGAGGGGGTATCTCTGATGTTGACAGCAGGCGACTTTTGCGCACGGCATGTGATTGACGTGCCTGGCCGCTGGGCCGGAGGGGGGGGCGCTCTGTGTCCGGTAGGGCATAGCCGGCCCCTGTCTGTGGGTGGTGGTGTTAATAATGTGGCAACTGGGAAGATTAATTGTAGACAAGCAGCAGGATTACGAGCGGCTTTGTGGCCGGGACAGGGCTGTTTGGTGGGGAAGGCCTCTGATCTGTCAGGTCCAGAGGAAATTAGTCAGGGAGGACTGAAGCTGACACTACAAATGCTGCTTTGGGATATTAAAGCCAAATGGCCAGAGGTGATTGAAATGGTAACAAGGAAACTGCTGACATTCTCGGAAACCCCCGATGCAACTGCACCCCGCTGGATTCTTGTAATTAGGGTGATAATTAGTCATGTGATGATAACGAGAGATAGAGAGAGAGAGAGAAAAAAAGCTTTTTAAGTTTTAAAAGAAAAACATTTACTCCATTCTCTGTTGCTGGGCAACAGTAAACAGCCTGCAGATGGTTAACCTTTGGAAGAATGTTTTAATTTGATTATCAATTGTTATTACATGGGTGTCTATCATAATTGTTGCTAAATTTACACTTTTTCCTATTCAGTCAATATAAGTCAGATTTAGCTTATTATAAATAATATACTGTAAATACTTAATAGAAACACTTAAAGGGATACTCCCTCAGAGTTAAATAGTTGAGTTTTACCATTTTCGAATCCATTCAGCCGATTTTCTGATATTTAGAAGAATATCAGTGTCAGGTTCTTTCCATTAAATTTTCAGGAGACATTCGTGGAGTCAATAAAGTGTCATTTATTTGATGGTAACAATTGAGGGTTGACCAGACATTGTGCAAAAAACCAAAGGGAAAAAAAAAACAAAATAACACAAACAAACTAATAAATGAGGCAACCACAGCACATTACTGAGTTCTGGGTCTCAGATGTTTCACCAGGGATCCCACACCAGAACTAACTCAGCCACAGACATGGAAGCACTTTTAACAACCCAGAACAAACCATTTGGATAATTACAGGGGTAAATCACAAGACTTCTCATTCCATTACATTAAACATAAAAAAGGGGAAAAATATATACAACAATACACAGACCTGAATGAACATAAGAATAACATTTACCATAAAGCAATAAAGAAAATACACTTACACATTCATACATAAACACCTCCTTTAAACACATGTGGATTAACACACAACCCAACCCCTATGGTCCTAAAACTACATTTCCCATGATCCTCCATGAGCTATATAAAGGACACCAGGAAAAGGCCGCACCCTTTTTATTCCAAACCGTTCCATGCTGCAGTCATGGATCCCGGCGAAACCAAGGGTAAGAAACATATAACCAACTTAGATAAAACTTTAAACCCATATTTTGGTTGTGGTTCTTTCATTTACTCTAGCGTGCACTCTAGAAATAAATGGTAATAGATTTTGTTACTCCTTGATGTTTAAACCACTGCAAAGACAATGTAACTTTCCAGTTCCAAGGTATGGGTAAATTAAATTCAAGCAAACAAATTACTTGCAAAGAAATTCATAAATAGACCAAAACAGAGAACATTAATTCATTAGACCAAACAAAAATATACATTCTTACATACAATAAAAAATAAAAATAAACTAGAACCAATGCAAATGTTCATTCTAGTGTGGCCTTAGCCATCACAATCAGTGACCAGACAGTTTCTGGTCCCATTGACTTCCATAGTAGGAAGTACTATGGCAGTCAATGGGACCAGAAACTGTCTGGTCACTGATATTCTTCTAAATATCAGAAAATCGGCTGAATGGATTCGAAAATGTAAAACCCAGCTGTTGATGATGAAATGAGCCTATTTCCCAAAAAAGTGGAGTATCCCTTTAACAATATGCAGCAAAAAGAAGTGACATTAAAGACATTTGCATTGTTACAAGCTAATATTTTTCAAATAATTCTGATGCTTCACAGTTTCCACACAAATTGTTTCTTGAGCAGCAAGCCAGCATCTTAGAATGATTTCTGAAGGATCATGATACTGAAAAAATACTAGTTTTTAAATTGTTATAATATCTGACAATATTACAGTTTATACTGTATTTTTGATCAAATGAATGCAGCCTTAGCGAGCATTAGAGACTTCTTTCAAAAATATTACCGACCCCAAACCTTTAAGCACTGCATGCATAATACATTTTCAGCACTAAGCTGAGTGTTTCCAATGAATGGAAAAATGAAATATGCCTCCTCTACACTTTATTTGTCATTTTGGTCCTTACAATGATTAAATGCTCTGAGAATTCCTGCCTGCAGAAAAGCACAATATTTTCACAAAGGCATCAGATATCAACACATCATGATATACTATGTTTTTGGTCCTTGAAAGAAGACAAAGGAGGTTGAAAACAACACTTTTGACCTACCAGAAGCACGCAGGCGATCTGTATTCTCTGCAGCTCCACTCCTGTTCTGTCTATGCGGTGGCCTTTATGTGAATATATTTGTATTTTTAAGGTCGGCCAGTGAGAGATGAGTTTACTTAAACTCAGGTCTGGCCTTTGGAGAGCAGTAATTTCATGCCACCTGTTGGATTGTCAACACACAACAGCGCGTGTGAGTGAGTGGCAGGCTGACCCGGGCCTGACCCGCGGGGCTCTTCATGGCTGAATGGTGGCTGGGGCCCTTCCCCTGGTGGCCCCTTCTCTTAAACAGGCAGGGGACAGGTAATCAAAGTCAGGGCCCCGTCCTCACCTTTCACTCCTCTCTCTGCAAAATAATGAAAGTTGCCCTCGTCCCGCTCCCTGATAAAATAAGAAAGCCGCTCCTAACATTTCCTCTCCCTGCGCTGATGAAATTTATGGCATTTAGACAATCAGTCATGGAGGTGAAATCTCGCCCGCATTCTCTCGTTGTCTCTCACCCCGCCGTGCCTTTCCATTCTCTCTCGCTTTTTGTGGCATCAGTCTGGGAAATTATTCCAGATTGCTTGTGACAAATGAGTTCTTTTCATTGAACTCAATTAGGATCATTGCATACAGAAATCAATAAGCAACATTTCTCCTGTCGGTGTTGGATAATGAATCGTCGGAGACGTTATAAATGTTTGCAGGTGTGTAAACTGAGCATGGTGAATTTATGTTTGTCCAAACTCTTTTTTTTTTTTTAAGGACGCTGCCAGTGATCTGAGGCCCGAATCCGCAACACCGTACACCCCGCTGCCACGAGGATCCAGAGATGCCCGAAACCACAAAGGTAGTGTTTTTTTTTATTTATTTATTTTTTTTTTTTTGACAAAAAACAAAAAAAGTGTGAGAACGCAGTATGCATACATTTTTGTCTCGGGTGAGAGGTATCTAAACAAACGTACACTCGATTGCTAACAGAAGCTCTGCAGAAGAGAAGGTTGTGATGTGCTAGACTCTATGCGAGGCTTTCATGCCAACTGCATTTATCATGCTCTTTTGTCTGTGCAATGCAAAGCGCTGTTTTTATGTCACGGCCATGGCGGTGGTACTTTCATGCGAGGTCAGCTGTGTGCTTCTCAACCCCCCACCAAGGACAGATCTATTTCACAAAGGCTGACCTGCACCTCTCAAGTGATGTAGAGGAAAGCCCAGTGCTTTGTCAAAATCATGCTGCTTGAGAATAGTCCATTAAAAGGTGAACGGAGCTGACATATGAAATATTTTTTCTCCCTCTTAGATTTGGGCGAGCTGACACTCTCCATTTGTTATTTTTACGATACTGTACTGCAGCGTTAGATAACACAAGCCCTCATCTTCGTCCTTCGCCTCTTTTTATTCCTCTGCCTTTATCGTGCCATTTTTATTTATCTTGACTTATTGCCTATTCTATTTGCTTAATGCATCGGCTTTGACACTGTAACTCTTTACTAAAACTCACCTTTGGCTGTGCCATGAAAATGCTTTAATAGAATAGCCATGACACTAAAAGATGCAGTTCACCTCCAAGACACTGTCGGTGGAAATTGGGCATTGTGTTTGGATTGGCGATAATTCATGGTGTTTCTGTGTAATCCTAATGCAGTGCAAATATTACCGGCTCATATATTGTAGATTATTTATTTATTTATTGTGTGTTTAATTTGAGCATCACCAATGCTTTTAAAGGCAGGGTAGGTGATTTGACCCAGAAACACTTTTTAGTTATGCTGGTTGAAAATCTCTTCACATCCTAATAGCAATCGCTAAGTTAAAGGAATAATTCACTTCAAAATTAAAATTCTGTCATCATTTACTCACCGTCAAATTGTTTCAAACCTTTATGAGTTTCTTCCTTCTGCTGAACACAGAGGAAGATATTTATAAAAATGTCGGTAACCAGACAGTTAATGGACCCCATTGACTTCCACAGTAGCAAAAAATACTATGGAAGTCAATGGGGTACATCGACTGTTTGGTTACCAACATTCTTCAAAATATCTTATTTTGTGTTCAACAGTAGAAAGAAATTCATATTCATACAAGTTTGAAACAACTTTTGGGTCAGGAAATGATGAAAGAATTTTCATTTCGAAGTGTACTAATCCTAAATGTGGATTAACATAACATTTATGTGTGTATATATATATATATATTATCTGTGGAAGGTGTCGTTGACCATCAACCGCATTGATTTCGGTCCAAATGCAATGATAAGATGTCTGCCTGTCAACGTATATATTTTCATACATCCGTGCAGACATCACACATCATCAGTTCATTTCATGCTATCTAGAGTTTTCATGCTATCTATAGCTAGAGTCACTGAACACCACAAACGGAAACAGCAGCCACCTTTTACAGTTCCTCCTGAACCAAAACCACGTGACAAAAACACAAAACCTGTGACGTTATATGGACGTTACCTGTACCTGTAACCAAAACCTTTGACGTTATACTCGGAGCGGTTCTTTACTCAAATTTATGTTTCAATGGCAACACTATCAATGCCGAAATGAATCTGCAGCAGTCAGGTGGTACAGTTAGAGCTCTTTAAGTTGTTTACGTTCATTATTATTGTAATGTGATGTGCTTTGAGACATGAGGTAATTTATCGCCGTCTCTCGTGATGCTTTTGTTTGCTCCCTGCTGTACGCGTTCATGTGTTTTGAAGGCGGTGTGGCTTTGGAGACGCTCTGAAGGGAGGGTGTGATCTTATGCTTTCAAAGCTAGCTCGCTGTTGCAGCCTCTCTGGAAATTTAAAGGAATAGTTTACAGACAAAGGACAATTCTGCCACCATTTTCTCACCCTCATGAAGATGTTTTTGTCCATACAATGAAATCCAATGGGGTTCAAACCAACCCTGACTTTTATTGTATAGGAATGAAAAGGGATAAAATAAAAACTGATTTAGAAGTATAATCATAAATTCTCATTTTTGGGGTGAACTATGACTTTAAGAAACACTTGAAAATGATGCAGGAACACATAAATTGAGACACTTATATGTAAAAAGTGTATCTGTTAACATATATAATGATGACACCAAATATATTTTTTTAATATCAGCTCGACATAGCTTGGATATTGCCATATTTGTTGTTGTGGACCTGTGAATAAATACATAAAATAAAACATTGTTCATCAATCTGAGATTTAGGGAAGTGTATATTCAATAGACATACCGTATAGGCAGATGTCTGACTGAATTTTACAATAAATGCAATATACTGTATACTATTTTTATGCAGAAGAACGGCTGAAATTAGGACAGGCTTCCATAGGTAAAAGCCTAGTCCAGTCACATTTGCTATATGTTACTTGCTTTCTTGCAGTGGCCGGCAGGAATAGCGACATCTATGACAGCATGCTGTCTCAAACAGGGACCCTCTCTACCTTTTCTCAATATTTTTACAATTGATGTCACCTGCGCCAGGCCCCCAGAGCCAAGGTGCCATGGGTAATTACAGCAGACAGAAGGTCTGAGGAGGGAAGAGGGGAAACTAGCTATATGCATGGCATGGGAGGTCTTGGCTTTGGGTTACAAGACCCTTGTCTGCTGTTTTGGGGGGAAATTAGGAAGTGGACAAACAGCGAGCAGACAGGAGAGGCTCAGAGGAGAGAAACGGAGGAGGGAAAAAGCAGAAGCTAAGAAGGGAGGCTATGTGGCAGGCCCGGCGTGACACGGAGAACCATGAGTCTGGAGATGGAGGGGGGTGGAGTGTGTGGCCGCAGGAAGTAGCGCTGCTGTCAGCTCCCACCAGCTTTAAACCGGCCTGTCGCCTGAACCTAACCCAAAGTTTCTTTCAAGAGACAAATGTCGTCTTAAAGGAACAGTTCACCCAAAAAATTATATACTCAACCTCTTGTCGTTCCAAACGTGCATACTGTTCTTTCTTTCTTTTTCTTTTTTTTTTTTAAGGGAAAATTTTCCCGCAGAACTTTAAATACAATGATGGCTCAGTCAAGCTCCATAAGAGCAAAGTTTAAAGTAAATAACTTGACAAGTAATATTTACGCTAGTGTGATTATCCAATCACAAAGTCTGCAATGCTCTGCGTGTTTCAGAGTGAAGAGCAGCACTGTGTTCACATGAGCAGCTCATGATCAGTGTCTCAGATCGCAGTAAATGCAGCCTCAGACAAACTCATTTCCACATTTGGGTTGATTATAACTTGCATTTGGGAACGCAATATGTGCTATTAAACTATTTTCTTAAGTTTGTAATGAGAAGTGCTCATAAACAGAAGCTTTAAGTCCTCCCTGCGATTTTTTTTGCCAAACTAAAAATTGTCTAATGTTTAAAAAAAGATTGTGAATTAAAACAGCCTTGAATGTTAATAGAATAAAATGATATGTTTTCCTTAAATAGTCTATTTTTGCAGTGGAATATTACAATAGTAATTCTTATTATTTTAAAGATTTTATTTTTTTTTTTACATTATAATGACAATTATTATTATTTTATATAATCACAAAATACCTACCCTTGTTTAGCCCATACAAACAAGCTCAGCAAACAACAGTTTTTGTATTATTGTAATTGCCATTTTTATCAGAAAATTCATTGTGCCTAATTTACTTCTTTTTGTTTGACAAATGTATTTTTTTAGATGAATTGTTGCTTTAAATATAGATCTCCACTTCTAACTTCATAAGACAACGTTTTTCTTTCCACTGGCGCAAATAAATACAAAAATAAAGTGGAGCCACCGCTCTCACCGCTGTCACATTCTAGATAGCCATATTAATAACAATCATTATGACGGGTCACACAACTGCCCTGGAACTTCATACATAATTGAAATGGAAAATATACAAATCCTTTTGTTCGTTTCCGTACATTTTAAGGCAGCGACCACCACTTTTGAATTCCCATCATTCATCTTCACCATGGCGAGCGAACCAGAAGCCATCGAGGTTGAAACCATACTCCTCCATCAGCCGCACACACACACCGACTTTAAACGCTCCTATTCTGGGCCCTGCTCCAGCTGACTGTATTTTAAATGAAACACAACTAACCCCTTGAGGCAGGCAGCCTTCAAAGAGAAAATCTTAACTGAAGACCCCCTAGGGACCATGCACTTTTTTCTTATCGTCATTTTGCCGTCGCTGATTTGCAGCCCGTAAATGGGACTGCGTATGAAGAATAAATGACTTTACAGTTGTGGTACAACAAATAAACAAACATCTGGAACCGTTCAGAGGGCGCCATTAAAACAGTACATTTCTTGCCCAAAATGTGAAAATGATGACAAATGTGCTGTCACAGGGGCTGGGAGAGGCCAGATGATGGAGCAGTGGGTGCTAAGCACTGACTTTTAGAGCTCAGCAGGACGGAGAGAGAATTACACCTGCTGTTTGTCTGCCTACCCTCCATTAACTTACATCTGGATAGCGTGCATCACTCAATTACCAAAGTCTGGATCTGCACCCGCATTGTTTAGCTAAAATGCCATGTTTAACATACAGCCCTAGACAGAGATATTTATGCCAGCGATCCTGTGTAATTGAGATAAATTTGATTTGGTGTTGGCGATGTGCTGTTGCTTGTCTAGTTTTACAGCCCAATGGATATGCAATAGCCCCAAGCTTTGCCTTTGGCAGAGTTGCCTCTTAATTATGGCCTGTCGAGCAGTTGTTCCTCTCTGCCGTTTTATAAGCGTGAGTCTGCATGTGTGCAAACTGCATATAACTGAATCCTCCAGGCCAAACTTGACTCTAAGTTTGTTCATCTGTCATTCTCTTTTCCATCAGTGTGTCAATCTTTGAATATACCCTTAGTATTTGATATCGTAAAAGTGCTTGAACATGCTAAATGAGATTCTAAAGGCTCTCTGGTGATGGTTCTAGCAGTGATGTTTTTCCCATGATGAGTTTGATTCTCAAACCAGCTCCAAGTTTTGGCCCTGTCAGGCATCATGCTGACATTGTGATGGGGATTTTGGAATCTTGACTCATTGGCTGTTTTATTGGTATTTTTAGGATATTTCTTTATAATTTTTTTTTATTATTATTCAGCATTGCAAAAGTATGCTCATAAGAGACATGGTCTAGTGTATATCCTAAAATAATGCATGCATATGGTTGCTCTGTATTTTCACTATTATATTCATTATTTGGAGTGCAAGGTACATTAATACCTTATTGGTTATTGGAATTATTACATTTAGATGACATTTGATGTCATCTAACATTCACTTAGAATTTATCCGTTATCAACCATAACATCATTGTAACGCAGTTCAGATGTGATGGGAAGGAGGCGGGAACCGCCAAACATTCAAAGAATTTAATAACAAAACCAAACAAATACAATCTGCTGTCACATATAACAAAATAAAACACAACATAAATCCAGGCCTGGCCTCTCTCGTCCTTCACCGCCATCGCTCCTCTTTTTACGCTTTCACTCCTCCGTGAGAGATACGAGACTGATGCGTTGAAGTAATCACGCAACCGGAGCGCACGCCATTTTCCCACGGCCCTCGTCCTCGTCCTGCTCGCCACAATCATAAAATATATTTGTTAGTATCAGCCAGATTTGTAATATTTGCACATCCCTATTAATTATGCATTATGATTGACATTTCTCACCTCTTGGATGGATTTTTTTTTACTCTCTAAGCTACAGGGCATTATAAGATTTCTTTTAGGGAACATAGATATGAATCCTAGATTTCACTGTAAAACCCAACGAGTTATGCCAACTCATTTCAATTGAGGTAACCAATTGCCTCAATTCATTTAAGTTTAGAAACCAAGAGTTATAAGTACTGTGAACTTATTTGAGTTCACTAAAATAATATTTCCTAATTTAAAACGTTTCTACCTTCTTATATTTGTCTGCTAGCTAGCTAGCTAGCTATAGCACCCAACCATGTGCTAGTATAGCAAGAGACTATTACTACGCACATAATCAAGTGCAATTACTCATTTTAAACAAAGCAGCTTGGATATAGTCTTGCTTTGGCCCATCCTCAAACCCTTTTAAATCCCATCATAACAACATTTACTCTTCTTACAGAGTCTGAAGCAAAGCATGCTGGGAACTAGAAATATGTTGTAACTGATTCTGCTGATGTAAACAGTTGAGTTCACATAACATTTTTCTGTTAAGTGCAATTTTCAGTAATATTCAAGTGAAATGAAATAATTTCATTTAATATATTTTACTGTTATGTTTTACAGTAAGGTTTAGCATATGGAGGACACCTATGATGTCCTGAAGACCTGCCTATAGGCACTTCATGTTGAGGAGCAAACCTGAAAGTAGTGATTTTTAGTTTCTACAAATCATAAATTTGTTCACCGTAGGATTGTTTGTGATTTAACAGGACGGAATTGAATATAAAAACCTGAAGAGAAAATCCTGCTGTTTATTCCCTTACATAGTCCTTGGCCAAATGTCTCACATATGTTTTCAATAGATCTGAAAACTGTCTTACAGATATTTTTGCTGCGTGACAATGTTATGATCCAAAGGGTTTTCCAGCTCTGATGAGGTGTTTAGGATCTCCGTATAATGAGTTTAGGGTGTTTTGCGGCCATCTAAACCCCCTTTATTAAACACACCTATAATTTCAGCTGCAGCTACGTAATGAGCTACTATAAAATATGAATGGCCATCACGCAAGTTTATATTGACTTTCAGATTTACACCTCGGCTCTCCTCAGATCAGGTGCCAAAACATAATGGATGGAAAGTTGCGTGTTTAAAAAAAAAAAATAGGGTTAGTATGATATCGATTCGTGCTAGTCATTTGATGTAACTCCCATACATCTGCTTTGGATAACCTTGGTCTTCTACAGCCCTGATTAATTACTTGCAATGGCTTTCAATCCGTCTGTGGGAGACCACCGCTTTAAGTTGACTCCTACAGACCTGTAGGTTTGTATAGGAGCTGCCAAGGGCTGTTTTTGGGCCTCTCTTTGTGAGGACTGCTTTTGTTTCCTTTGTCGGAGAGAGATGATATGATATGATTTCTCTCAAGAGGTTGCGGTGGGCCTCCCAGGACTGCTTTGGCACAGGAGCATGAATATCCATTAGTCTGGAGATGGAGATTAATGGAGGAAGACAGAGGAAGAGCCAGACCGTTCCAGCCATTCTTCACCGTCTATCAGAGCAAGAGAGAAAAGAACACAGAGATGGGATCGGATTCTTCCATGAGGCAGTCAGAGTCCTGTTTATCACCAAGTCTGGAACGCACCCCCTTTCTCTCTTTTTCTTTCCTCGGAGCAGGGTAGATTAAAACACCAGGACAGACTTAACTTCCCTGACAGTTTCAACTGCTGAACTCGGGCTTGGCATCCCGAACTCTTCTGAGATGGCTTCTCTGTCTTCAGTGTCATTATCTCCATATGAGATGGCACTGCATTCGTTGAATAATTCTGTTTGTATTGGATTTGAGGATGTGTCATCAACACCACTGTTTTTTTTTTTCTTTGTCTTTCTTTCTTTTTCCCCCTCTTATACTTTGCTGTTTGATGTAGTGGAATGAGTCTCTGAAGGCGCAGCTGAAGAAAGGTTTCGACATGACGCTGTCGGGATGGCACTGTGTTTATTTTAATATCATTTAACATATTTGTTTGTACTTTGGTGCAATCAGTGGAATATGAAAGCGAGAGATCATTTCTTTTTAATGATTCAAGTTAATAAGGCATGTTAATATCAAATGGTAGCTGTGCTCCTTGGGTTGCTCGAAGAAAAATGCTCTCAAATGCCTGCTAAAGTGTTTATAAATTAAAATGGCTTTTAAAGCAGTCCTTCCAACCCTAGTCTCATCTCTAATCTGATTGGCTGGTTTTGCTCAACTTCTGTGAGTCAAGGCACTCTGATAATTGTATCATTCTGTCTGGAAACAAAGTTGAAACTGCAAACGCTAGGAAGAACTAATCACCGGATATGCCAGGTTTCCCGCCCTGCCCCCCCACCCCCCCACCCCTCTCTCTGCGTGTGTGTGTGTGTGTGGTGTGTGAGATATCCATAAATAGTTCATGTATCATGGTTTCCACATAAAGCACAACTGTTTTCAACATTGATACAAATAGGAAATGTTTCTTGCATATCAAACCAGCATATTAGAATGATTTTTGAAGGGTCATGTGACACTGAATACTGGAGTAGCTTCAGCTTTGCCATCACAGGAATGAATTAGAATTTATTAGAATAAAATAGAAAACAGTCATTTTATACAATTTCACAGTATTGCTGTTTTCTTGATCAAATAAATAAGGGGTGTATTTACAACTTTTTAATCTTCAAAATTGGCTCCAAACAGGCTCCCACGCCATACAATCCCATGGTATTATTAAAGGAGTAGTACACTTTTGAAAAAACTTTTGCTGATAATTTACTCACCCCCATGTCATCCAAGATGTCCATGTCTTTCTTTCTTCAGTCGAAAAGAAATTAAGGTTTTTGATGAAAACATTCCAGGATTTTTCTCCGTATAATGGACTTCAATGGGAACCAAACGGTTCAAGGTCCAAAAGACACTTTCAGTACAAACTGCAAACTGTTCAAAGGGCTTTAAATGATTCCAGACGATGAATAAGGGTCTTATCAAGCGAAACAATCGCTCATTTAAACGTTTTATGAGCTCAAATGGTCGCCTTGCTCTGTTCTGTGACGCACATTCGTGACTCTCCTGTTCGAACTCGTTCATCAAAATGAACAAATCTTTTTCTGAGTCAATTCGTTTGTTTCGTTCGTTGAATGAACCAAATGACTCGGAAAAAGATTCGTTCATTTTAATGAAGGAGTTCGAACAGGAGAGTCACAAACTTGCATCACTGAACAGAGCAAGACGACCATTTGAGCTTATACAACTTAAACTTTGTTATTTATTTATTAAATGAGCGATCGTTTCGCTTGATAAGACCCTTATTCATCGTCTGGAATCGTTTAAAGGTCCCTGGCACCTCAGCAAAACTACTCACTACTTCTATTGTGTGTGCCCTAACCTAGATGGTTTAAATGCAGAGTATGGGTTACCATACTTGGCCTTCACATGTGACTTTCACTTTTTTTTAGCATTGTTTAAAAGTGTGATACAGCATCTCAGTAACTCTGATTTCTGTGTGTAAAAAATATGTTTTTTTGCAACCCAGATCTTTTAGCACTAGCCCACCATCAGCAGTTTATTTATTGCTAAAGCCGCTGTCATCACTTTAGAGCCTTTAATCAGTAATGCTTTGCTTCATAAAATTACAGCACCGTGATGATCCGTCCTCCTGGATGATCTATTAATACATACACAAAAGAAACGAGTTAAGTGATACCTCAGGACGGAGAATGTGTCAGCATGATAGACAAGGACATGAATCCAAGCCAGTCTGCCCAGCCCACTCGCAATAACATACTTGTGGTTCTTGGGGCTTTGGTCTGCTTCCCAGTCATGCTGGACCATCTCAGGAGACTGACAGCAAATATATCATACAAATGGATACCCCATGCCTGCGTTCTAATCAGCTTTAAAAGTGATTGCTAATGCAGTCTGAGCATTATTCATATTTGTGCGTGATTTGTTACTTGAGTTTGGGACATCTGAGATGCAGGATAGTATTTCCTGTGTGCTTCTAGTCCTGCCAAGAGTTTAGAGCAGGTTAGCGTGGCTTTCACAGTCTCGAACCACAGGACTTTATCATTGTAATTTATGAGGGAAGAGGCAAGCCATATGGTTTAGATATTTTTACGACGGGATCGATGCGGGGTCCTCGAATTTCCCTCCTCTTGCTTAGGTTGATATGGATGGCTGTGTTCATGTCAGGGGGTTTCTCAACCCTCTCAGATGCTGAAACTCATAGTCCTGGCAGATGTTGAGCAACTTGTCTTTCTGATGGCGAAACTGATCTGTGCACAATGAGCTCTGATTGCATTATAATGATCATGTGACGGGCCAATGGAAAAGTTTATGAAGACAAATGCTGCTTGCAGGAAGAGAAAAACACACCGAAGAGTTATAATTCAAAACCGTGGAAGATACATGCTGGAACTATTTATTATTCATTATTATTCATAGCGAGGCCTTTTTTGGCAGCATTTGCTTTTGTTAGTGTGATTCAATATACAATCAATTTACAAATGATAGCAATTAATTTGGTGACAGCTTCCATTTATTCTGTTTTAATTATGTATCATGTGTTTTTCGGGATTATCAATCATGAGGGATAGATGAAAACATGTTATGAAAGATATCTGTCCAAGCCTCTGCATAAATGTTGAAAATAATTTTTCAAAAATGCAATTTATACATACAGTAACTTGAATATATTACTTCTATGATAAGCATGAGAATGTCAAAAATATTGTTTATATGTTAGGGAGGACATGAAGTCAAACATGTCATCCCGATACAACGGTCCTTTTTTACATAATAAAGAAATGCCAATATAATTTATTCCTGTAATGGCAAAGCTGAATTTAAGCATCCATTAAACCAGTCACATGTATGACTGTTTATTAATATTTGGGGAAAAGATGATGAAGAAGAAGAAACAACCTCCAAATCAGTCATGTGATGCATTATTTGAACAACAAAACTAAAAGCACTTTTACAAAGTTTTTTGGGTCTATTATAATCTGTTTTCATGTTTGCATGTTGCAAACATAATTTTTTTCACATATTTCACATTGTTGCAGCACCTTATTTCCCAGTCTGTCAGTAACGCTCTGTTTAGTTCCTGTCTCTAAGAAGATTGGTCGGCTGCACCAGTGTGTTGTGATTGGTCAACCGCTTTGAGTGTGTTCTGGAAACGTCAAGCCCATATAACCTTTGCAGAACTTTTGTTCAAACATCAACATTACGCACTAAAGAAAGTTGAAAATGTTGAACAAAAAGGAAAAATAGGCCCTCGTTAAAATAAATAAGTCTCTTACAATATAATATAATTCCATCATACATGAGTGAATTTCATGCTATGATTTATTTACATAGTAAACAGTTATTTTAAATTGTAATATTTAACAGTATTACTGTTTAACTGTATATGTGATCAAATAAATGCTGCCTTGGAAAGCATAAGAGACATTCAAAGACAATTCTTACCAACACCAAACATTTGTACAGTAGTGTATGGATGTTTTTATGTTTTACTTGGTTACACCACATGACATTTTTAGAGTCATTAAACTTGTCTTAAAAAATGATACAAGAGCTCCTTTATTGCAGACACTGTGTGTCATTAAACCATTAGCATAAACAAAGTACAAAGCACAGTGATGATTTAATAAGCAGTTTGAATCAATGACTGACACACAGTAACCCGTGACCCCGGTTCCCCTCTTCAATCCACACATATTCCTGGGATGAATTCATTGTGGTGGAAGGGACTGAACTCATCTGTCAGTTAGAGCAAGCTCCATTGGACTGTTGTCAAAACTGTGTTCTTGCTCCCTGGTGAATTTACTGATTTGTTGTCAACTGTACCTCAGCACACCATCACGAGACACCCCCGCCCACGTCTGATGTCTGAACACAGGCTATTACGGGAGGATCAGCATAGCTCAAGTTAATGACCTAGCACATCGTTTATTCCATGTGAATGCTGGGAAACGGACAGTTAGCGTTCACTGCCATGCAGCAGCGTCAATGAGGGCGGATCCTCTCTGTCAGAAACTCCAAGATCAAATTGATGAGAATTTGACATTTACTGTGATTTGATGGCTCGCTCGAAAACGGAGCAGGACTTTTGGCCGAATTTGAGCCGGCGCTTGAACTTAACGTCATATTTGATCAAAGATAGTTGAGGTCAGGTACTTTGAGCTGTGCTGTGCACTCCTTCAGCATATTTAACTTTTCATCTCGAATAATTGTTGGGTCAGTCAGAATGGTTCTGGAAATAAACAGATAACTGGGTCAAACAAGGCTTCACATCTCAGGCAACTTTTTATTCTGTCAAAATGATTTGCCCATGAAGTGGAATGAAAGAGAGCAGGTTTCCCCATCATATTAATGTAAGCAGACACATTGTTTTACTGTCATAATTTGATTGGGTGATCATTTCTGACATGTTGTGTCGCTATAAGACTGTTGAGTTGACTGTGTCATAGAGGTCAGACACTGAAATGAATTCCAGATTGCTGTCATTTGAATGAGTACTTTCCTAATTTCCCTAGGAAATCATGCCTCTTCAGTCTCGCTGCTGGTTTAACCACTCAACTTCAGGTCACCTAGAGCCAATGTAAGATGTCAGGATCAAGTTCTGCTGCTGTCGTTCTCGGTTTGATGAATTCTCTGATCTCGCAAAGTCATTTAGTGGACTGTTATTTTGTGCACAAAATGGATTAGCACAAAATATTTGGCTGCTTCATGTTCTGTTGTAAACCTCACTGTAGCGTTTGCTAATGTGCTGCATTAGATAATATCTAGTTATTTTGTTTCTAACCAGCTCACAGTTGTGAGTTTGGAAAATAACTGCAGAGAGATGTTTTTCATTTAGAGTTTGGCCTTGACATGGACAACTGAAACTTGTGCTACACACCCCTCTTTTCTCATAGGTTTGCATAGTTCATGCAGAATTTGCACTGTATGTAACTTCAAATAAAAACTTTAATTGTACATTATTATTTACGATTGAATCTCTTTTATGTAAAATGCTATATATGCTAAATAACTTGCATATTCTGCAAGGTCTAAACTTGGGCTAAATAAAACCATGTATACATTTATTTTATCAATGTGTATGTTTACAATATAAAATGATCAACTATATATTAAATTGTAATTTATTTTAGTGATGGCAAAGTTGCATTTTCAACATATGAAGAGTTCAGATGCAAAAGCCTCTAAGTGCCATTTGAAATTTTGTTCTAGAATGGCCATTTTTATCAAGCTTGTATATTTAAGTTCAGTGATTTCACTTAAATGACAATTAATAGGTAATCTTCATTGCCATTTAAGTGAAATCACTGAACTTAAATATACAAGCTTGATAAAAATGATAATTTTAGAAGAAAATTTCAAATGGCACTTAGAGGCTTTTGCATCTGAACTCTTCATATTTACTCCAGTCGTCAGATGCTTCAGAAATCATTTTAATTTGTTTAGTTGCTGTTCAAGAAACATTTCTTATTATAATTATTGTTGAAAACAGTTGCTGCTCAATATTTTTTGATGAATAGAAATAAGAAAAACTACGGAAGAGGATTTGGGCCAAGCAATAATAAAAAAATAAAACCATCTCGAGATTAAATTCATTATAATACGAGATTAAACTTAAATTTCGAGGGAAAAAAGTCGTAATACAATCTTGAGAATAAACTCATTAAATATCAAGAATAAAGTCATTGTGTTTCGAGAAAAAAACTTGTTAAATTTCTAGAAAAAAGTTGAAATACAATCTTGAGAATAAACTCATTAAATATCGAGAATAAAGTCGTTATGTTTTGAGAAAAAAACTCGTTAAATTTCGAGATAAAGTTCGAAATACAATCTTAAGAATAAACTCATTAAATTTCGAGAATAAAGTCGATGTGTTTCGAGAAAAAAAGTCGAAATGAAATGTAGAGAATAACGCAATCGATCAGTGTTCATTGCATAGCCTACTGATAGAGGACATGGCAGACATGGATCACTAGTCAAGCTATATTTTAGACTTTATTTCAGTAAGAAAGAAATACTATCAACTTTAGCAGTAATGTATTGCATTAAAAGTGTCAATGAATTTGCTCATGCAGAACTTTACTGATAAAAGGCGTTTGACCCGTCACTTGAACAACGAACAGCGCTGGCCCAATTTCACTCTGGAATATGGACTTTGATCAATTAAAACCGTATGTACTGCATTGCCATTAATGGCTGTATAGATGGTTACAGTCGTTACATTCTGTGGATGGAGGTTTACACAAATAATAAGTTAGCTACTTCATAAAAGGTAGTGTGGCAGCAATACAAAGGTTTTTACAAAGTAACCATGGAGACAGTTTCTCGAAACACGACTTTATTCTCGAAATTTAAAGAGGATTTTTTCCCGAAACACAATGACTTTATTCTCAAAATGTAATTAGTTTATTCTCAAGATTGTATTTCGATTTTTTTCTCGAAATTTAACGAGTTTTTTTCTCGAAACACAACGACTTTATTCTCGATATTTAATGAGTTTATTCTCAAGATTGTATTTCGACTTTTTTCTAGAAATTTAACAAGTTTTTTTCTCGAAACACAATGACTTTATTCTTGATATTTAATGAGTTTATTCTCAAGATTGTATTACGACTTTTTTCCCTCGAAATTTAAGTTTAATCTCGTATTATAATGAATTTAATCTCGAGATGGTTTTATTTTTTTATTATTGCTTGGCCCAAATCCTCTTCCGTAGTTTTTCTTATTTCTATTCATCAAAAAATATTGAGCAGCAACTGTTTTCAACAATAATTATAATAAGAAATGTTTCTTGAACAGCAACTAAACAAATTAAAATGATTTCTGAAGCATCTGACGACTGGAGTAAATATGAAGAGTTCAGATGCAAAAGCCTCTAAGTGCCATTTGAAATTTTGTTCTAGAATGGCCATTTTTATCAAGCTTGTATATTTAAGTTCAGTGATTTCACTTAAATGGCAATGAAGATTACCTATTAATTGTCATTTAAGTGAAATCACTGAACTTAAATATACAAGCTTGATAAAAATGATAATTTTAGAAGAAAATTTCAAATGGCACTTAGAGGCTTTTGCATCTGAACTCTTCATATTTACTCCAGTCGTCAGATGCTTCAGAAATCATTTTAATTTGTTTAGTTGCTGTTCAAGAAACATTTCTTATTATAATTATTGTTGAAAACAGTTGCTGCTCAATATTTTTTGATGAATAGAAATAAGAAAAACTACGGAAGAGGATTTGGGCCAAGCAATAATAAAAAAATAAAACCATCTCGAGATTAAATTCATTATAATACGAGATTAAACTTAAATTTCGAGGGAAAAAAGTCGTAATACAATCTTGAGAATAAACTCATTAAATATCAAGAATAAAGTCATTGTGTTTCGAGAAAAAAACTTGTTAAATTTCTAGAAAAAAGTTGAAATACAATCTTGAGAATAAACTCATTAAATATCGAGAATAAAGTCGTTGTGTTTCGAGAAAAAAACTCGTTAAATTTCGAGAAAAAAATCGAAATACAATCTTGAGAATAAACTAATTACATTTTGAGAATAAAGTCATTGTGTTTCGGGAAAAAATCCTCTTTAAATTTCGAGAATAAAGTCGTGTTTCGAGAAACTGTCTCCATGGTTACTTTGTAAAAACCTTTGTATTGCTGCCACACTACCTTTTATGAAGTAGCTAACTTATTATTTGTGTAAACCTCCATCCACAGAATGTAACGACTGTAACCATCTATACAGCCATTAATGGCAATGCAGTACATACGGTTTTAATTGATCAAAGTCCATATTCCAGAGTGAAATTGGGCCAGCGCTGTTCGTTGTTCAAGTGACGGGTCAAACGCCTTTTATCAGTAAAGTTCTGCATGAGCAAATTCATTGACACTTTTAATGCAATACATTACTGCTAAAGTTGATAGTATTTCTTTCTTACTGAAATAAAGTCTAAAATATAGCTTGACTAGTGATCCATGTCTGCCATGTCCTCTATCAGTAGGCTATGCAATGAACACTGATCGATTGCGTTATTCTCTACATTTCATTTCGACTTTTTTTCTCGAAACACATCGACTTTATTCTCGAAATTTAATGAGTTTATTCTCAAGATTGTATTTCGAATTTTTTCTCGAAATTTAACGAGTTTTTTTCTCGAAACACAACGACTTTATTCTCGATATTTAATGAGTTTATTCTCAAGATTGTATTTCGACTTTTTTATAGAAATTTAACGAGTTTAATCTCGCATTATAATGACTTCAATCTCGATATTTAATGAGTTTATTCTCAAGATTGTATTTAGACTTTTTTATCGAAATTTAACGAGTTTAATCTCGCATTATAATGACTTTAATCTCGAGATGGTTTTTATTTTTTTTATTATTGCCTAGCCCTAATCCTCCTCCATAAAAAACACAATTTTTTATTGAATTATTTTATCAAAAATCCAAAAATGTGTTCTTGCTGAATAAAAGTATTAATTTCTCACTGACACAATTTAATATTTACACAATTTTAAAGTCCACAAGTCAGCAATTCACATGCCTTTGGTTCTTTATATTGTGTTTTCCAGGCATCTCCACTGGCTGCTTGTAGTCTTTTGTGATAGTTGTGTATGATAAACGTCTTGTAGATTCTGCAAAGGCTGTGTAAACTTCTGAACAGAAGTGTATATATGTGTGTCTCTTAGAGCTCAAATCTTCACAAATACTCTTAAAATACGCCTCTGCACTTGACACCATTAAGCCTCTGTTAACCAGCCTCCCCTGAGAGCAGCTTGAAATTGTACCACCTCCAGCAAACTAGTTTTCCATTCAGCATCGCCTAAGATACAAGCTCAACATGGTTTGTTCTCAGAAAGCAAGAAGCATATAAAAGACAAAAATGACATGAAATAAAACACATCGGAATGAACACACATGTCCTGAAGTGCAATTCCTCCCTCAGCAAGGAAGCGAGCAAAGGCGTGTTCATATGCAGTGACCCGGCTGCCCCGTTCATGTTGTGACTCAGGGCCATACTTTGTGTTTGTGCCTTAAAGTAGCCATAGCTTTTCCCCAAGAAAACTGGGAGTGCTACTCTCAGGATATTAAATCCAGTCCTGTAAAAGTAGCAGTCAAAGGAACGCTGTCGGCTGGAGGACAAGCCGAAATATCACGTTGGTTTTCACATACAGTCCTGTTTATCTGAATACGGCGTAATATATGGTGATGATGACCAGTGCGGAGGCTTGGCTGATATTAAGATAACCTTGGGGATGGGAAAGGGGGGCTCGGCTTCCAGAATCACTAACTAACAGTGACATTTGTGCAGTTCAACTGTTCAAGTCACTGCGCAAATCAGAACTGATATTTGCTGAACTTTAAGCTCTGTTCAAGGTAGGTTTTTTCCTTTGGTCTAACATGAGCACGCCACAGCTAATAGGTATTATTATGCTCCAATATCCCATGCAACAGGATAGCAGGATTTTATGCCTTTGCGATATAGATATATGAATGAATGAATGAATGAATGAGACAGATTATGGCGCTAGACGCATATTGGATGATATCTGACTTCATTAGTTCTGATGTCCTTAAAAGGACATCCTGGCTTTCTTATATTTGGACAGCCACCCCCTGTCCTTCCCTTCGTCTGCCCGGACTCACTCATGCAGCCAAGCACATAATGCGCTTGGAGCCCGGTAACATGTACGATTATAATTAGCTTTGTCAGGTCCTAGCCCCTACAACCCCCATGCAGATAATATGATAATACGTCTTCATAACCGACTGACCTTACATGCTCAATATTTCTCCCCTTATGAAGATTACATGTCAATAAAGTAATTGAGTCTCGGGCTGTGTGGCAAGTGAAGATTTAGGTTATTGGACTTTTCGGGGGCAGTGATGTATGACCGTTATTATTCCACCTGTCAGGGGATGTGCAGGGTGCTGACGACGGTCCGAGGATGTCGAGGAGAGGGGGGGGGACGTTCTCTTCGGCTTGACTGTTATGTCGTTAATCACCCCCTCATCTTCTCCGCTCCATTCCTCCTGCATCTGCAAACTGTATGTGTCTTATTAATTAGGAAGAGGAGACTTAAAGTAAAGCCATCCATTAAAAGGGGGATGAAGAGGGCCTCGTCAATCGTGTCTCATCATCGCTGGCCTGCCTTCATGTATCCAAACCTCCTGAGATCATCCATTATAATTCCCCAGGATATTATTTTCTCTTTCTTCTCAACTGTAAGGTCTCTATCTGTAGGCCCCTGTCAGACGGGAGCGCTTTTGTAATTGCGACTCAAAGCCTTGCGTTGGATTTAGCCTCTGCTGTCAGTTTAATACTATTAGAGTCATTGCAATCCCTATCATTACATTCATGGGCTTCATTACTCATTTTTCAATTTTGGGTTTCAAAGCAGATTTTAGCTGGCGTGCAGTACTGTGCGGTCATTGAAATCCGCCTGAAATTCATCATAACTCTGGAATAGTTTGGCTGTTTGTTGAAATATACATCCCCTTTTTATAACAAAAACATAAAAAAAAGTTAGATTTTATTTTTTTTAATTTTCTCTCGAGTGTTTTATCTCCATGTGAGCATTACTTTATTGTTTTATATACAGAAATATATGACTATTTATGTCAGACGCTTCAATTGATTCATTTAAAGTATGTAAATTCACATTCAATTATGGTTGATAACTACAAAATCAAGTCAGCGTCACTTACAAATTGTTTCTGAGATATATCATCAATACCATCGTTATTGGCTAGTATAGATTGTTTTTAATAAATTGGTGTCAGATTATAAATTTTTCATACTGCTAAAGTCACTTACAGTATGTGTGTCTGAATGCTTTATTATGATTGGCTGGACGGTGTGCATTAAAACCATTGAATCCACAGATAGTTTCAGTCAGTTTAGTTCCCATTCTAAATGAATACAGTGCCGTCATTGAAGCACTCGCACAAACAGATACCGCCGCAAATTATATCTGTTTGGCCAGTGATTGGCCATTGATTTTTACAAGTACCTTTGTTTGTGGTCACTGTTTTTGAAGTGATTGCCATCGGGTAGTTTTTAACCTTCACATTGTCCATTCAAAAAATTGAATGCTTACTCAAGGTGCTAATTTGGGAAAAATGTCTATTTTCAATAGAATAGCAATGCATGAGACAACGCTCACACAAAGGTCACTTTCAAACCAAGCAGGTTTCTATTTTATTTAATGTGACAAATTTGAGTAACTTGAACCTGATGCGAAATCTACATGGGACATTTTTGGGGTGAACTTCGATCGCACAGGTTCCTAATTAAATGACTGGCTTTCGAAAGCAAAATTTCATGTTTAGACTTTTAAACCAAGCGGCAACCTTCCAGTCTGTCGGACTTAAAGTGACTTAAACTGCAATTCATCAACTGGCCCCTAGAGACAGGCTCCAAAAGAGAGTCAATCCCATAGAACCTTATGTAAATATGCCCAACTTTACAGCAGATTTTTTTTTTTTTTAGAGCCTGGTGCAAAAACTGGTTTTGATCTAAATAGCTATTTTTGCCCTTCATGACAACTGTTAAGGGGGTGGATTTTTTTTTTATAACTCATCCGTTTAAATCATATTAAGCCTTAAAGTTTTAGATAATTATGGGCGTGGCCACTTGAGTAACAGATGGATTGCCGCTGCTGTCACTACTAGCCGTCTGTTAGCTGTCACGTCACCTCAGCTAATCTCGCCTCTTTGCCCATTTTCAGTTATCTGGGAGTGACACGCTGCCAAGATGGCGACTGCTGGCTCCACGCACTTTGGGCTTCGAAAATGCTCTTTAGAAACCTACGGGTGATGTCTAGAAACTATCATAATCATTGTTTTGTAAGGTGGACAATAGCATTAACATTACATTAGCATACCATTCCATACAAAAGTGTATTTCTCAAGAATGTAGGTAGCAAATTGCAATACGAGCTTCCACACCAAAGATCATCTGGCAGTTGGATACTCAGAAAGGGGCGGGAGGGCGGCACACAGTGTTAAAGGATATTTTACCGTGTCCGCTCGCATTAAGGTGGGAGATTGATCCTCTCCAGTCAGATGAAGCTCCGGTCTGACTGATGCCCCTCACCGTCATAGTGACACCAGGCTCCGGGACACGAGCTGTGGGGCGAGAGGGGCACACCCAGAAGCCACACAGAGCCCGGGCCAGCAGCGGCTTGACTCAGCCCTTGTTCTTTTCCCTTCATGCCCCCTCTCCCTGCTCTCTGTCAGGATGTCATGACAAATCACTGTACAACAGTGGGCTCCGCAGCCTCAGGTACCAGACCAACAGGCCTCAGACGCCATGCTGAAATGAATATAATAATGGGCTTGGGAAAATAGCACAAGGCACTCAAATACAGGAAGAGAAGTGAGGCTGTGTGTGCTCTCTGCAGGGGGAAGTGGCGAAGCAGACACATGTCCCACGGTGAGGCAGGTGCAGCTCGTCTCTTCTGTGGCTGAGGTGGCAACAGGGGCTGTCAGATCGGTATTGATATGTGTCACTCCGGGGAGTGTCAGACGCTTTATTTAAGACAGCAAGAAGGCCGTGTGTCTGTGCGGTAATTGACGGTTGGCTTCGGGAAAGATCAGGCTGTTTGTTGACCTAGCAGAGCAGCTGATGGGAGACCTAGCGTGGTATATTGCTTTCACCCAAACTGGTTCCTTTCCCCTGTGCTGTAGATTTTATAAAGTGAGTTAGTTTGAGAGGCGTAGGCACATGGAACACAACTATAGCCCATTTTTTACCACCTTTTTAATTCTTTAGAAATACCATTGAGATACTATTATATTTTTCATTAACATTTTGAATTTTTTTATTTACAATTTTCATATTTAAGGTTTAAAATGTTGTTGTGTTTTTGCCTTTTTTTAAGTTTTAAGTTTTCTTTTATGTCTATTTGTTAATTTTTAGAATAACTACAACTCTAATAACTATAAGTTATTTCAAAGTTTGCCAAATATTCATTTGAAAGTATGTTAATACATTTTAAAAACATTCAAAAATATATATTGTTGTTAGGATAAGCTTAGTTTGTGGTCTCTCTCTTTGAGTGAAATGAGCACTGTGATATGTTGACGTCCATTCATTTCCATGGATTGGTGGCCATATTATGTTTGACATTAATTCCAAATGGCATTGAGCAAGGAGCCGCACTGCTTACTGATGCATGAGATCTGTCACATCCTTCATCATTATATTTAACATCAACACACACTCATGTGACCTATCTGTCTAACTGCCCGCTAAAGTTAGTAATGTATTAAACCTACATCCTCAAGTCAGAGATTTCTGTCATATCGCTCATAGTTGAGCTTGAACTGATTCTTGAGACATGACAGGGGAGGAACAGGCGAAAGAAGGGGAAAAAATTCCTTTGGAGAAACAAAAGTTTATGTACAGAGGAAATATTTTGGATTCATCTATTAACAAACATGTTCTGAGGAATTCATTTAGGCCAAACTTAATTGAGCCTTTAACTGTCATACAGTTTATTTCATCAGATATATAATAAATAATTAAGTATTATAAATCCAGAGTTTAAGCACTGCAATTAAGAATAAAAAGAGAAAAATGGGAGAATACCGGAAGACGGCTTTCGTTTTTATCTGAAATTGTTAACAAAATGTTGTGAAACATCATTAAGTTAATGTTTGTAAAATTTTGATTAAAATAGATTCACATTTATGTAAATTTAAATATTTATTTATCAAGTGTTGTGTTATTTTCTCTTTTAGTAAGTGATAGTGTAATAATTCTAATGGCAGATGAAGTGTGGCTGCGCATGGGCGTGTTTTGTCCCAAGAAAGACTGTTATCCAAATTTGACCAGACGATACATTTCATGAAAGAGATTTCCGTCACAACCATTTGAAATAGTAATCTCGTTTTGAGTCTAGTAATGATCTCACATACAGTCATCAGTCACATTTTGACTTTGAACAGGTTTGTTTTAATAATGACCTTATAGTGTTTCTCACACTCTTTTCCTTCTTCTGGTGTTTGTGGTGGATAATTAACATTTACTGCTCACTGATTTAGACCCTCGTTAACTCGAGCCGACCTCCAATGTCAAAGCGATTAAAAAGTGCTGCGATCTTTCTGCGATGATTAATTTACCACCACATTGTTATTGAATCATGTCACTCGGATTCAATTTGAAATGAGCAACTTTCCCATCAGCATTATTAATGGGTCCATTACTGAAATCAGCAAACTTTTCACAATTTATCGAGGTCTGAATGACTTATCAGCTTTTCTTTTTAATTAGGAAGCGCTTGCTAATGATGACTAAAGTCAGTCAGCCCCAGAAAATGTTCCTTCTGTAATACCTTATTCTTATCAAATCACACTTAACGTCCTTGACACAAATGGTTATTAAATCATAATGACCAATCAGGTCATATAAAGATGCTGCAGTGGTTAATTAGTGTGTGGCATCTTTATGTCGTGACCCCACACCCAACGAGACCCTTTCACCGCACCAGCACCATGCTGACATGTACTCGTACCAATCCTTCTTTTACAGTGGAAGTGCTAAAGCCATCCCTCAGCAGGGGAAATTCAGGCGCCGAATGGCTGTTAGCCGGCATGTAAGTCTCCTTATGATAGACCACGAGTTGTTCCAAGGAGATTAAGGCTTTGTAAACTGCTGGAGCACCCAACCTCAAATGACTTCCCCTTATCTCCAGAGCCCAGAGCCACTGTGTGCCTTGCGCACACTTGCTCTATGTAGAATAAATGTCATTGAAATTAATTTCACCAGACTTGAATTAGGCTGCTGCTATAATCTCTTTCTTCAGTCAAAATGTATGTCCTCCAGAATTCAATTTCCTCTTGAACTTCATAAGTTGGAGCACAAAGAATGATAGGCCCTTATCAGGTGAGCCGTTTGAGGACTTCATTAATGAATACTGCCGCTTTCAATTCATAATATTTGATTGTGGTAATCTCACGAGGGTCTCGTGCTTTTGCAGTGCCGTGTCCTCTTAAAAGTGAAAGTGTGGAGGTTAACACCATTGAACGGACAGCCATTAAAACTGCATAATGGCTAATGGTTATTTTGCTGGGTGAAATAGAGTACAATCAACAGCTCTGGTGATATGAAAGGCCTGTGGCGCAGAATACTATGGGCAATTCAACAAAATATCAAGCTGGTATTGATCAGAGCTTTTGAGGCATGAACTAGCTGCTTTCTCCTGACAGGCCCTCTAGCTAGAGCAAATCTCTCAACCTTTTCTCATTGCCAGACCTCATCCATGCTTGACTATCATGTTTACCTTTGTTGCTTTAGGTTTAGAACTGACTTAAAGAGCTGGGAATCCAGGGAATTTATGAAAGTCCAAAGCTGCCTTTGATAGGAAATACACAGGTGAAGAACCTTCGCTCAAATCAAAACATGAAAAACCTAAACATTACTTAAGTCTCTTTTGGATAATTTTCTCTTCATCATTTTGTTTCAAACTAAAATATGATTTAAAAAAATAATAATAATTTGTCCCAAAAAATGTCCTATATAATTATAAATGGGAAATATGACCAAGACATTTTGACAAGCATTATGAGATTCATCCAAACAGCCAATGGTATTCTGAGAACTGGGTAAATAAATATAAAAAGTTATTTTACACATCTTCAGGGCTTTTTTCAGAATTAATGGAACAACTCTGAAAAAAAAAATGATAATAATATTTCACATCACTTCATTAGCACGAGACCCTCCGGCAGATCGGTGGATGTTATAGACTTGCTAAAGATAGCAAGGACAAAGAAACTCTCTTCAGACCCTCACCTTCAATGTATCAAGCTAACCCTCAAATGATATCAGAATATACTGTATATAATAATCTGTTTTACAACACAGCATGTTCAAATGAACATGATATAGATAATTGTTAGTGTTGGAAAGGTACAATTATGTGAAATTATGACTTATATAAGTGAAAAACAGTAAACTTAACTATGTCGTTGACTATAAATCAAAGACCTATAATATGTCTAATGAACTCAAATCGTTATGAATCTTATTAACTTTCCAAACTAACTGATTCTCTAGAATAAATCAATGAATGCAGACGTTTGCTATTTTAGTTACTCCCCGATACTGGTTATTGTTATGCTTATCACTGCACATAACACTGTGAATAGGTCATATACCATATACATAAATGTTTGATCACCATATAATCAATGTGCAAAAACACAATTATATCAGATAATAAGATGTGCACAACATTCAGTATAACGATAAAGCATATGAAAGTTTCTAATGGCTCAATACATGAAATAAAAGTTTATGGCAATATTCCTGTTCTAAAATGAATATACTAGTAGTGGTCTTACAAGGCACTGTCATGGAGGAAGCATTAGTTTCATTAGGAATACTGGTTCAATTATGTGTTTTTGGCCTTGGTAGCATTTTTAGCCGTTTTCTCTTTCCCTAAGCCACCGGTCTTATTTGTATGCGGTGCAATTTTCACTTCCCATTCCCAAGACTGAGCTCGAGTGAAAAATGGCCTGCATTTTCTTGATAGCCCATGTGGATGTGGGGTATAAATGGCTAATGAATTACAGATGAACATTGACGTAAATTAATCTTCCTGATGTCCCTGGGTTATATGGCAACCATTTAAAAGTTTAATCAATACGCTAAAGTTGAAAACATGCAGGCGCTGCAGTTGTTTGGCTGTAATAAACATCAGTGGGGAATGGGGAGGCTTGCATCCAGTGCATGCATCATAATGACAGGTATTTATGTTTAATGGACTAAATATTTTTTATTGCATGAGAACAAATGCCAGTTTAACTCGGTAAGTTATGAATTTAGCTTCCCTCGGTTGCTCCCAACAGATGATTGACATTCTCAAAGACGCACTCACGAATTCTTTTTCTCAGTTGCTTTGAGTAGAAACTCCCACATTTTTGCAGATTCAGAGCGAGGTTGCTTGAGGTTTTTTCCAGAGTAAAGTACAGATGCTAAAGTGTTTATTTTATTTCAAAGCTCAGTCACATTTTCCCCCTGAAGACAACAAGACTCTTTCTTAACTTCTGATGCCTCTGATTCTTGACCCATTCTTCAACGAGACGTCTCTGTGTCTCGAGTTTTTCTCATGATGAAAACCAGTCTCATCCTTTCAGTGCCACACATCTGCATGTGTGTCAGGAGTGGTCAGTAGTTTGCGGTTCATCGGAGGCTTCGGGCATAAAGCCAGTCCACTTTAGCTGCATATGGCTCCATTTGAACTGCGGCCCAGTACACCATCACAACTTCAGCCTCCCTTTTGATTGAATAAGTGACATTATCCAGGGTACTAATTTAATATCCTCCAACATTCCCTTCTTTTCTTTCGTTTCTTAGGACGTTAGGATGAGTGGAGGCAGGGGAACGCAGCTGCTCTTTGACAGTTCATGTGGATATTCATCTCTGCTGGTTCCTCATATTTATTATCTGTGTCTTTGACCTCTAAGTGAATGCAGTAACATGCAGAGCGTTGCCTTCAGGATGTCATTAAAACTGTCTTCTGGCAGGCCAGCAGTAGTTTCTTATTTTGGTTAACAGACGTGGCTGTAAAAATCATATAAAATACAGCTTCGACTTTATTGCGGTTGTCTCCAATAACAACTCTAAAGATCTGTGGACGAAATCAGTGAACTGTGACATTTCACGTCATGAATTATCATTAGCGAGTGTTTAAAAGATGATAATTCAGGCGCTATTTACATGTCAAAAAGACTCTTGAGGCTTTTCTGTGTTGGTCTGCAGTGGTGGGGAGCGATACTTTTAAAAGTAGCATTAATAATCTCTCTCATTCAGTGCTATGCTTGGCTTGCAGGCATTCTTACTTTGGAAGTATATCATTTTTCTCTTTCAGTTTGCATGCAAAGCAAATATGCTTCTTGACGTTTTAATGCAGCATAAGTGTATTTGCACAACAATTGCAATTGCCCTGAACGTTTTGCCCAAAGAATAGTTTTCGTCTTTTTTTTTTTTTTTTTCTGTTAGAAATAACAAGATGCTCATTGAAGGCTGCAACTCTAGCTCTGAAGCACATATCCTGTTATTTTATCAGCTATAAATAGCAAGTACAGCTGAATTCCACTGAGGCATTATAGTGTAGATTTGACAAGTAATGCATTACCTGAAAAAACAACCTGATTACGCGTTAGCCCCAACAGCTGTAGGTCAGAGCCGGTTGTTGTAAGGCCAGATAATGAGGACTCCATCACAGGATGTTGCTGCAGACTGATAAAGGGACTCGGCAGATATATTGAGGCTCATATAATAGCAAAAGCTCATGGCTGCAGCTGCTCACAGCCATAACTCACCCTCTCGCACCCTCGCGGATGTCGGTCCGGCTTCCCTTTAGGTATTATTTCAAGCTTGTAAGATAATAAGGAAAGTTTAATTGCATTGTTAATTGATTTTTTTTTCCCACAACATTATTACCCTGATTGATTGCAGGGCTGATGAGAGCATGGGATACAGGGAGAGCACAGGAAAAGGCTCTGAGAAAGAGGGAGCAGAGCATAGATAACCTTGATGTTAAGAGCTACATCCTTCGGATATGTCTTTCCTTGACATATTGATGGCCCTTGAAAAGAGAGAAGCTGATTGTATGCATATCACTTCAGCAGCCATTTGATGAATTTTGTTTAGAGGAGCTCGTCAGATTCGGGGTTTTTTTTTTTTTTTTTTTTCAGTTCTCCAAGCCTTTAAAATGTGTAGTTCACGCAAAAATGAAAATTATCTCACAATTGACTCTTGTTTCATTGATTCTTCTTTCAGCCAAACACAATCGGGGTAATATTTAAAGGAGTAGTTCACTTAAAAAAAAAAAAAAAAACTTTTTTTATTTATTTACTCAATGAAGGTTTTTGACGAAAACATTGCAGGATTTTTCTCCATACCCTGATATCCTGATTATTATTGGTATTTAAGTGACACAATTTATCAATTTTCTTCCTGTCTTTAAACACATTATTATAGTATCATCAATTTTTATCCAAATCAATCAACCTCTGATTTGTATGCATCGAAATATTCATACAAAAACCAATTTCAATACATATATTGCAACAAATACGAGGCAACAGACAGACGTGTTGTCTGTTTATCTTTGTATTGTTCAAAACTAGAATGCCATTTTTTTATTTATTTTTTTGGCACTGCAACGGTGCAGGAAACACTCTAGAACTAGTTGTAGTGCAAGTAGTAAAACAAGCTTGTATAGTGTGTGAGCTTTATTCCATTTTTCACACTGGTGCTAGCGGTGTGATAAATGCTGGCTATTATGATTTCACCGGAGTTTTGCCAGAGGAAGAAAAGCAAAGACAGCAGATTTCCAGGACGTCAGGCGCTCTCCTCCTCACCGCCTGTGATAGTAGGTCACGGAGAGGCTGTGGAGGACTGTTGTTTCTAATAAGCTTTGAGTGTGCCGGTCCTGTCTCCATCTCTCATGAAAACAACCTCCTCTCCTCACGAAACATCCAGGTATGACAAGATGGGAACTATGCTTTCAACCTTTCCCCTGCCAGAATATGCAGCATGGAAACATTAGCTTCCTGAAAACTTTTAATCTGTCACTGTAATGGCTGTATGTGAGTGTCTGGAATAAAGAGAAGAACAGGCCCTGACACGGTGGGGTTTTTTAAAATTTTATTTTTTTATATATATTAGCTATCAGCTCATCAGCCGTCCCCACGGGTCCAAGGGAAACTCTGCTTTCCACTAACAGGTGATGTAAGAAATAGCTGCTTCTGCATTTTACCTTTTCTCCTGCCTTTGTCTCTCTTTTTCCTGATGTAATAAGTGTCCAGCTGTGGAAGCTGGCTGCTGTGTGCACAATTTGCAGAGGGCTGCACTATATCACGCATCACCCTAGCTGCCAGTTTACGCTAAACATGCTTCCCTGGCCCTGGCAGGCCTACTGTAGGTGTGTTTTCCTCTCTGTGCTCCCCAAAGAGGTGGTTTAAAGAAGTCAGTCTGCAGGGGAACAGGATGGACATCTCCCAGACCTGCTGCATTCACTGACCGCTCCTTTAAAGCCCTGAATATTTGAGAAGGCAGTCAGGCTGCAGTATTACAGCTTGAACTGAGACACATTTTAATAATCTCGTGCTATAGATGCTGCACTCGTTGCAGGGTCAATAACAAACAATGCCTGAAAAATCTAGTTCATACCGTACATTATTCATGTATATATTACTACTTCAAAATATCATATAGTGCAAACAAAAATTGGTAAAATATTTGTCTTCCACCTAAAAAAAAATGAAAACTTTATTGAAATTACAAATTACAATAAAAATAAGATGCTTGGATCATTTTGATCAGTTTTCTGGGTACTCAACCTGAAATAAGTTTACTTTTTTTTTTAAATAAATCAAAACATTGAATATTGTTATGTTTTATTATATTATTATTCATGTTATTATCTGAAAAAGTAAAAAAAAAATGTGTGTAAAATAATAATAGTCATCTTCTTACCATGCTGATGATCATTAAGTAAGTTATTAAAAATGACAGTCCTGAGGGTCTACAGGGCCCACTTTGTGATTGTTTTCTTGTCACATGACAACATGCATGAGTTTTTTTTTTTTTTTGTCAGGTTATAATGCTTTTTGATATTAATGTGATCTCTTTCACTGTCACTGAAGGGCTGCTGCAGCATTTAGGATGTTATCACTGCGGTCGGGGCTAGTCTTATATCCTGGTGAGGTGAAGTGTACGAGAATGTCCTGAAATCTACCATCCATCCTCAGGGCAACTGCATCAGCTGGAGTGCAAAAACCCTGTCACCCCCTCAGAACAAGTACTTGCACTGGCAGAGCTGTCCGCAGAGCGAGGGGGGGGGTTGGTTCTACACCGGGCTGACACCGGTGTAGACGTCTGATCTGATGCGAACAGACATCTCCTCACACTTCACAGTTTGGATCACCTCAACTGGCGAGGATGGCAGGGAAAATGAGCGTCGCTCGGCTACAAAAGTCCAAATTTAGATTGACTGAGTTTGTCTCCGGGCCTGCGGGCTGACACGAGCGGGCCGCCACTAACTCGTTGCGGAAGGAGAGCGGGGACTGGAGTGACACGTCAGAGAAGGCTGGTTGCCGTTCGCTCATTCGTTGCGGGTGAAGTAGGGGAGGAGCGGCTACTTTGAAGCGACGGGAGAATGAAAGTGTCAGAGTTGGTTAGGATCCAGACTGGTGTTGGAATATGCTTGGCACTAATATGGCACCAGTATCTCTGTCCTCATCTCTGTTCACTGTCAGTACGTGCGATTCCGGGGCCCGTCTCTCTCCGGCTCTGACAGTGTCTTTTCGGATTATGTTAGTGGCACGCTCGGAGCGCTGCCGCAGCTCGCCCATCACTCACGAGCTTTGTTTGAAGCCTGCCCTTTTTTGTCATTAATGCACTTGATGTCTATTTAAAAACGGCGGCGAGCGCCGTATCTGTTTTCCTGTCAGGAGATCATTGACAGCATTAATGCCACTTGTCCTTGCCTCATTTACTAAAGCGCTGACACCTTGCTGCAGTCTGCCACATCCATCAAGCGGCTCTATTTCTCTCTCTCTTTCTCATGCCACTATGTCAGAACGATCCTGTCTTTAACACACTCAGACTGGGCTGTCTCGACACATCACCTATAGTCCTCAGTCAAATAGCGTTTTCAGAAAAGCAAAAAGATGTAAACAATACAAACGCTGCGGTCTTGTTCCTAACACTGGCATATGGTTTGCCAGGACATATATTGTTGATGTATGAGATAAGGGAACGGACTCTCGCACGCTCAATGAGTTATGACCGGTCTCAATGCTTAGGAGGAGAAAGTATGTGTTGCCAGATTAGTCTTTGCTAATTTTCCATTAATCACTGCTTGATGATGAGTTTTGTTGTGATTAAGCATCATAGCAACATTCCTGTCTTTAGGGCCGCTCAGACCTCCCCAGAAACCACCAAAACCACCTTAGTAACCGTCAAGCAAGGTCTTAGCAATGTTAAGTCTATTCCGGCAGAGCATATTTTGTAACGTCGTAGGACAAATTGTAATACCATGTTGGTAGATTAGCACCTGTAGAATTTCCTTTTGTTGAAAGCCCAGATTAAAGTAAGAAGCTACAAGTATATTTAAATCCATGTCCGAGGCATTTATTTACTCTAAAAGAAAAAGAAAGAAGAAAACTGTATTCTCGTAATTTTGACTTTATTCTTAAAATATTGTGAATTTATTCTCGTAATTTTAGATTTTTTTTTTTTTTTTTTTTACAGATTTTTTTTTTTTTTATGTTGCGGTTTAGGGCTTCCATAGTTCACACAGTATCATATTAAAAATAGTCATCTGTGTTAAACATCTGCGCTCTTGCCTTGTATGAGTGTTAATGCTCCTTTAAGGGCCTGTCACAGTGTCTCTCTCACACACCTTCAGAGTGTCTGGACATTGTATGATGGACAATGAATAAAGCAAATGGTCATGTTATCAAACATTGGATCAGTACAGTGAGCTCAGTGATTTACACCATTATGGTTTCTCTCTCTCTCTCTCTCTCTCTCTCTCTCTCTCTCTCTCTCTCTCTCTGAAAAAAGCAATCTCTTGGCTTGTTATTGTCTAGACAATGCCCTCAGGCTAAATGTTGTCTCTCTAGTGTTCTCAGACTTTAGACGGATACACTGTCTCCCTCGACACACCTTTCATGCCAGAAATATGAGTGAGAAATGACAGATTCTGGAGACAGATTCTGGGTTTTATATTTGCAGTAGTGTTTGTGTACTTTACTGACAAACGTTTTCTGATGGATAAATGGTAACATATAACTAGAGAACTGCAACATATTTTTGGTTCACAGATTCATAATCACAATACCAGACCGTTCTCATCCCAAGACGTCATCTAACTGACGCTTTTGACCATACGTCTACATCCAACATTTTAGGGCACCCTTTAACGTCAGTCAGATGACGCTATCTAACCTTAACCCTACCCCAGACCTAAACCTACCCGCATCATCTAGGATAGCTTCGGATGTTGACGTATGGTCAAAAGCATCAGTTAGATGATGTCTTGGGATGAGAATGTGTTGACAATACACATGCTTTTCAAAAGTATTATTTTGTGATTTTGTGTCTAAATCATAAAAATAACTTTGTTATTGCTGATCTGCTTGTATTACTTCTATCTATCTATCTGTCTATCCATATATCCATCCATCCATCCATCCATCTATCCATATATACCTATACATTAATTCAGCGGAAAGATATTTCCCGAACCCAATGCATGTTGGGATACCCTTAGCCTGGAATACCGCTCTGATGTGGTATTCAATATAGTGTGGGTTTAGTGTGCATTTAGTGCACTATGCTTTGGGATTTAAAAAAAAAAAAAATGGGACAGTCTTGCGCGCCCACTTCCTGACGCATGCACAAGTGGCCAAAACCGCAAGTGTGGGTCTTTGGAAAGGCCCTCAGTCTGGTAACCCGAAGGTTGCAGGTTCAATTCTCAATACCGGTAGGAAATGACTGAGGTGCACTTGAGCAAGGCACCTAACCCCCAATCACACCCCTAGTGCCACAAAATGGCTGCTCCAGGGGGGGTGTTTATGGTTTGCAGTGTGTATTCACTACTCTCTACTTCTAACTAACTTGGATGGGTTAAATGCAGATTCAGAGTACAGGTCACCATGCTTGGCATTCACATGTCACTTTCATTAAAAAAAATGATAAACTGCTTTATTTAATGTTTTGTGTCACTTTTTCTTGGATTACTGCACAGTACATCACAACTGTGTATTGCCACTTAGTGGACTCTTCTGTCTCAACATTCACCTTGCGCATGCACTGTTAGACACCTATCATTCATTTAGAAGGTGTATTTAAATATCAACCAGCAGTTATGTGTATTTTTGTGCTAATAAAATGTAACAGTCCAAACAGGACATTAGGACATCAGCTCATAGATACACCGCTGAATTCCCAGAGTTGTTTTGACATTGACGTTGTTGTTAAATGTCATTTTGACATGCTGTCCCCTCTCACTTTCAGGAGTTTTCACCAAGTGCCGTTATGTCTACTACGGGAAGCACTCAGAGGGCAATCGATTCATCCGCAATGACCAGCTTTGACTGACAGGTGGGTCAGTGGATAGACACGCGAGGGGGTTTTACAAAGATATCCTGCGCATATTATTATAAATATACATGTTGCCACACACATTTTAAGCAGCCAAACACAGCCCTCTAGTGCCGTCTGCTGAGTGTGCCTTCCCTGCCACCTCCCATCGCTCTCGCTCCGTCTGAGCAGTGCCATCCAGATTGACATGATTGCCTTTAAGCAGCCCCGCTATGCTGCGGTGACAGACACACACGCGGCTGAGTGCTCGTCCTGACAGCCGCGGCTCTATGATGGATTGCCTGGTCCAACTGCTGCTCTCCCCAGGTCAAAGGTCCCACCTGAGGCTTCAGGCTGCCCACACGGAAGCCCAGGATGAGCTCCTCTCAAAGTCAAAGCTAAAGTTACAGAGAAACATCGGGGAGAAAGTGTCTCTTATTGATGTTTTACACTTTAATCTGTCATTAAAAGTAAAGCTCATTTCATGGTTTTGTAACCATGTCATTTTCCGTACATTACTGTAGGCGTAATGTCACTTTGAGTCATTGGATTCTTTTGTTCCCCCAATTAAGAGCAAAAATAAAAAAGGCTAATGAATTTAAAGATAAAAATTCAAAATCAAAGATAAAATTTTGTTTAAATTTATTAGCCTTTTTAAGCTTTAAAAATAAAAGGCATGATCAAGGGTTTAATAACATATTTCCTGTTTATATATATATATATATATATATATATATATATATATACAAAGAAACAAGTTTTTTATTATATATTAGGTTCTGTCAAACGATTAATCATGATTAATCACATCTAAAATAAAAGTGTTTACATAAAATATGTGGGTGCACTGTGTATAATTATTATATATAAATACACACACATGCTTGTATATATTAAAGAAATATTTTCATGTATGTACTGTATGTAGATTTATGTATAATTTATATTATATACATATACATATTTTATATATATAATATTTTTTTCTTAAATATACACACATGTGTGTGTGTGTGTGTGTGTGTGTGTGTGTATATATATATATATATATATATATATATATATATATATATACACACACAAAATAATTATACACAGTGCACCCACATATAGTATGTAAACACAATGTAAACTTTTATTTTGGATGCAATTAATCGCGATTAATCATTTGATAGCCCTTATACTATATATATACAAGTTGTAACATCCAATAAAGCTTTGGATCATATATTAATGTATGTTATGCGTTAATGATCCAAAGTTCTATTGAATGTTTTCAGCCTGAGTTTTATCAGAAGCTCAGCTGAGGCCCTCCCAGGCTCTTGACTCTGTGGCGTGTGTATGTTTGCATGTTTGTGAGGTGCATGTGCATGTCGTGTGTGAAGTTTGTGTGTTGCGGGGGCAGTTGTTGCAGAGCTGGAGCCTGGAGGAGCTGTGAAAGAAAGAGGTAATGAGCTTTGCTTTATTTCATTCTTTCTCTGGAGGGAGAGAGCAAAGAAAGACAGCCGCTCTGGCAGTGAAAGTGGAGGAGGTGGATGGATATATGTGTGAGGGGGGAGTCAACAACTTTCTCCAGTCTTTTTGATTGTTTCCTCATGCAGTTTTTGGGCATACTCACGTTATTTTAATGATTTTTTTTCTTTTCTTTTTTAAATCAATTAAAAAAAATCCATAATGGCCTTTACTGTGTTTGGCAACAGAATTTACTACCAGTGGGCAAATATTTAAAACATCAACCCAGTGAGGAAGATAAATGCGTAATGTCCTTTCTTTCTTTCTTTCTTTCTTTCTTATTACATTCCACATTTAAAGCTCAGTTCTTGCGCTGAAGTTTGTACACAATATAGCTAAAGATCAAAGTTTATACTGTATTTATATTTTAATTTAAGTGTTTACTGTAGAAATGCAAAAAGATTAATAATAATAATTAAAGATTAGCTGTTACTTAAAGATTTGATTTGAAAATCAATATTATTGACGTGAAATTTGAGATCAGTTTGATTGTTGTATAGATCCTCTTTTTATGTCAAACAATGTCTCTCAGTGTGACGCACTATACCATCTAAAACTACTGGAACATTTTTAGGATTACAACAAAATAAATAAATAAATGATTCATATTGTTCTTATGACTTTATTTTGATTCAACAGACTATGTAGTATTTTGTACTTTTCAAAAAATCTTTTGTTCACTGCAAGACTATGTAAGTCAACTGCAAAAAAATGACAATGTAAACTATGCATATATATATATATATATATATATATATATATATAGTCTTATTGTGTGTACTGGAAATATTGTATTTTATGTAATGTAGAATGGAAAATTAAGCTACATTTTACCTTTTGGTTTATAAATTGAAATGCTAATCTACTGTCTTTAATAATAAATAAAATGATCTGGGGCAAAAATCCAGTGTTCTTTCAATTATTCTATTTCATATTATTATATAGATGTATATTATTATTATTAGTTAATGACTGAATCTTATTGTTGTTTCATCTTTGTTTGTCTTGTAAGCATTCATTATTAATGGCATCATTTTGCCTGGCACCATCTCGCTTAATTGCCGTGTGTTAAACGGCCTCCAAAGTATGCCATCCAAATTAGCCTGGCAAATGAGAGACGTGGCTTTAGATGTGAAAGAAAGCATGTGTACCCGGAGCAGCGCTCGGCAACGTGAAGCACACAGGGAAAGGTCAAAGATAGCCCAGTGTGATGATTTCATGTGCACTGGCTGTGTGGGTTTGGCTGTGGGTCACAGGTTGTGCGAGTCTTTGCCTTACGCACATGTCGGTCCAAGTGTGTGCGTTTTGTGTCTGAGAGGAATATTCTACTATGTGTGTGTGTGTGTGTGTTTATACAGTACATTTGTGGCTTCGGCCCTATGAGACTATGCGTATGCGTCGCTCCTGTCGTACTGCTGGAGAGCATGGTCACTAGTGCGGGCGTTTCTAAATGACAAGGTTTATTTGTCGTTGTTGTGATATGTTTTGAGAAAAGTGGCACTGACAGCTGGTGGAGGCAGCAAGAAGGAGCCACAACAAGTCCCCCCCACCACCACCACCACCACATAAAATGTCATCTCTTCCCCGGCTGGCTCACCCAACCATCCCCATGAAAAGAACAGACATTTAAAACTTTGTGACATGTGTCAGAGACGCTGCCATTGAGCCACTGCCGCTGATGTAGCCAGAATTGACAGCACCCGAGCCGCTGGAGCTGGCTTGGGGACATACCGAGTTTGGTGAGTGTCAGTTCCCATCCTCGTCAGGGCCTCATCTCAAGCAGCTCCGCAAATATAAACAGCATTAGAAGGCGGGCGGAAGTGCAGCGGGAAGACATATGCTGACAGACACACGCGTGTGTGTTCGAGAGAGCGATAGGAAAGGCGCACGGCGAGGACTAATTAAGGTGTGAGAAGTCGAGAGCAACCTGTAGGCTCTGACCTGGGACTCCTTTCAGGCAGGGCTTCGGGAAAAGCTCCTCGGTAGGAGGCCCGGAGGAAAGGGTGATGCTAAATCAGCACCAACTCAATGAAAAGATCATCATGATGTTTACACAACTATCATGGTTTACAATTTTTTGACAAATGCTATTATTCACAGTAATAACACAGTAATAACAGGTACATTTAGATTCTAGCTGTATCTCGATTTAAAGGGTGAGTTCACCCAAAAAGTAAGACCTTCGTTCATCTTCGGAACACAAATGAAGATTTGTACTACATAGGCTTCTAAGGGATTGAAACTTGACGGCCCAGAAGGTCATTGATGAAAATGTTGAAATATTCCATGTGACTACAGTGGCTCAACTATAAGTTTATCAAGCGACGAGAATACTTTTTGTGCGGAAATAAAACAAAAATAACGACTTTATTCAACTATTCCTTTACTTTCTGGTCCGAATAAGTCGAATAAAGTCATTATTTTTGTTTTATTTCCACACAAAAAGTATTCTCGTCGCTTGATAAACTTAGACTTGAACCACTGTAGTCACATGGAATATTTAAACATTTTCTTCGATGACTTTCTGGGCCGTCAAGTTTCAATCCCTTAGGCATCCTATGTAGCAGTGATCCACCTCTCAAATTTAATCAAAAATACCTTCATTTGTGTTCCAAAGACGAAAAAAGTTCTTACGGGATTGGAGGTGAGTAATTAATGACTTAATTAAAATTTTTGGGTGAACTAACCCTTTATGGATCACAGTAAACCAGTTCATCAATGCCGTAAGATATGTGACACCACTATCTGTTTGTCAAACAATGGAAGATGGGAGGATTGTTCTGGAAAGCTCTTTGAAAATGGTCATTCTCTGATATGAATGGCTCAGAATTGAACAGCTATCACAAAAGTAACGAGAAAAGGGGCAAAGACTGGGGCAGCGTGCAAAATCAGTGTTGTATATGCGGTTTCATCAAAAAGCCCAGGGCTGTATCAGAGCACACCACGACTACCCAACAGTCAGCACGAATGCCCGTCAAAGCTGCGCGGGAAATCATCTGTAGTCATCAGTTATTAGGCTACTCTCTCAGAATGACTGACGTCGGCCAATGCAAATGAGAATGCGTGCAGCGCGCATAGTATCGGTGATTGACAGCTGTGCGCTGATAGCGGATGCCAAACGAATGAGTGAGAGGTGAGACGGGGAGCAGATCGCTCTCCAAAAGCTCACGGCTCCATCTTTTACGACAGACACGAGGAGATATTAGCCCGGGCAGACGGGAGAGGGAAAAGGGCAGGCGGGGAGAGAAAGAGCTTTATTTCCGGCGCGGTTTCAGATGAGTAGCATTTGTCATGGAAGGGGAAGATGGTGTAATTAGCTTGTCAGTCTGCTTTAGGCTGAGCTCGCGAGCGCCGGTAAGAAAGATGGACGAACTGCCACGCGAGTTGACAGGCAGTCGATAATGTGGCAATTAATGTCATAAATAATTCCTCTACCAATTATATTCGAATGGACCCTGCGCTTTAAAAAGAGAATGCGTTCCCTTATCATTTCCTCTATCGGCAAGCATCACCATCATTTCCAACATAATTATTTCTCTTCAAACATCTCAAGAGAGGATGACCCGTGCTTTCAAGTAAAGAAAAAAAAACTTTTTTTTATTTTTTTTTTATTAAATACTGAACACTATTAGAATTGTGTGTTTGTGTTTCGTAAATGTCATGGTCGGGTCCTAGACAAGATTACACGCTAATGTAATTTCAAAATATGGAGGGCATTAGATAAATCAATTTGGCTTATTTTAAAGGTTGCCAAAGCCTTACTAACATGCAGCGTATTGATCCGGCACCACCTTACTGTGGGAAAATGCTGGTCTACCTGATCTCTGAAGTCAAAGCAAATGTTTCCCAGAATACATCAATTACTGCAAAGAAACTACACATGGGAATGATATTCAAATATTTACATCAATCATGCAATCGCAATCGGTCATGTTTCCAGATGACAGCCTATTTAATATTTGTCTATATTTTGTCTTGTGCATGCTAAATGACAGATATACTGTATGCCTGATTAACAGTGGAATTCATGGAAGTCCATCAACACTATTACTGTCCTAGCGAGCACATAATAAATGGTTATGGCTTCCACTTTCTCACTGTATCAGTGGCTTTGTGATTATTAATTGTCTGTCTGAGGCGAATCAAATGGTGGTGGGGCTGTTGTAAACGGCTTCCCATCCGTTGTTGTTAAACCACTGTTGAAATGAATGGCCAAATAAAAGGAGCTCAACTCATGCAAAGCGTCAGTAATGTTGTGTAAAACCCTGTTAACTACGTCAGATGGATCTTGGGTCTGGGAAAGATGGCCGCAGCTGTGATATATATCCCGGGCCGTGATGGCTCAAGGTCACGTCAGCCACCTCTACATAATGCATGAACCCCCTCCTTCCTCAAGTCAGTGTCCAATCACTCAGACCCAACCTTGGGATGAAAATTTTACTAAGTAAATCAGTGAACATGCTGGCATTTCTATTAACCTCCAATGTGCAACCGACAGCAAGATGAATAATGCTAAATAATAACATGTGGCTGTAAATCAGCTTTACAGCTTGAAGGTGAGCTAAAACTGCAGTGTATACTATGTGCCGCTGGCCATTGTTTGCAGTGCTCTAAAGCTATAGGCCTTTCTCGGGTACGAAGCTAGTCACGTGCTCAATGAAGCTGTTCTTGTTTCCAGTTGGCTCATATGTAAAATAGCTGCCATACTGTAGTAAAGTGAGATCTGTTTCAGTTGTTGTGTTTTCACTGGTTAATAGTGTTATGAGCTTGAGTCATTTCTTCGTTTGTACAATTCTGTGAAAATTGTTTCAATGTACAGTATATGTTTGTCTTCCACGTGTTTTTGATGATAATACGCTTGAGGATGTGATTGGTTCTCCTTCACTGTCAATCTAGTTTTAAGGACCGCCCCAAAAACTCAACCTCGGCCATTGTTGTGCCACTGTGTGTTTCTCTGCCTATATTTTGTTTTGTTATTCCCAGCTTTTTTTTTTTGCTAAATATGATGTTATCTGGTAATTCATGTTTATTTAACACTTAAATAAATAACGGTTAAATAACACATTCTGATTTGGATTGAGTTTGCTATTACTTTGCATTTATAACTTTGAAAATATTATTGTAGTTTTGACAATGTGAGGGATGTAGGGGCGAGACGCCATGTATTTTGTATATTCACTTTTTTCTCTGTTTTTGATCGGGGGAGGGGGTATAGGGAAGTTGAGTTGTGTCTAATGTTCTTTACTTTTCTTTCAGGTAATTTATAGGTTAACAACAAGTTTGTTTTGTTTGTTATTTTGGCCTTGTCTGTCCCTTTTTTTAAGTTAACTCTTTCCCCACCATTGACATATTTTTTTGGCTTTCAGTGTTTGTACTCGTATATGGTAGGGGACGCTATTACACATCTTCTGAAAGAGTAGAAAATCTCCAGATCAAAGCACAAACAAAAAAAGGAGCAGAAACAAGTAATAAAAGCATCGCTTATGCACGTTGTAGTCATGCATGTTCGTTCAGATCGTCATACAAAATATTATGGGCACCATGACATTTTTGTGAAAATTGTAAAAAATGCTGGCAGTGGGTTGCAACTTATACAAAAAACAAAACAAAAAAAACCTTTTTTTAAGAGTTCACTGGTAAGACTCTTCCTTTTCCTGTTACGACTGACCCCTAGAGGTCAAAGCAATAGCTAAAGGTTTGATTTAACAGTTGATAAGAGTTTTCATATCATGTATATTTTCAGTGGTAGACACAATCTATTGTACTTCAACCTTTGTCTTAATTCCTCAGGCCTATTGGTTTACCCTTTGTTAAAGCCTTTTTTAGGCCTAAAGCTGTTATTTTATATGCTTGACTTGAAAATCAAAGCATTCATAAGACGGTGGTGGAAATATTGGCATTTTCTTACATTTTCATAGCAGGACTAGGAGGGAAGATTACTCAAAACCAGTGATGTGCATGATTTGCCCTGTCCACCAGATTTTCACACAGTCTAGAATAGTTTTTTTTTAGGTGTGTAATGTTCATTAAATTATCTACTCAAAAAATAAATAATACTAATAATAATACTAATAATAATAATAATAATAATGTTGTGGATTATATGAACATATTATATGAAATTAAAAATGTGTAGAGTTACAAATAAACACACACACACACACACACACACACACACATATATATATATATATATATATATATATATATATATATATTATTTGTCGTTTGGTTTTGTAACCAACATACTGGCTTGCATAATGGCACATTTTGCCTGCTGCTGAAGGATGCATTGGTAAAGCTAATAATCTTAGAGAATTTGTTTTTTTCATATATATATATATATATATATCATATTTATATATATTTTTTTTTTTCATAAAAATAAGGCATTTTCACTTGTTAAAACAAATGGACATGGAGACAGCTCAAAGTCATCCCATCTGTCAACACTGTAAAGGTGAACTGACTTTAATTTTATGGTAGAGTAATTTTGATGTTCACAATATATACTTTCATTTTATTTTTCTTTACTCATGTTTAACTACTTATGACATGATATTTCCACTCATTTATCTTCATGCATGCAGTGACAATTAATATTGTTGTAAACCTCACACGTTACAGGGTGAAGCTGCAGAGAGAAATCAAGATAATGGATTTCTATCCATGCTGAAGTGTGTGTGTTTATGTTTTCTCAATAACATATTATTAATGACACAGCGCTGGTAGGGAGAGAATTGGAAGCACACACACGGCCTACACATTTTCTCTTCAGATTGTGTTTTGTGTTCAGGAAAGCTTGCTCTACAAGACAATTACATTACTCCCTGTGGATTTGTTTTCTCGCTGCGGTTTCACATGTAGACAGGCAGACTAATGCATGTGGAGAAAGAGCTTGATTGACCATTGCCAGCAAACATTTGTTGAGAGGAGAGGCGATTTTTGATGTCATGTTAAATTAGTCATGATTTTCCTCCCAGTCTTCATGCTGAGAGAAATCTTGTAATATTAGCAAATGATAGACCAGGCGTGTATAAATAACGGCATGGCTTTATTTATACCCTTCATCAACATTAATTTGTTTTGAGCATAATAACTTCTGAGTGTAATTTCATGTGAAAACTCTCAAGCATGTGGATGTTTGACCTGTAACATGTTGTTTTATTAGTTCCTTTGACAGGTAAATACTGGTACATGACAGGTAAATTCATCTCATACTGAATCAAGGTTAAAACATTCAATTTCAACAACAAAATAATACTTTTGTTGTTGTTTTCTAGCCTTCCAATTTTTTTTATCGTCATATGTATACATTTGTGACAAATTAATCTATTGAAGTAATTAAAAATGAAAAATTCCATCTATTCATACAAATGTACCAAAACCTGTGACGTCATACTCGGACCGGTTCTTGACTCGAATTTATGCGTTTCAATGGCAACACCATCAACGCCGAAATAAACTGAGACTCTCTGAAGGGAGGGTGGGATCTTATGCTTTCAAAGCTAGCTCGCTGATGTAGTGTGTCATTTAATATGAGGTCATATTTATTTTATGTATGCCTATTAATTATAAAATTAGGACCAACATACTGTTGGAATGGAAAACTTTTAGAAGGTTGATGTGTTTGTATTTAAGAAACAGACTGGTAAAATACTTCCACTTCAGCAGAAAATGTGTGACTGAAGTGAAATAACTGTTCTTCGAGACTTCGGGAGATCATTGACTTTTGTGTGCATGCTCAATCTCAGTCTTCTTGTCTGATAAAAAGTAAATCAAGATTAGTGAGTATAAGTGCGCTCTATTAACACTAAGCAATTAGGTAGCTCCCAAGCGAGGGAGCTTAATGCCGTGCGATTTCAGCTATCTGATCGCACACATTTGCACAGACCACCAGTCGACTCCATTGCAGTAAACAGCAGGGCACAGGGGGATGAATCCCAGCTGACAAAATGGATAAGTCAATTGGATGAGGCTTACACAAATCTCACCACAGGGCCAGGGAGAGACACACGCTAAAACAAATTAAAAGAGCGAACCGAGAGCATATTTTATGCTAGCGATTTATGATGTAGTAGAGATGATCCTCCCCTCTCTCGTGTTCCCCTAATGATAAATCATCATCTTCCAGAAGAATGGATGGAGAAGGAAATCAAAATGTCAGTAAGAGAAAGCAAAAATGGCAAATGCGCCGTGCTTTTGTTGTTCCTCTTAAATTCTGTTAATCGCCTCAGGTAAAGATTAACTGCTGCTGCCAATTTAATTCAGCTTCAAATAATGCAACAAGGTCACTGTTTTCCTTTCGCTCTTCTCTCTCTCTCTCTCTCTCTCTCCCTCTCTCTAGTGCAGGATTGAGTTGTCATGTAGCTCTAATAGGCAGCACAGGGAATCATTAGTCCGGCTCAGCTCTCTGACTGATGGGCATTTCACTCCAATCATCTGGCCGTGCTCAGACGCCGCGGCACTATTGACACGGTGTCAGAGCTGAGAGAGGATGGCTTAATCAGCCGGGACACTCTCAGCATTGATTTGACAAGCTGCCGTAATGACCTTCTTGTTTTTGTAAAGGATCACTGTTTATCTGAGCTGGCAATGATGCACTGAGCATGCTGCATCGTCATGGAAACTATTATCACGGCCAACCCGGGGCCTTGGAGGGCTCCTAAAGATGATGTCGAATGTGACTCGAGGGGGGTCGCCATGGATGGGGGTGTGTTGCCACGGCGATAGCTACTCCTCCTCCTCCGACTGCTGTCTGTCCGAGACACGCGAAGGACTCCCGGAGAGACGGCGTTTTGAGTCGATATCCGATCCGAGGGAGGGGTGACTTTGACGAATAATAGTGGGATTCCCGCTAGCAGAACAAAAAACAAACAAAAAAATGTCATGTTGAAAACAAACCCCATCAAGTGTGCAACACATTGATTGTTAAGTGTTCAATATTAAAAAAAAATTCTCACTTTCATTTACTCCACTGACAATCCACCCAGAAAATTGTTTTTGATTTTAGCACCTATTGATTTGCTAAATGGCCCATAATGGCCACTCGAATGTATTCATGTGGGAAAATACCCACCCACGCCCCGACCTCGTCGGCTTTGATTGTTGAAGCTTCGGCCCTGATGAGACGAACCTCGGACCACCTCTCTGCATTTCAATAACCTGTGCGTTACGCTTTAATTCGTAATGAGCAGCCTTACGGCGGCACCCGAGATGTTCTTAGGAGTATATTTGGGGAAGGATTCAGGGATGAGGACGCTGTCAGGTGGATGAGTGTAATCAGCCCGTCCGCCCTCCACCCCTCCGCCTCCATCCCAATCTCCCCCCACAGCCCATGTGTCAGACAGTAAATATTACTGGCGTACTGACAGGCCTGGAGCCGTGACTCACCGTGTAAAATCGTTAATAAGCAGCATGATGGGGCCACTACATCCCAAGGTGAGATTGTAGGGGGCTGTTTTCATCCACAATTATCCAAAGGACAGCATGAAGTGTCCATGGCGGGATGATTTGTGAGCTGAAAAGAAGAGTGCTTTGTCTCTGCAAAGAGATGAGGGCTTAGGAGCAGGCAAGGGAGATGGAGAGAGGTCAAACGGACAGGAGCGAGCTTCTGTATTACAAATCATTGGTGCTGCTCACTGTTGGTTTGTAATACTTACAAAAACTAACAAAACAACAAAAAAATGTACAGCTGTTGATGCAGTAGGCTAGTATACAACAAACCCAGGTCAGACATTTTGGATCCACTTTATACAGCAGGGCAAATAACACCAAGTACTGTATGTTTGTAGCCAAGTGGAAGGTGGATATTTTATTGCCGTTTATTAATATATTTTAGACAAACAAAATATAGAGTGGTTAAAAGCAGTGTAGAAGGTTTTGATATGTGCCTTGTTTCTCTGGGAGAATAAGTCTTGCATGGTTTCGTTCAGTAAACATACTGCCAAGTTAAATGGCTGATCAATCAATTTCACTCGAATCGATCTGAATTAGTTCAGCTTGCGTGCACACACAGAGAGCCACTTTATTGTAAATCAATCATTTTGAAAACATCTCACAAAGGGGCCAGTCCTTACTAACAAGCCATAAATTTAAACCTACAGGGTGCCACCCTTATCAGCCTACAAATCAGGAGCGCAGCCAACATCTGTTCTGCTTCCTCATCTTTATTTTGGCTTGGTGGGTCGAGCTCAAATCTTTAGTTTTGAAAAGACAAGGCACGTAAGATAAGGTTTCATAACACCTTTTTTCATAATCGTAGATTGAAGGGACACTATAAAAGTGTCTTTGTAGATACAAAATGACTTGGAATTGAAATCCTCACGTTCATGTGCAGGGAGTAAATTTTGAGAGGGGTTATCCATCATGCAAGCACTTAAAAAAATGTTAGCAAATGTTTGGTAAAAGGTGTGTTCTCTGCATCCAGTACACCCTGTTTCCTACACCACTGCATATTTTTGGACTTTAACCCCCTCAGACCTGAATTATGTTTCAAGTTTCTGAGAAATATAAAAGTACAATTTCCCAGCTCATGAGGTTTCTATAAATGAAAACAAATGAAATTTATATATATATATATATATATATATATATATATATATATATAATTGCTTTCATTGTGATTTGGTCAAAACAGGTGTACCTCCCAAAAAATGTACCAACATGAAATAAATTCATAAACATAAAATTTGTTGGTCTATACTTTAAGCTTTTTCTCAAGGTCAAAAAAATTCCAGCAGTATACCATTTAAACTATAATTTTGAGGTTTTTGTTTTACAGATTGCACATTGTTTGTAACAAACTAAATATATTCGAATCAATCAATCTGGTCATATTAGAGTCATTTTCTGTGTGCATCTCTCTTTTTTTAAAAACAAAAACTTGAACATTATAACATTAATCGTATAACTTTTAATCGTATAAAGGAAAAAGCTCGAGCATTATAACATTAATCGTATAACTTTTATACGATTAATGTTATAATGCTCGAGCTTTTTCCTTTAAATTGAACATTTGTTTATTCATAACAAAATAAACCTAGGAATCGATCAATGCTTCCATGTTAAGAGTCATTTCCTGTGTGCATCTTGTCTTTTCTTGTATTTTTTACAGTACTGGCAGGACGGTTGCAAGCAAGTCACTGTATTTCGATTTCCAGTAACTCTAGCTATTCCAAGCCCGAAAAAAGGGTCCATTCCGTCCTTGGGCTGTAGGCAAACGGACGTGGGTTGGTGGACGAGCGAACCAGCCCCCCGATATTTTTGGGGGTCCGGCCGACGGAAAAGTTTGAAAAGTATTAACCACAGCGTTCATGCAATAAGCTGCAAATGGACATAATCCTGCCTGCAATCTATTGAATGGGGATTAGTGAGTGTTATCCCTGTCGTTTTTTGTTTGTTTTTTTTGTGCGAAAAAATAAGTTTCTCCAATCTTCTTGAAACTCTGGATTCTGATAGAGGGCCATGGGACTTAGACCTGAGTGCAAAAATTGAGGCTCTAGACCATTCCAGAGTTGAGATATTTATTATGGCATAATGCTACGTGGTATCTCAATATCTCAGCTCTGGAAGGGTCTAGAGCCTCCATTTTTGTACTCAGGTCTAAGTCCCATGGCCCTCTATCAGAATCCAGAGTTTCAAGAATATCAGAGAAACTTAAAATTTCGGCCCATGTCGTTTTTTTGTTTGTTTTTTTTTGTACGAAAAAATAAGTTTCTCCAATCTTCTCAAAACTCTGGATTATGATAGAGGGCTGTGAGACTTTGACCTGAGTGCAAAAATGGAGGCTCTAGACCCTTCCAGAGCTGAGATATCAAAATTCAAAATTTCGACCCGAAAAAAAAACGACAGTGTTACCCCTTTCGTTTTTTTTTCATTTTCGGTCGAAAAATTAAGTTTCTCCAATCTTCTCAAAACTCTGGATTATGATAGAGGGCTGTGAGACTTTGACCTGAGTGCAAAAATGGAGGCTCTAGACCCTTCCAGAGCTGAGATATCAAAATTCAAAATTTCGACCCGAAAAAAAAACGACAGTGTTACCCCTTTCGTTTTTTTTTCATTTTCGGGCGAAAAATTAAGTTTCTCCAATCTTCTCAAAACTCTGGATTATGATAGAGGGCTGTGAGACTTTGACCTGAGTGCAAAAATGGAGGCTCTAGACCCTTCCAGAGCTGAAATATCAAAATTCAAAATTTCGACCCGAAAAAAAAACGACAGTGTTACCCCTTACGTTTTTTTTCATTTTCGGGCGAAAAATTAAGTTTCTCCAATCTTCTCAAAACTCTGGATTATGATAGAGGGCTGTGAGACTTTGACCTGAGTGCAAAAATGGAGGCTCTAGACCGTTCCAGAGCTGAGATATCAAAATTCTAAATTTCGACCCGAAAAAAAAACGACAGTGTTACCCCTTTCGTTTTTTTTCATTTTCGGGCAAAAAATTAAGTTTCTCCAATCTTCTCAAAACTCTGGATTATGATAGAGGGCTGTGAGACTTTGACCTGAGTGCAAAAATGGAGGCTCTAGACCCTTCCAGAGCTGAGATATCGAAACTCAAAATTTCGACCCGAAAAAAAAACGACAGTGTTACCCCTTACGTTTTTTTCATTTTCGGGCGAAAAATTAAGTTTCTCCAATCTTCTCAAAACTCTGGATTATGATAGAGGGCTGTGAGACTTTGACCTGAGTGCAAAAATGGAGGCTCTAGACCCTTCCAGAGCTGAGATATCGAAATTCAAAATTTCGACCCGAAAAAAAAAACGACAGTGTTACCCCTTACGTTTTTTTTTCATTTTCGGGCGAAAAATTAAGTTTCTCCAATCTTCTCAAAACTCTGGATTATGATAGAGGGCTGTGAGACTTTGACCTGAGTGCAAAAATGGAGGCTCTAGACCCTTCCAGAGCTGAGATATCGAAATTCAAAATTTCGACCCGAAAAAAAACGACAGTGTTACCCCTTACGTTTTTTTTCATTTTCGGGCGAAAAATTAAGTTTCTCCAATCTTCTCAAAACTCTGGATTATGATAGAGGGCTGTGAGACTTTGACCTGAGTGCAAAAATGGAGGCTCTAGACCCTTCCAGAGCTGAGATATCAAAATTCAAAATTTCGACCCGAAAAAAAAACGACAGTGTTACCCCTTACGTTTTTTTTTTCATTTTCGGGCGAAAAATTAAGTTTCTCCAATCTTCTCAAAACTCTGGATTATGATAGAGGGCTGTGAGACTTTGACCTGAGTGCAAAAATGGAGGCTCTAGACCCTTCCAGAGCTGAGATATCGAAATTCAAAATTTCGACCCGAAAAAAAAAAACGACAGTGTTACCCCTTACGTTTTTTTTTCATTTTCGGGCGAAAAATTAAGTTTCTCCAATCTTCTCAAAACTCTGGATTATGATAGAGGGCTGTGAGACTTTGACCTGAGTGCAAAAATGGAGGCTCTAGACCCTTCCAGAGCTGAGATATCAAAATTCAAAATTTCGACCCGAAAAAAAAACGACAGTGTTACCCCTTACGTTTTTTTTCATTTTCGGGCGAAAAATTAAGTTTCTCCAATCTTCTCAAAACTCTGGATTATGATAGAGGGCTGTGAGACTTTGACCTGAGTGCAAAAATGGAGGCTCTAGACCCTTCCAGAGCTGAGATATCGAAATTCAAAATTTCGACCCGAAAAAAAAACGACAGTGTTACCCCTTACGTTTTTTTTCATTTTCGGGCGAAAAATTAAGTTTCTCCAATCTTCTCAAAACTCTGGATTATGATAGAGGGCTGTGAGACTTTGACCTGAGTGCAAAAATGGAGGCTCTAGACCCTTCCAGAGCTGAGATATCAAAATTCAAAATTTCGACCCGAAAAAAAAAACGACAGTGTTACCCCTTACGTTTTTTTTCATTTTCGGGCGAAAAATTAAGTTTCTCCAATCTTCTCAAAACTCTGGATTATGATAGAGGGCTGTGAGACTTTGACCTGAGTGCAAAAATGGAGGCTCTAGACCCTTCCAGAGCTGAGATATCGAAACTCAAAATTTCGACCCGAAAAAAAAACGACAGTGTTACCCCTTACGTTTTTTTTCATTTTCGGGCGAAAAATTAAGTTTCTCCAATCTTCTCAAAACTCTGGATTATGATAGAGGGCTGTGAGACTTTGACCTGAGTGCAAAAATGGAGGCTCTAGACCCTTCCAGAGCTGAGATATCGAAACTCAAAATTTCGACCCGAAAAAAAAAACGACAGTGTTACCCCTTTCGTTTTTTTTTCATTTTCGGGCGAAAAATTAAGTTTCTCCAATCTTCTCAAAACTCTGGATTATGATAGAGGGCTGTGAGACTTTGACCTGAGTGCAAAAATGGAGGCTCTAGACCCTTCCAGAGCTGAGATATCGAAATTCAAAATTTCGACCCGAAAAAAAAACGACAGTGTTACCCCTTACGTTTTTTTTCATTTTCGGGCGAAAAATTAAGTTTCTCCAATCTTCTCAAAACTCTGGATTATGATAGAGGGCTGTGAGACTTTGACCTGAGTGCAAAAATGGAGGCTCTAGACCCTTCCAGAGCTGAGATATCAAAATTCAAAATTTCGACCCGAAAAAAAAACGACAGTGTTACCCCTTACGTTTTTTTTCATTTTCGGGCGAAAAATTAAGTTTCTCCAATCTTCTCAAAACTCTGGATTATGATAGAGGGCTGTGAGACTTTGACCTGAGTGCAAAAATGGAGGCTCTAGACCCTTCCAGAGCTGAGATATCGAAATTCAAAATTTCGACCCGAAAAAAAAACGACAGTGTTACCCCTTTCGTTTTTTTTCATTTTCGGGCGAAAAATTAAGTTTCTCCAATCTTCTCAAAACTCTGGATTATGATAGAGGGCTGTGAGACTTTGACCTGAGTGCAAAAATGGAGGCTCTAGACCCTTCCAGAGCTGAGATATCGAAATTCAAAATTTCGACCCGAAAAAAAAAACGACAGTGTTACCCCTTTCGTTTTTTTTCATTTTCGGCGAAAAATTAAGTTTCTCCAATCTTCTCAAAACTCTGGATTATGATAGAGGGCTGTGAGACTTTGACCTGAGTGCAAAAATGGAGGCTCTAGACCCTTCCAGAGCTGAGATATCAAAATTCAAAATTTCGACCCGAAAAAAAAACGACAGTGTTACCCCTTTCGTTTTTTTTCATTTTCGGGCGAAAAATTAAGTTTCTCCAATCTTCTCAAAACTCTGGATTATGATAGAGGGCTGTGAGACTTTGACCTGAGTGCAAAAATGGAGGCTCTAGACCCTTCCAGAGCTGAGATATCGAAATTCAAAATTTCGACCCGAAAAAAAAACGACAGTGTTACCCCTTACGTTTTTTTTCATTTTCGGGCGAAAAATTAAGTTTCTCCAATCTTCTCAAAACTCTGGATTATGATAGAGGGCTGTGAGACTTTGACCTGAGTGCAAAAATGGAGGCTCTAGACCCTTCCAGAGCTGAGATATCGAAATTCAAAATTTCGACCCGAAAAAAAAAACGACAGTGTTACCCCTTACGTTTTTTTTTCATTTTCGGGCGAAAAATTAAGTTTCTCCAATCTTCTCAAAACTCTGGATTATGATAGAGGGCTGTGAGACTTTGACCTGAGTGCAAAAATGGAGGCTCTAGACCCTTCCAGAGCTGAGATATCGAAATTCAAAATTTCGACCCGAAAAAAAAACGACAGTGTTACCCCTTACGTTTTTTTTCATTTTCGGGCGAAAAATTAAGTTTCTCCAATCTTCTCAAAACTCTGGATTATGATAGAGGGCTGTGAGACTTTGACCTGAGTGCAAAAATGGAGGCTCTAGACCCTTCCAGAGCTGAGATATCAAAATTCAAAATTTCGACCCGAAAAAAAAATGACAGTGTTACCCCTTACGTTTTTTTTTTCATTTTCGGGCGAAAAATTAAGTTTCTCCAATCTTCTCAAAAGTCTGGATTATGATAGAGGGCTGTGAGACTTTGACCTGAGTGCAAAAATGGAGGCTCTAGACCCTTCCAGAGCTGAGATATCGAAATTCAAAATTTCGACCCGAAAAAAAAAACGACAGTGTTACCCTTTCGTTTTTTTTTCATTTTCGGGCGAAAAATTAAGTTTCTCCAATCTTCTCAAAACTCTGGATTATGATAGAGGGCTGTGAGACTTTGACCTGAGTGCAAAAATGGAGGCTCTAGACCCTTCCAGAGCTGAGATATCAAAATTCAAAATTTCGACCCGAAAAAAAAACGACAGTGTTACCCCTTACGTTTTTTTTCATTTTCGGGCGAAAAATTAAGTTTCTCCAATCTTCTCAAAACTCTGGATTATGATAGAGGGCTGTGAGACTTTGACCTGAGTGCAAAAATGGAGGCTCTAGACCCTTCCAGAGCTGAGATATCGAAATTCAAAATTTCGACCCGAAAAAAAAACGACAGTGTTACCCCTTACGTTTTTTTTCATTTCGGGCGAAAAATTAAGTTTCTCCAATCTTCTCAAAACTCTGGATTATGATAGAGGGCTGTGAGACTTTGACCTGAGTGCAAAAATGGAGGCTCTAGACCCTTCCAGAGCTGAGATATCAAAATTCAAAATTTCGACCCGAAAAAAAAAACGACAGTGTTACCCCTTACGTTTTTTTTCATTTTCGGGCGAAAAATTAAGTTTCTCCAATCTTCTCAAAACTCTGGATTATGATAGAGGGCTGTGAGACTTTGACCTGAGTGCAAAAATGGAGGCTCTAGACCCTTCCAGAGCTGAGATATCGAAACTCAAAATTTCGACCCGAAAAAAAACGACAGTGTTACCCCTTACGTTTTTTTTCATTTTCGGGCGAAAAATTAAGTTTCTCCAATCTTCTCAAAACTCTGGATTATGATAGAGGGCTGTGAGACTTTGACCTGAGTGCAAAAATGGAGGCTCTAGACCCTTCCAGAGCTGAGATATCGAAATTCAAAATTTCGACCCGAAAAAAAAACGACAGTGTTACCCCTTTCGTTTTTTTTCATTTCGGGCGAAAAATTAAGTTTCTCCAATCTTCTCAAAACTCTGGATTATGATAGAGGGCTGTGAGACTTTGACCTGAGTGCAAAAATGGAGGCTCTAGACCCTTCCAGAGCTGAGATATCGAAACTCAAAATTTCGACCCGAAAAAAAAACGACAGTGTTACCCCTTTCGTTTTTTTTCATTTTCGGGCGAAAAATTAAGTTTCTCCAATCTTCTCAAAACTCTGGATTATGATAGAGGGCTGTGAGACTTTGACCTGAGTGCAAAAATGGAGGCTCTAGACCCTTCCAGAGCTGAGATATCAAATTCAAAATTTCGACCCGAAAAAAAAACGACAGTGTTACCCCTTACGTTTTTTTTTCATTTTCGGGCGAAAAATTAAGTTTCTCCAATCTTCTCAAAACTCTGGATTATGATAGAGGGCTGTGAGACTTTGACCTGAGTGCAAAAATGGAGGCTCTAGACCCTTCCAGAGCTGAGATATCGAAATTCAAAATTTCGACCCGAAAAAAAAACGACAGTGTTACCCTTTCGTTTTTTTTCATTTTCGGGCGAAAAATTAAGTTTCTCCAATCTTCTCAAAACTCTGGATTATGATAGAGGGCTGTGAGACTTTGACCTGAGTGCAAAAATGGAGGCTCTAGACCCTTCCAGAGCTGAGATATCAAAATTCAAAATTTCGACCCGAAAAAAAAAACGACAGTGTTACCCCTTACGTTTTTTTTTCATTTTCGGCGAAAAATTAAGTTTCTCCAATCTTCTCAAAACTCTGGATTATGATAGAGGGCTGTGAGACTTTGACCTGAGTGCAAAAATGGAGGCTCTAGACCCTTCCAGAGCTGAGATATCAAAATTCAAAATTTCGACCCGAAAAAAAAACGACAGTGTTACCCCTTTCGTTTTTTTTCATTTTTCGGCGAAAAATTAAGTTTCTCCAATCTTCTCAAAACTCTGGATTATGATAGAGGGCTGTGAGACTTTGACCTGAGTGCAAAAATGGAGGCTCTAGACCCTTCCAGAGCTGAGATATCGAAACTCAAAATTTCGACCCGAAAAAAAAACGACAGTGTTACCCCTTTCGTTTTTTTTTTCATTTTCGGGCGAAAAATTAAGTTTCTCCAATCTTCTCAAAACTCTGGATTATGATAGAGGGCTGTGAGACTTTGACCTGAGTGCAAAAATGGAGGCTCTAGACCCTTCCAGAGCTGAGATATCGAAATTCAAAATTTCGACCCGAAAAAAAACGACAGTGTTACCCCTTTCGTTTTTTTTCATTTTCGGGCGAAAAATTAAGTTTCTCCAATCTTCTCAAAACTCTGGATTATGATAGAGGGCTGTGAGACTTTGACCTGAGTGCAAAAATGGAGGCTCTAGACCCTTCCAGAGCTGAGATATCGAAATTCAAAATTTCGACCCGAAAAAAAAACGACAGTGTTACCCCTTACGTTTTTTTTCATTTCGGGCGAAAAATTAAGTTTCTCCAATCTTCTCAAAACTCTGGATTATGATAGAGGGCTGTGAGACTTTGACCTGAGTGCAAAAATGGAGGCTCTAGACCCTTCCAGAGCTGAGATATCAAATTCAAAATTTCGACCCGAAAAAAAAAAAGACAGTGTTACCCCTTACGTTTTTTTTTCATTTTTCGGGCGAAAAATTAAGTTTCTCCAATCTTCTCAAAACTCTGGATTATGATAGAGGGCTGTGAGACTTTGACCTGAGTGCAAAAATGGAGGCTCTAGACCCTTCCAGAGCTGAGATATCGAAATTCAAAATTTCGACCCGAAAAAAAAAACGACAGTGTTACCCCTTACGTTTTTTTTTCATTTTCGGGCGAAAAAATTAAGTTTTCCAATCTTCTCAAAACTCTGGATTATGATAGAGGGCTGTGAGACTTTTGACCTGAGTGCAAAAATGGAGGCTC